>JAOYRR010000019.1:0-600000 GCA_038994665.1 Podotricha telesiphe | reverse complement strand
TTTAAAATGTCACTACGAGTACACTTAGTAAATTGGAATATTTATATATATATATATATATATATATATATATATATGTATTTGATTTTCCAGAATCTCGTTCCATCCCAGTGGGTGGTAAATAAATACACATAATATTCGTTCCAGAAGTTCCCTGACAAAGAGGAGTTGCTGCGCAACATGATGGGGCTCTTGGGCAACGTGGCTGAGGTGGCTGAACTGCGTCCCAAACTAATGGACCAGTTATTTCTCACCGTATTCTACGACCTACTAGATTCGTCTAGTGATGGGATTGAAGTATGTGTGACTTTTTTATTTATATATTATTTTAGACAGACCGGTGGAGAAAGTTACGCGTAGGCAATACATCGTTTTCGGGCGACGGAGAACGGAGTGTCTCGACGCTAGGTTATCAACTGAATACACTGCAATGCGGACAAAAAGCGTGACGCTTTTAGTTTTTAGTATAAGTGAAACTTTTCAGTTTACTATCGAAACATTCGAACAAAATATATCTTACATAAGTAAAGAGAATTTGTATCGACGAATCAAAAACACAGGCCACTGTGAATTAAAAACATGGGCCCCACGCCCCAGCCACGAAGAAATTGTAGTTCAAACTTGAAATATATTGTTTTCCCAAGACGGTATACCGTCATATTTCCCAATATAACATATCTTGTACAATACGCCTTATTTAGTAATTTAATTAGACTTATAATCACAAAAGTGCCACTTTACTTGCTAGGTGTTTAATTCAACAAGACCCCAGGGATGCTATTGCGTTAAAAACTACATATATATATATATATATATATATATATATATATATATATATATATATTTTCTTTACTTTTTATATCACTTTTTCCAAGTCAGCCTATCGTAGCGCAGTGGAACAGTGTTTGACTGCAATCGCGATTAGCTGTGGGCTCGATTCGCACTCGGCGGAATAATCATTGAATTATTTACATTGTCCACTCTGTTGAACAATACAAAACGCGGCATTGAGGTCCGCCACAACACGTAAAGCTTCGAATTCAGGCAAAAAGTGTTCCCACTTTCCGGAAATTCTTGATAGATATTCTTGACACCGGAATTTCTTGACAAGTTTTCAGATGGGTTTTAATGTATATTTGTTGTAAACAATAAATCGCTAAATATTTTTCAACAAAATTGTCACACGAATGGTTTTATATATTATTTTGCTTATGTTCTCTTCGGTCGTGCCTTATCGACGCCTAATGAGTATAGTTATGTCATAAAACAATTTTTAAGTCATTGTTGAACTTAAATCAGTAATCCATACAGATGAAAGTTTGAAGTACAAAATATTTAGTTCATAACTATTTACGGTACCTGAACATTATATACTAAATATCATATATATTTTTTGCCACATAACAAGGTAGTCAAAGTGAACCTAGTGTCAAGACACTCCTTTCTCCACGCACGGCCCGCAATTCGAAACATTTCGTGTCGAGTGGCGGAAGCCAACGCCGCGGTTTGTATTATTACCAGAAATGAAAATCCAATATTTTGTGGCTCACAAACAACGCCTGCTTTATGAAAATTTCTAAACAAAACTGACAAAAAAACATTAATATCATTTTGAAGACATTTCACTTATATATTTATTACACTATATAACGTGTGTCATAAAAAAGCAAAAACTTATTTCCAGGTAAGCTACAACGCTGCCGGCGTGCTAGCCCACATGGCCTCAGACGGACCTAATGCCTGGACCGTCGAGGAACCAGCTCGGGAAGCGGTCCTGGCTCGTATAGCATCAGCTGTGGAGAGGTGGGACCTGTCCGCTGAAAGGAATATCAACTATCGGTCCTTCGAGCCGATACTGACTCTCCTCTACGCGCATCACACACCACAATGCCAGCACTGGGCTGTTTGGGCTTTAGCCAACTTGACCACAGTATATCGTGAGTGTTTGTTTTTTTTTAGCCTTAGCAGTAATCGGTAAGGGATAATGAAGAAAATAAAGAAAAATAATTCAATTTTCTATGTAACCATTTATTTAATATAGACTTTTTAAGCATTTTTGAGTCGTCGAATGAACATTAGGCCACCGCCGGCTCGGAAGGCAGTTAGGCTGAGGAAAGCCTCAGCTCGTAAGAAACTCAACAGTTGCAGTTGCCAAGTTACCAAGTATTACAGTTGAAAGTTTATTATTTCGCACAAATGGTACACTACACTAAACTGAAATATTACAGAGTGTTTTCTTTAATTTGAGGCAGCACTTGTTGGGTGGCGGGAAACCTTTGTACTTTGATATGGGGTAAATGAAGATGATTCGAGTGGAAAACGGGATGGTGTTAAAATATTATAGATGGTGTTAACTACAATTAAATACAGCGCATTGAAAACTATGAAAAATTATTGATAGCAATAATAATATAGATATTTGTTGATTGTATGAAATAATAAAACAATTGATTATATTTCGTCAATTTTTAAGTAATTATTTTGTAAGAAATCTATTAGTATTATATATATTTTTTTCATAATTAAAGTCGTATGGACTCTGTTATGTTTTATAATAGAATGTTTAATTAAACACGTGGTTTCTTACACACTTAGTAAGCTGAAAAACATATATTTGGAAAACCTATAAAAATTTGACCGCAACGGTATTCGAAACCGCCTCTTGCAAACCGTCCGAGCGAAATTCTTATACGCTTATAACATAATCCCGCTGCGTTCAAGTTTTTATACGTTTTCAATATATGCAATAATTTTGCGTTTCGTTGAGTTCCGTCACTCAACACGCATTTTCCGGTGGAGAGTGGAGAACGGAGTGTTTTAGTGTTGTAGTGTGCTAAACAAATTAGATTTAACGTAACTAACAATAATATTTTCATAATCTCTAAAACTGAGAACGTCCCCTATTTTTTTTTACTTTTCAAGTATAGAAATGGAAAGGGAATAAAACAAAAACTGTATACAAGTGAATTACATGAGTCTGTTATTTTTTACAGCTACAAGAATGCACCGTGGCGCAGTGGAATAATGATCGACTATGTACTCGATGTTTAGATTCGATACCCAGTCGAGGCAATGGTTTTATATATTGCCAACTTTACTTATTTGACTGCTCTGGTAATTTAATGTGTCGGTGTCGACTTCCGCCATTCCACGCCGTAGAGAAAGGAGGGCCTAGATACTTACAGAGTTTCTTTGCCCATCCTGCTATGCGATGCTATATAAATTTTATAAATTCATCTTTTAAATATATATATATATATATATATATATAGATGAAGAAAGATGAATTTTTAGAAGAAAGTTATTTATACTCTGTTCGAACGTGGAAATGTGTAATTTCCATTAAGTTCTATTTAACGATATTGGCGTTAATCCAGCACATTATACGAATTATATAAATAGTTATGGTGTAAGGACGTCGTGGTGCAGTTGCGAATGTATGTGTGTACGTACGATAGTGAGGAGTTCGACTTCCATTTCGGGGCATATAAAGATATTTGGCTTGGTAAAAATATATTTATATGAGCTGAGCGAAAATCGAACTCATAACTATTACCTGTCGCGTTTTTAGGCCCCCAGTACTTAATACGACAAGCGATAAGAAATAGCTTCTTGAAGCAGAAAAATGTGTAATTTTTTGCAATTTTGTTAAGAATTTTTCTTGTTATAATTTGACTATAAACTTTCTTTGCAAAAAATAAGTTATATTTAGTTTATTTGTCATAAATACTAAAAAGTTATTATAAAAATATTTACAAATGTCAGGTTGTTTATCATTCCTTTTAAAAATATTGCACTAAACTTTGAATTCAATGATGCTCGAAATTTGATTTTTGTTACATATATATATCTTCATCCATGCATATATTCATTTAAAAATAGACATTTCCTTCTAATGCACCGGTGAACAACCCGCGGCCTGCTTTATAACTTTATGCGACCCGCTAAACAAAAAGGTTGCTTACCCCTGCTTTAGTGAATATGAACAATGCCACAGTCCCAAACACACTAAATAACAACAATGACACATTGCAGCCGACAAGTACTGCAGCCTGGTCGAGGCTGAAGGTGGCCTGCAACTGCTCCACGAATTGCTGCGTCACCCCGGACCCTACCTGATGATCAAGGACCTGGTCTGGATCGTGATTAACAACTGCAGCCGACATGCCCTCCGAGACACCTCCACGCCGCCGGGGTCCCCGGACAATTAACTAATGGACTACTTTGAGGAAATAGATCCTCACATACCCGAATAGCGATGGCTTAGCCAAAGATGCTATTGTCTTTGGTTCTCCTGTTTGGGCTTTGCCTTCGTAGGCTTCTGGCCCCTGGTCTTCGCTTACGTGTAAAAACTGATGTGGACAGCTTTTTGCCCAGTCGGGCTCAGTGTTTAGTGATTTTGCATTGAATGGTGGCTTAGTACGGACTAATGTATAGGGTGGTAGCTATTTTGTTTTGTTTTAATATTTAAATATCGAACAGTTTGATACTAACGGCTTCAAGTGACATATATATATATGTTTGTTTATTATGTTAATATAGGTTTAAGGATAGTGCACTCTCATCACATACATTACTCGATTCTTACAAAGGGGCAGTATCTCCAAAATTTAATTAATGTATTAAAAAAGTCTACTTTTTAGTAATTAGCACTTTTGAAATAGATTTTTTTTTTGTTTTTGTGTGCATCATGTAAGTATAGAACGTTAAAAAATTTCCTGATCTTTTTATATTAAAAATTATTTCTTTTTTTTGAATACATGCTGTATTTTGAATTGAGAAATGTTAAATTAATATGTTTACATATACATAAATGTAGTGTACTGAGGTTAAAAACTCTCCAGAAGAGTTGTTGTAGGACATGAGATTGGTGTTTAATATGGTAATTAGAGAAAAAAATACAAAAAAAAATTATTGATTAAGTAATAATATATTATATTGGGCACTTGTAACAAGTTGTATTTATTTAGCACATAAGTATATACGAACCGTCGTCAGTTTCTTATAATCATTATATAACCGAGAGACAGGCTCTTTCAATTTTACCTAGGTATCATATATAATATAACATATTTAGTTTAATATAATGAAGTAATATGTTGTATGAACTCAGTCAACTTGTGACCACTGACTATTGCAGTGTTCTTAACATTGGGGTTTATAAAATATATTTTCTAATACCAAAATGAATGCATTAAAATAGTTTACATTACATAATATAATAATTATACTTAAGTATTACATCACTTACAATCGAAACACCTCAGTGCGAAGTGTTATGGTGAGGTGTAGTGGTAACGGAGAAGTCTTAGCTTAGATTACTAGAATATATAATAGTGATAGGTATGTTAACATCGTTTCTCGAAAAAGTTTATACTTTTTATCGATTAATGGAATAATGTTGGACAAATAATGGTCTGATATTTAAGATGTTTGAATACAATGTTTATATTGTACGTAGAGTTAAGTTTAGTTTGTCATTAAAAAGTGAAACTTTTTGACACATTTCTAATATAATATCTTATTCTGGTAGTTTATTAAAATATATTACAATATTGATATATTAGATAACTACATATTTTTCTGAAAGTGTTGTAGACAAGTTTAATAATAAGTCATAGTCATAGTATATTTCAAAATCAAACTATACATTCTACCTTGAAAACATAGCGGTATATTTAAGCAAAATTCAAATATTGAAGGATAATTATCTTCTATTGAATTATAGCATGTAGTGAGTTACATTTAAAATATAAAATAATTTAAAATTTTTAATGTCTATTTAAATCAGTGTCTATTTATCGAAAACTAAAAAATCAAGAGTATTAGCATGTATGTAGGTCAATAGAATATATTCATGAAGTATAACTGTCTAGATATTTATTTATATATATATATAGTTAGTCTTTTTTTGATGTCTTGCAATAAGTGGACCTTGATTGTAAGTTTCAACTCATGGGCAGTCTGCACTAAAAATTAAACAACCACTCTATATGAAAGGAGTATTATTAAATAATATTGAATTATTGTGAAATTTCTAATAGCATTTTCTTATCTTAATAACACTTTATAAAATGTGATTTTGTGTTAAATGCGTAAATTATATCCATATCTTTAAGGCAATTACACATCTCTGTGTCCATTTAAATTTCACTATATTGCACTAAGTGTACTGCATTTAAGCTGGCCGCTATGATAAAAATTTGTAGGTAATATTGAATTGTCTCTTATAATATTTACAAATGCATATCGGCAGTTAGAATTGAACAGTACACAATTTTAATGAATTCTATTTATATTCTAGTGTATAGATTTATTCTATATTATTATATTGTAGTCGTAATCAAAGTTGTGACTTAGTGGAGCTTGGCATGACATTAAAAAAGAATAATAGTGGAATAACACTTTGTTTCGAGCCATTTAATACATTTTGGAAGTTACAGCTATGATTAAGTATTTTGTCCAAGAGTGTTTTATGACTAATAAGTGTTTTAAATCATTAACTTTTCATTATATGTCTACACTCTATTAATAATTTCAAATTATGCACATTACATTATACAAACTTTTCAATTAAAAAGAAATAATCATTGTGATTTCATTAATAATCACTATTAATACAATTATTTATGTGTAGTTTGATTTTTATAAATATATATTAACTTTAATGTGTCCAGGGACTTTTAAATAACTTCATATAGTTTAAACAGAGAAAGTCGTTTAAACTATACTGCAGTCCCCATATTATTTACTATATTAGGTCTTGTATTTTTGCGAAATATATAATGTTTAATTATTTCGTATATTTTACTTGTGTTCATTTCTTATATCTAAAGATGCTTTAGCTTCAGTTTGGTTTTTCAATGATTGTGCTTAATTGTTAAAGCTTTTAGTTATCTTTTTAGGTAATTGCCTCTAATTAGTGTTTTCATTTCTACCTGAATAATTTAAGTCATTGTAATATTATGTGTTATAAAACCTATAAATTTATGTTTTGTTACATATTTTTTTTCTTATTTAAACTTTTTTTCTATTAATTACCTGTGTTGAAGTTTGACATTTAGCTTACTGTTAAAATAAATAAATTATATTCGACATTATTGTTTTATTGATTCCTTTTAGTTGGATTTTTATTTGTAGACCAAATATAAGTGCTGTAAATATATGTATAATAAAAATGTAAGTGATCGCTGTCTGCACATGGAAGGTATATGAGATATCATATTATTGGGGGTATTTACCAATATAATTAAACCCAAAACAATGATTTTTAATCTTCTTTTCTGTTTGTCTTTTTGTGTGTTTGTGTACACTAATCTCAGAACTGGTTTAACCAATTTAAAAGCAGTTTCGACTTTAATTTTGGTAAATTTTAGTTTATGGAATTGTATATAAATATATATATACTTTGTTTATTGCTTTATGCTTAAAAAAATCTGAATGTATCCACTATAGCCTCAAATTAACTAATATGAACATCAATTGTTTAGAAATACATCAAAATGTCAACGAGACAGCTTTTAAATCACAACTTTGTAATTTACAACTACTCAAAAATAAAATATAATTTATATTAATTTGAAGCAATTATAATAATTTAAAAGTAACCAAACAGTAAAAAAATCTATTTTAATAGCTATAAACTAAAATATATGTAAAACTATTACAGTACTGAATAATATATTAAGTTGAAATTCTCGATGACGTTTGGTTTTACATACTAAATTAAAAAAAAAAATTCTGCTCATGTCCTCAGCGCCATCTATAAAGATGGCGCTGAGGACATGATTTTTTTGTTTTTTTTTTTCCACATTTATTCTATGCTGTTGACCTTACTGGTCTTGACAGCGACACCGGGGGGGTGAGGGAAGAGGGTGCTCAATCCCTGTGAAGTACAAGCATGTGTGGCTGCTTGAGAAAAGGGGTCAACGATCGCAAGGGCGCCCCCTTCGGGGCAAGGACCTCGGCTTGCGTCGTTGAGCGGGCGGGGGAGGGCTGACGACATGATACCATCCATCAGTTTACATAAATATTTGAATTTTTTTTAGCTCACACATTTTAAATACTTATGTAATTAATATCTTTTCTAGTGGTGCTATGATTTAATTTCTATAGAATTCCTTAGGCATAATATTCTATAAGTATAATTAGTAATTATTTTCTTATATTAACATTTTTAAAGTGTTATTCGCACACTTAGGAAATAGAAAAATGGAGAACGGAGTGTCTTGGCACTAGGTTCCCTCCGCCTGTGGAATTTTATAATGATACAAAGCCAGTTAGGTTATTAATTTACAAGAAATTATTATCTCGAGCCTATTATCTATATAAAGGGCTAAGTGCTTTAAGTAAGTTAAGACTTTTTCCAGTGTGAGTAACGCCCTCTATAAATGATGTATTTTAAAAGGTTATTGTTCTTTTAACAGCATTACTTAGGTTTCCGATACATATAAAACAGACCATTCAGTCTGTCTTGAAAAATAGTGGCCAAGGCCTTTTTGATGATTTTTATTTATTTTAAATAAAAATCATCAAAAAGGGAAAACATTTTTAGAAAACGCATAAAAGCTTAGACGGTTTCCAAAAGGCATGGGTTTGAATCCCATTGCGTTCGTTCATATTCTTAAACATTTATCCCAAATATAATGTGATATGCCCAAACTTTCATATAACAATTTCACAATATCTTTATATACTAATATTTTCCAAAAAAGAGCACCTGACTTATAAAAAATTAATTAAAGAGAAAAAATAAAACAACATATAACAAGGCATTATTTATTCTTATACCGTTCCAATAACATGTTCATATACAACTTTAAATAAAATTTGTCAACTCCAGACATTGGATGCATGCAAAATAAACAATTTACCCTACCTTATAGTAACTAAAATTTATATGAAATTGCAGTAAAATTTACTCTGGTGTTTTAAATTTGAATTCATAAGTGTTAAAAAGGCTGTCTTATATTTTAATATACTATTACAATACAAATTTTAGGCTTGCACATTAATTCTATGTATAATCTACAAATATTCCATTGACATTACACAATAAATATCCTATATAATCATATTACTACAGTAATTATTATTTAAAAAAATAAAAATAAACCAAACTTGTTAGTTGCAATTGGCTTGAAACACTCGCGAAAAATACTATTATATAATAAATGAACTTTTGTTAGAAATAATGATATGTGATTATTTTGTATATAATAAAGTCTATAACATGAAAAAAAGAAACAATTAATGTTTAAATATCACATAATAGTCGTAAAAATATTATAATATCTTGTGGTCCACATCAACGCACTATATCTAAAACGTGCCCGCCAAAGCCTTGCGAGAAGCGGAAGTGCTAGCGTTCTAACGACAGTTACTAAAAACTAGTAAAACCATTGTAAATATATTACAACGGTAATAAATAATATTACCCGGCCAATATGTTACCTTGGTAATCTAAATTGGTGTATAGTTTTATTGTATAATCACGTAAGGCGTTCATGGGGGGGTTGTGAGGTGAGGTGTGGGGGGGGGGGGTAAGGGGGTTGGTTGTTCGTTATAATCGGTGTTAACTTCATTTAATTGTATATACTAGTTCTAGCTTGCAACTCCTCCCATAGCGCTCCCCTTAGCACTTACTAACTTCTTACTTACTAACCCTTAGCACTTACTACTTCGCATAATAGTTTCAGCCCCATAGCCAGTAATGGAAATCTTTTATATTATCGAAGGGTCAGGTTCGTTTGTGGTGGTTGTGAGGGGTTGGGGGTTGTGTGTTAGCTGGCACGTTCAGCGCGGGGGGGTCGCCGGTGTTATTCGTTGAGTATGCAAGTGCGCATGAGTGCGTCGCACACGGCGTAGGGGTCGCAGTTCGAAGCCGGCCGACGGTCCTCTAGATATCCTTTGCCCTCTTCGGCGACGTTACGCGGTATTCTGATGCTAGTGGCGCGGCTTGCCACACCTTTATAAAAAAAAAAGAATAGAACAGATTAGTATTGTAGTTTACGACGAGAAATAAACCTAACAATTTGCATTAAAAATAAAGCAAGTTTTATTTTTTGCTTGCACCTTCAAACTAGAGAGGGGCTCGAATTCGACAAATTCCAACAATTGAGTAGCCGAATTTAACCGCGCTCTGTCATAGGTACCAGATTAGAGAAATGGAAAAAATTTTTTTTTAAATATAATTATTCCACCGAGTGGGAATTGAACTTACAACAAATCAGACGTTATTTTACTGCGCCACGACTGCGGCTTTGATTATATATATATATTTTTTTAATTTTAGATATTGAGCTGAACTCGAGCTGAACTCAATCCAAAGCATACACACACACACACACACACACACACACACACACGGTGAATCCAAATGGAACGCCGTGTAGTTTCTTTCAATTTCTACTCAAACGGCTGGCGAAATAATATTACCAGCGCTAAAGTCGTTAATACTGGCGGTCTCGTGCAGCCCGGTCAGCCGCCGCTCGTTGTCCTTGCCGCCGCGCGGGTCGTACACTTTGATGTGCTTCATGTGCACTTTGGACAGCTTGTCGATTGCCTTCTCGATCTCACTACCAATATAAACAAAAGAATAAGGGCTTGTCACTTACAAAAAAAAGTACTCAAAAATCGACTCACAATCACAATTTGTGAATCGATTTGTGTTAGTTTAGTTTGTTAAATATGCTCGTAAACAGTTGCTCGCAAATGATAGCAAGTTCAATGGTCCCATAGAAAACAACTTGTTTTTAAATACAAAATAGGCTTTTTCTTAATTTTGAGTTCCATCATCCAACAGAAACCGTTCATCACAAGAATGCCTAATAATACTAGTCAATTACACATTAATTCAAGGAAACTATATCAAAATCGTTCAAGGAAAGTATAGCGTGTTGAGATGCGGACTCAACCAACACCACCCTTTGTAGTCTTACACCTGAGCCCAAAAATCAAAATAATTAAAAAAAAACCCTCCGAACAGGGATCAATACGAATCGAATCACCGAATCGAAAAATCGAATCACCGAGTCACTATAGCCTTAGTCTCCAGAATTCTAGACATTATGTGTTGAGTTTCGGACTGGGAGTGCCACGCTTCTTCTTAGGTACTAGAGCGAAGAAATGAAAAAAAAAACGCATCTTCCGAGTGGGAATCGAACACACTACCAATCGCGTTTACAGTAAGACGCTACCACACCGCGCTACTATGACCATGAGGTCCATGTGGGTCCATGAGGATTGATGGGTTTATATTAATAATATACTCACATAATACCGTTGTCCTCTCGCATTTTCTTAGTTGAGAAATTAGTATGACATCCAGATCCGTTCCAGCCTTGGACTGGCTTAGGGTCAAAGGATACAATCACTCCGTACTCCTCAGCCAATCTATGGAGTATGTATCTGGCCATCCAGAGGTCGTCTCCGGCCGACACGCCTACTGAGGGTCCCACTTGGAACTCCCATTGAGAGGGCATCACCTCGGCGTTGGTGCCGGCTATCGGGACACCGGCGTATAGGCAGCATCTGGACCATATTACAGTATTAATATAATTATTTTTTTAGAATTGCCAATTGAAATACGACGTTTTTAAACTCGTACCAGAATTCCGGTGTAGCTCGATAAGAATGTATATCTGAATTGTGTAGGCCTCTAAGGTTCGGGTTCAAATCTTGATAGGTTTTATCCTTTTTGTAAATTTTTTTTTTAAATTTTGCTTGAGAATGGTTCCCAAATTCATATCGTAAATCCTTTCGTGTGTGTAAGTAAAAATTTCATGTCAAATTATTATTATTATATAATTTAGTTTAATATATTACGAGTAGAATATTATTTGCATAATATTTATCTAATATTTAGCTTTAATTATATATGCGTATCTAAAATGCGGAACTATTTAATTCTAAGGCAATGAATAAATTTATTTACTTTAGTTGTCATTTCCGCCCGATAGGTTCCTGTTAATTTACTTGTACAATATCCTTGTACTATTTCTTTAATATTCATTAAAAATAACGGTTTTAACCTAAAATCAAATCATTATACAGCGTGTTCAATCTATTATTAACTACATTACGTTCCAATAAAAAAAAATACAAAATAATATAAAAAACATCTGTTTAAAAAACAAGACACCACGCCCTTATTGCTGATTAAAATGTTAAAACGGCGATTCGTTACAAAATTTTAATCCTGTAACATTGAATTAGGTAAAATATTTTTCATATTTTTTTTAATTTTCAAGTTTTAACTAAAACTATATAAGCTTGGTTTTCATCGTTTTCAATTGTATTATATTTGTTGCTTTTTTTATTATACTGTTCAACGTCTTAAATAAATATATGCTTTCAGAGTGGACAAAAATCTAATTTAAAACATTAAAAAAAAAAATAATAATAACCAAAAATACCTATAATGTGCCTCAACAAGATCTCTGGCGAAAACTTTGTTAGCGCCTACACCGCAGTAGTAGGGCCCCTGTGGCGGAGGGCAGCCGCCGGGCGGCCATCCGAAGGGTCGCAGGTCCGAATCCAGGAGTATATACTCTTGTTCAATACCGAACCAGGGCTCGTCCTCTTTGCAATTTTCGTATGACTCATCACACTTGATGCGGTGGTTGCTTTCTGTAATTTTATTTTTAGTTTTATTTATCAGCTCCACACTTTTATCCAAAATAGCAGGGTACTCAGAGAGAGTCGAGTCTAGTGCCAAGACACTCCGTTCTCCACTCGCCGCTCTATGTTCTAGTTGAAATCGAAAATTATTTACTTATACTATTGGAAACAGTATATGATTTGAAAAACCATTTTCAGAAAACCCGTGAATCTTGGACTTGGACGGTCTCCAAGAAGCGCGAGTTTGAATCTAGCTGCGTCCAAACGCTCAGTTACCTAAGTGTGCAAATAACACTTTAAAAATGTTTTTATATATTTGTTTCATACTCCATCCTCAAATATATAGCCTATTTTATGAGGGATAGAGGTCGATGAGGATACCATCATTCATTAGATACCCAATATTTATACTTTTTTAAACAACCTCATATCCTGAGCTGAGGGCTGAAATTATATTAAAACAGATTGAGTCCTTTCCAGCCTTCCATAATGCCTTCCCATAACATTGATAAAATAATATAAACAAGTCAAAAGTCTATGACAAATCACCTGTAGGCTGATGATTGTGCTTCAGTGTGTCACACATAACAAGAATGTGGTTGCCTCGACGGAAGGGGTCCTTGTAAATTGCGCGTGGTATGAGATATACATCGGAGTTGCTGCCCTTAGCCTGGCCTGTCGAGCTACCGTCGTAGTTCCACTCGGGCAAATCTATAAGAAAACACAGTATAAAAATAATTTACAAATTACAACTTTGTCTGTTCACAGACAGTCAGTCAGTCAGTCAGTCAGTCAGTCAGTCAGTCAGTCAGTCAAGGTCCGTACGTATATCTTTTAAATGTATATTTTTTACACGCATACCGTAACTAGTGAATGACAATCTTGCAATTTGGAAAGATAGATTAGTTCTTAGTGACAAGACTCTCCGTTCTCTTTTTTTAGTGATTGCACGATTGCGGGTGATGTAACTGTCTGTGTCTTGCCTCAACAAGGAAATGCCTTTTTTAAAGTGTTATTCGCACACTTAGGTAATTGAAAAACGCATATTTGGAAAACGTATAAGAAATTCCCGCTGCGTTCAAATTGTTATACGTTTTCTATATATATGTCATCTTCAATAACGTCTAGTGAGTTACAAACGATAATTGCAAAAGTTTCATTTTGATGTAGACATCTAAAAAATAATATCGTTTATAAATTGTTCTATGAATTTCTAGGCTAAAACTACTTATATAGTATAATTTTTGTATCTATATCGAAATACAACATATTAATTCCTCATATAGCTATATTATTAACAATGAATTACAATACAGTTTTACTTATTTACCTACAAGAGTATGGTTTACTTGGTCTGTAACACTTGAATGACAAGTACTCCTATTACATATGGATAGTGAGACAGTATGTGCATTAATCATCACACGTTGACAGTTAGGTCGAAAGTTTAATGACCGCACAAAAAATATATCTATATTGTGCAATAATTCCGGAATTATTGACACCGCGTGTTTAGGGAGCGGAGCGCAACGCCGCGCTTCATATATTTGCCGACGGCAAAGTTTCGAACCAGTTCCAGAGCGAAGAAATGAAAATAATTCATATACAATTTTTCCCTTCAGTCAGAATCGTACCCACAACCAATGGCGATGAAAGCCTCACACATAATTATGATAAAACAAAAACGAAAATTTTACAATAGTTGCTACTCTGTATCTTACGGTACTGGTCAGTCTATGATAAAATAGAACACTCAAACGCTTTTAGGAATATGACAGGGCTATGTATAACAATTGAGGGCAGAGTTTAAATTTTCACTCAATATTAAATTGGAACTATCGGAGCGAGTCAAACTTAACATTGTGAATATGGACCTCTATATATATATATATGTATATATATATTAGACTGGTTCTGGTCAGTCTATGATGAAATAGAACACTCAAACGCTTTTAGGAATCTGACAGGGCTATGTATAACAATTGAGGGCAGAGTTTAAATTTTCACTCAATCTTAAATTGGAACTATCGGAGCGAGTCAAACTTAATATTGTGAATATGGACCTATATATATATATAAGTAGACTTCTCGTTAAGAAATTGAAATTTGAAAATAATGTTTCATACATTTTAATAGGCTGTAATAAAGTAGCCATATACGGGACAATTATTAATTATACATTAATCTCAGAAATCATGAAAAACTACCTCACTTGTCGTAGGTACTATTGCAAAAAAATCAATAACAATTAAATATCTAATAACAATATTCAACAATTTTTACATACATTATTTTCATAACTCATTTATTTATAAAAACAATCGTGTCAGGTTATTGTTTCTCAATCAACAAGTCACCTGGCTGAGATTGATTGAGATTATACTACCTACTAATTAACAAAATGTGAACAAGTGACTAAATATGAGTTCTACAGTTTCGAATATAATACGTATAAAAAACTAACTTTAGTTACACAAACAAATAGAACAGCTTATTACAGCAATATATAATTAATAATAAGCAAGAATAAGCTATCAACTACAGCCGTCTGTATAATTTGAACAAAATACACACTGTTACACAGCAACATTTGTACGACTGCTCTGTTCTATATTAGAAGGAAACCTTTTAAGTTTTCATCAAATCTATTCCCGGCGGCGTTCCTCTTGCATTGTACATCAGACACACGCTCTAGATCCTTTGGGAAAATGTACGGAAACGTGTAATTCTCCCCGTGTGTACTGTGTAACGAGTCCCGGAGGCTTTGTGTGTAATCCACATTCAGCCTGTCTGTGAGCTGAGCTAGTTTATCTATAATTGATGGCGTGTTAGCGTGGTGTTTGTGGAGCGTTCTCGAAACACGTTCACATGTTCGATTCTCGCTTGGGGTAAATAAAGTGAATTTACAGTTAAGTTAAATTTGAAACAACATCGGCCTGGCTCAAAGTCTAAAAATCTGCCGACAATATTGTCATTTATTCGTAGACCTCTTTCCAAATACAATAATATATAAACAATAAACGTCAGCCATTAGTAATTTTAAACCTTAATTCCATTAGGAATTAATGTGTTCAAACAATAGCAATAAACACGCACAACGCCTTATCGGTCACACGGGCGTTCTCAACGCTTGTATCTAATTGTTTTTACCCACATACAATAATATACACGATATATCCATGGTGTTTACAAATAAAACGTTGAAGGCCGCGAAATTATGCGAATAACGCTAATTACAGCAGTTAATGCGGATGTATTAAACTCGATGTAACGAGAGCGCAGAGTTGCATATGGACGGACAGCCCGAGGGATACACACTAATAGCTCCATATTAACAACTACCGTTTCATCATTCAATTTAGTATATCAATTGTATTTTTGTGAATATTCATTTATATTGCTTGTTTACTTTACTTAAACGAGACTATTATAAGCTGTGTTTGTATTCATTTGATATAGATAATATGAAAATAACAGTTTTTTTCATTTATTTATTTTAAATGTATTATATTTTGCGTTATATAAATTAATATTATTAATCTAACTATGATACTATTATATATCATCCATCTTCGTCTTCCGTCATAACTTAAAACATTATTATCATATCATATAAATGAAATAAATAAAAAAAAAACAGTTTTTTAAAATATAATATTAATTAAATAAAAACTAATATCTAAATGGCGTCACTACTAAGTTTGTATCGTGCAATACAATACTCGTAGTATTATTTGCGCAGTTAAAGAGTTAATAGACAAGTGCACAACGCGATAAACTACAATGGAAATATTTACAATGTATAAATTATTATTGTAATATTAGTTTACTAAGTAATAAGTTACTTTTTATTGACAGTTGGATAAGCGAAGAGAATCTGTAGAGTTAAGTGCCGTTCCACACTTTCCGAATACGGGACACTGAATGCTCTACATTCAGTGTCCCGTATTCTACACAATAATAAGACCTTTGATTTTCACGATTTGACACACACATTTTGAAATGAAACTATTTTTAAACGGATTGATCGCGTATAATTTCGGTATTCGAAAATACATTTTAGAACCCGACGTTTCGAACACTTTACAGTAGTCCGTGGTCACAGGTAGAGTCTGACCGAGAGACCTGTGACCACGGACTACTGTATTAATCCGGTTACAAATAGTTTCATTGCAACGCCACAATTTTGTATTACCAAAGAGGTAAAATGTAAACCTTTTTATACATGTAATAAGAACGTAACTGATCGCTGTCTGTACATTGACAGTATATGGAAATAATATTATTATTGGGAGCATTTATCAATGTAATAGAAAATATAAATGGGATAGAACCCAAAACAATGATTTTGAATTTTCTCGTTTGTTTGTGTGTGCGTGCATGCACGCTAATCTCCGAAACGGCTTAACCAATTTAAATGCAATTTTAACTATTGTATTTTGGTAATCTCCCCATAACAGTAACTGTTTATTTCAATTCAATCGGTTCATAAATGAAAAAGTTAGAACAATTTAAATTATAAGTTTGAGGAAATTTTGTGATTTGAGGTGAGGTGTGAACGCGGACGATGAAACGAAATAGACTAGTCATGTAATTCTCCCGAGTGGGAATCGAACCCACAACCTTCAGTGTAAAATTACGGTACGATAGTATATTCTTATCTGTTTTAATTGCTTTTTATTATTTTTAACACTTTCTTTCTATTCTAGTCGTCTGCTAGTCTCGTAGACTAGATGCATATTGTATTTGCAAACAATCATCGAACTTTTGAGAATGTTCTGAGGCTTAGTGCTAAGACTAGATGAGTCTCAAAAGTTAGACAGACTTATCTAGCCATTGTTCAACGTCGGGTTGAAAAACTTTTTGAATTATAAATTATACGATTCAAAGAACGGAAGAAAATCAACTGTATCAACTGTAACGTTCTAACCAATTTTCATCGAAAACATGTAATTCCGACGATGCTACTGAACTATGCATCAGTTGCATTTTTTAGCATATCTTTAAATAGCAAATTTATTCCATATCAGTACAGAAATAGTTAAGCTAATCTATACATATAAACGAAATATGTTGCTGCTGTCTGCACAGGTGATAGCGGTAAATATTTACTGGGGACATTTATCAATATAATAGGGCCAAAACAATGATTTCTTTTTATTCCTGTTTGCCTGTTTGTTTGTGCACGCTAATATCGAGCTGACTCAATCGATTTAAAATGCAGTTTCGACTATTGTATTGTGGTATGCTCCCTTTAACATTTAGTGATTATTTAATTTCAATCGAGCCTGCAAGCAAAAGTTAAGAATCTCATTTAATTTATAAATTTAGCAATGTTTGTAGAGTTGATTCAAGAGTGAGACAGCGGGCGGACGAAGAAGACGAGAAACTAAGAAATTTGGTCAGTGGCAAGTTTTACGCCAGGCGAACCTGCGAGCGGATCACTTCAGTATTCCAGGCAAAATAGTCTATTCTGTGCTGGCACTTTCCACAATCAACGATGCACGACGACAAAAGAAAATGCAGTTTGTATAGTATTTAGCATTTGGCGAAATCAACCGTAGCTGAAAAGTGTCAAAATTTTACGGCGGTTTTTCTTAGGGATGAAGGTCAAAGTGCGATCCTTGCATCTCAGATGTTCCCCAGTTCCGTCGATCCACACATATGTGGCCTGGATACGGTCGACAGGCACGGGCAGGTCATTGTAGCGACCCAACAGCGTTTTAGATAATACTGCGTTTGGAGAATTCTTCAGAACCGGTCCTGACAAAATCTTTGGGTTATCTGGAAAGGAATGAATGGTGTAAACTATAAAAAAATATTACGGTCTTGGTACTTTTTTAAATCTTATCAAACTATATCATATTAAAATGAAACCTAAATATACATATTAAATTTTTTATTCATTTTAATATAATTATTTATTTCTACATTTTATACTGAAAACGTTAAACTAACCTCTACGACGGTCAATGATATTACTCGTCATGTTAACATTATTATAAAAATATATAGCAAGAAATCAAAATATATTAATAGTAAACTTTTATCTGTGACTGAGTCCTTTTATTTAAAACATAATTCATTATATGAAGAACTTAAATAAAAAAAATACCCAATTGTTACGTTAATTTGGGCTATTATCACAATATAATATATAAAATTACAAAGTTTTAATTAAATAAGATATTTACTATTAATTTTGACAGTTACAAAGTCTTAAATGAATGAATGTTTTAACTTTTTATTTTGTTACATTACAACAGATAACACAGAACGAATGATTAGCTTGTTAAGCACTTACCTTCTACTTTCGCGTGGCCTGAATCAGCCATTTTGTGTATTTTTAATTAACCTGAAACAAACGAAAGGAATTATGAGAAAAATGTAAATAACTAAAAGATAATAAAATAAAGGTTACTTTGTTTTTACAAAATACATTAACACATATAGAAATAAAAGTATATGATGGTACAAATTCATGATTTGTGCATCTACGGAGCCACAAAATAATTTTTAAAATGCAACAATAAATATTTTACCGCACTATACCTATATATGGCTTACGGTTTGGTAGCTAGCTTGATTGTTAACAAAAAGTATACATGAAACCAATAAAAAAGATTATAGGGCATGTGTATGATTCACGGCATCTGTGCACGGGTGTCCAAACCCTGGCCGGGTTGTCAAAGAGCAAAGATTGATGTCAGCTTTCGTTGAGTCAAAATAGGACGCAAGCGGAAGCAACGTTTAAAGTAAGCACACAACTTTTGAAGACAATTGAAGTGGATATGGATAGGACATGGGTAAGAAAGACAATAAAGAAAAAATTGACAAGAATACTAACAGAATGGTAGCCACGAGACAGCAAAAGCAAATGAGGCGGAAGCACATCATTGAAATAGCGGGGCCAATATTGCACCCGTGCAGCGAAGGATTCACAAAAATGGAAATAATATATATAAATCACTATTTAAACCTTATTAATTATTTTAAATCAAATTTCTATTATTTTATTTTATATAATTATAATACGTGATTGACGTAAAACTCTAAATTGTAAATAAAATATTAATTGTATAATAATAAAGTTCAAATTTGTATTCAGTATCCGTACACCATTCCATCAATAACCTTTCCCATTCTCGCCTTACTGCGATACAATGACGTCTATATCTTTTGTGAAACCTATTTAAAAAAAACTAAACACCTTCACAACGTTTTGGAACATGCCTATCACAAATTTTAGCCTTGGACAAAGAAATATGTTAAACATTTAATATTATATATTATACGTATTGCGTTTTAATACTATTGCGTTTTAATATTATTTACGATCTATTGAATATTTAAATTCTAAAATCAGTAAACGCAGGTGGATTCAAGGTTTTCTATATTTTATTCCGTTTTATAAAAATGGTATATGGCAATGAATAACAAAATATTTATGACAATTAAGAACTGACAAAAACTTGAAATATTGCACAGTACAAACCCTTATTAGATAACGGGGAAAAATTACAAGGATGGCCAAGAATCGCAAAGGTAACGCAAGCAAATCTACTTATATCTAGAAATATGTATATATCCATATCATCTTGGAATAATGGGCGGTAGTCACAAAACTTAACCTTAAATACTCAACCTTTTTTCACAATATAAATTTTACATATTAATAAATAATATATGTATTAAATAAGGCAAAAATAAAGGAAAACATATGTTAATAAATGAGAAATGATACACTATTTCTTCTAATTGGGGGTCGATTACATGCGACTGTCTGATGAGCATTCATCGACTGTGTGTCTAGCCTCAGTCTACGTATAGACTTTTGTGCGAAAAAAAGTAAACAAACTATTATGTAACACTTCTCATAATACGCATTATTTGTCAGTGTTTCCTGCCTTGTTAAATAAATGATTTATGTATAGTTTTATATGATTGAGAGGTTTTATATATATTTGTAATATTGAAAATAAAAGTAAGGTTAATTTAGCTGAGTGTTTCGTATTTCATTTTTATTATTCCCTATTTTCTACTTTATCATGTATTACTAACTTATATGGACAAAAAATATTAATTATGAAACTTTATATTGAAAATAAACGTTACAATCATATATTAAATTAGTTTTAATAATATCTAAATGTTCTTTATTTAAATGTTTTACATTGACACACTTATAACACCTTCACTACCTGCTAGCGGAACTCAATACCGGGCTTTGTGTTACTAAATGAATATTCAAACATAAGGGGAATATAAAAGGAAACAACCGCTTATCGGAGTTTCTCGCATACACGTGACGAGACAATATCAATTTAGACATTTGTAAATAAGCTAGGCCCTTGACTCGAGGCATTAGAAGCGAAGGTTTTGGCTGTAAGCCAACTAGCACGATTGCTGGCAACTTATACACGACGCCGTACCGGGAAACGGCTTCACTATGTTATAATAAAAATTAAAATTGGCGGCAACATCGAGATTTAATTTTATTACAAATCTACACAAATTAATAATTCTGACATTTAATTTAATTAAGTTCAGTATATATGAAACTAAAGCGGAGAGCGGAGTGCCTTGACACTAGGTTCTCTCTGACTACCCTGCTAGACGGGAAAAAGCGTGAAGCTGCTTTTTTTATATATTTAAATATGTATGTAAATTATCATTAGTGATGTCTAAGCTAAATAGCATTTTTTATTTCTTAATTATAAATACTTTTCATTTTAAAAATATACTAAAACGGAAACTATCAAAGATTTAACGGGTGATTACACAGAGTGTACAAAGCTGCGTGCCAATACGACCTGTTAGACATTATGTCACTACAAATTAGCTAACTCACGCCGCCCGGTTCAATGCCAAGAACATCTATAAGACTACCAAAAGAACGTGTAAATCGCCGTTTAAATGCCACTTGTAATAAATTTACTATATTCTAACGCATCTGGGTTATGAGTTCAAATCTGATATATATCAAAAACAAAGGTCAAAAAGATGGTGTCACTTGCATCAATACATTGGAATTTCTTATTTTATATGTTAATTAATAGTTGTTAGAAATAATCTCCGTTCTTCCTATTTAAATCAAAGATTTAATATAAAATAAAATATTGTCGTTCATTTTCAATTGGTTGCGGGTTCGATTCCTAATCGGGGTAAGGATTTTTTTTTTTTAATATTTTCATTTCTTCGCTCTGGTACCCAAGGCAAAGCGCGGCGTTGAGTCCCGCCTTAAGTGGCGCGTGTTGAGACACGCAATGTCTTAGTTTCGGGCGGAGAACGGAGTGTCTGGACACTACGTTCACTCTGATTTCCCTGCTATGCGGGAAAAATCGTGAAGCTGTAATTAATTTTCAAGATTCAACAATGGATTTGGCACAGATATGCAGATGAGACAATTTAATATTCTGTTGCTTCTAAAATAGGAACGGATATCAAACCAATCCATCGATATTTGACCTATTTTATTCTCCAAGCCATTCTACACGAAACTAAAAAGAAATGAAAAATAAAACTCAAGGATAGCTGCTCGCCCTGACTTTGCTCTATGTTTTAGAAACATTATCAAATAAACATAAGTGGTTCAGTGATTTTGAATGTATACGAGAAAGAAAAAAAAATCGACCTCATTTTACGGAAATTCTCCAAAGGGAGGTGTTTGTAATTAGACATAATTGAAGTGTAAAAACGAAAACAATATTTATGATAATGTATTGGTAATACATTAAATAAATTAAATAAACATAAATAAGCCGTGTGTTCGACATAGACGTTTGTATGAAGTGACATACACATTGCCATGGCAACGGATTTCGACTTGTATGTATAATATTACTCAATAAACAACATTATTAAATAAACTAATAAAATACAAGCATTTCAATACAATTTTTACCTAAGTTATATAGTTACGTCGCGCAAAGTTATTGCAGTACGGTAGCGGCGAAGTAAGTGTATTTCCTATAATATCAATATAAAGTTAGCTACCAATTAATGGTTCATAAAATCTAAGTCTAAGTCTAAGTGTATGTTTCTTGAAATGAATTTCCGCTAATGTATTATTATCAGCTCCGAATTTTTTTTTGCGTATGAGGATAGTCAAAAGGAATCTAGTGGCAAGACTCTCCGCTTTCTATTCAAAATCGATTGTGTGTTAGAAATCGAGGTGGAACACTACGTCACGCTAATTGACAACGACAGTATTAAAATAATAAAATAATTTGTTCTATTAAAAATCTTTCTTTTTATATTTTTACAGTTAAATAATAATTTCAAAGAGCTTATTAAATTCTTTCTTTTCAGGATTATTCCCGCATACCAGTAGTCAGAGAGAACCTAGTGTCATCACACTCCGCTCGCCACTTTCCTCCCAAAACCGAGTCATAACGTGTTGAGTGGCGGAACTCAACACCGCGCTCTGTCTTCTGTTGACTAGACGGGAGAAAATGAACGAACGAATTCTGTAAAATATTATTCAAAAATTGATTTAATCCGAAAAAATTCAGTTCATTTTTGAAGTAGCCTACAATAGAAGTTACCTACAAAGTTCGTATAGTACCTACACAGGTTATGTGGAATTTAGGGAATATGGCATGTTCAGACTTCTGAGCCGTCTCGAGACGAATAATTTACTACAGTTGAGCAACAAATTCAAGTCGCTCGTATTAAATATTATATTTAGGCTACGACTTGCTTTGTTAGACATGAAATTTGTAGAATATTATGACATATGTCAATGAATAAAATCGTATCTTGACTTCTTATAGTATCTTTGTATATTTTTCCATATTAAAATGAATGTCATACTCGCGTATATTAAATAGATATCATCATCATGGCGAACTAAGACAGCATTTGCTTGAAAGCGCGATGGTCGTGGGTTCGATTCTCGTCGAAATAATTAGATTTATATTATTTTCACTTCCCTGTTATTACATTCGAGCTGAAGGCAACAGCGGTAAAGCTACTATTAAATCTAATACTAATTACGTATAAAACAACGTATCAATTATAAAATATGCATTTAAGTAAATTTATGTGAAGTTAGTTCTCCAGTTTTAGTTATTATTACAATAACTGGTCCTGTAATATAATACTCATTCCACTTTAGAATTGCTTAATACGGAAACAGTGATAACACCGTACCAAACCCTTTCATATTTAATAACTTGGAATTAATCAAATTGAAACTAACTGCCAAAGTCTGTCAAAATTACATATATTTTAAAAACAGCCATACGGTTTTATCCGCAAAGGTTTTTTGTGTTTTTGTGTTGAGGGTCGTGGGATGAACATAGGCCACTTTTATGTCCCATTGTTTATTAGATTTTCCAGGAATTTCATTGTTCTAACAATAAAAAGATTTCATTTTGTATATTAAATGTGAAAATTATAATAATTTGTATATTTTATTTACAAAAAAAAACAATGGTTTCGTAACTTCTAATATTCACCTTACCAAATCCCTTGCTTTTTATTAACATCGTATTATTTGACGCGACCTTATTTCTGCGAGAGAACAGTATTACTTGGTGAGTTACAAACGACCCTTGAAACGTGTGTAATATGTTTTAACGACGAGGGGTGATGAAGAATAAAATTTCTAGCACTTTCGGATATGAAATCTACAATAGTGCAAAGGCTTTTTGAATCTCCTAACAAGTAACTGGTATTTAAGGTTTTAAAGGCCGTTTATTATTTTTATTAAACAATTTAAACCTTTGATCCCATCAATCGTATCGCAGTTGGCTGTCTAAATAAAATATTTATTCAAATTTCTTATACTATATTCATTTTTACATCCCTGTTAGAACAATCTTGCAATATTTCTAAAACGAAAAGTCGAAAACATCGAATGGTGTCACTGTTGGCTAGTATATGATAACAGTTTAAAATAGACGCAGTATAATATCTATATAGATTATACCTGTACGTATACTTGTTTAGAATATTTTAAAAGCCGGTTAAGTTATCTTGAAGCCTTATCGTAATCAATATAGCTATATAATTGCATAAGCAGTATCATCCATTTTAACGCCTGCACGAGCTTGTATTGATAGATGGTACAGTTATCACGTGAATCAATTAAGTAATTTTGTTCTAAAAGGTGTACTAATATATATTTTGTTCAACTCCACTCTTTTCCACACATAGCCAAGTTCAGAGAGAATTTAGTATCAAGACATGCACTCGTTATTAAATTTAAATTACTTTCAGTTTCCCAATTTGGTTCGACAAAGTGCGCCACCCAAGCCGTATACTCAGAAATTAGTAAATATTTTTAATATGTAAATAATTTTATACCTAAATTTTGGTTTTGAGCTAACAAAGTTTTTTTTTGTAAAAAAGCGTGTAGCTACACGCTTTTTTAGGCATAATAATGTATTATTTCCGCCTGAACTTGA
Organism: Podotricha telesiphe; assembly: GCA_038994665.1. Lineage (NCBI taxonomy): Eukaryota > Metazoa > Arthropoda > Insecta > Lepidoptera > Nymphalidae > Podotricha > Podotricha telesiphe. Next base: position 574,966 of record JAOYRR010000019.1, on the reverse strand, counting down.
GATATTGCGTGTTGAGTGGCGGACCTCAGCGCCACGCATTGATTTCTTCATTTTCCAGAGCGGAAAAATGAAAGTAATTAAATTATAATCACTCCCGCTAATGTGTATCGAACCCACGACCAATCGCGATTACAGTCAGCCGCTACACCACGATGGTGAAAAAGTTATAGGGTAATAAAATTTCTAATTTACAATTTAACATCGGAAAACGTTCATGTATAAACTCTAGGTACGTCTTTATGTCGGAATACTGAGTGAGTTATAAATACAAGTGGTTATTTAATATAAAAACCGTCTGTCTGATGGCTGTTATTATTTCAATTTCCACAGAAAGACCGACGTTCCCTTCAAGAAAATACAACTGTATTTAATAAATAATACTATTTCAAATACCTAGGTTTTGAAAACATTTATTTCGTTTTTTTTTCAACTAACTTCTATGTACACTATTTTGATTAATCACTGTGTCGAGTGATTGGTTCAAAATATGACCTCTGATGAAAGAATAAAATACACTACAGTATTTTCATACGCAACATTTATTATTTCGTAAGAAAATTTTCAAACAATCGACTCATTTCACTGCATAATTAGACGTGTCATGTAACTAATGATATTATTGTTTACAATGTATGTATGTGTGTGTGTGTGTGTAAGTTTATAATTGATAACGATTAGTGTTCGCTCGAGATAGATTTTTTATCTCACACTTCTATCATAGTAACGCCGCGTGATGTGATAAGAGCATTGTAAAAAAAAAACATTTTCTTTGCCCGTTGACGCAATAGATATATGAACTCTGACGCATTGATGCGCCAACATTTAGCCGAAATCTTTCATTAAATTAGAACAAAAACTCATCAATTAACTATCATTACACAAATGTACTTACAATCTTAAGAAATTACCAAATAACTGAATTAAATTTTGAACTATTTAAGTTACTGCTATTCACTGACCATACAAAGTGTACCGGACTTACATTACATACTTGCGTAATACCGAGTATACACAAAGATGCAATCTGAGACGAGTCGGTCTTGACCTAAAGAATAACTACAGTACAGCTGGTTTGCGTAAGCAAATAATAGACAGGTATCCGACAGTCGCATGCTCAAGATTTAAAAAAAGATTTTCAAAGCCTAGGATAATTTACCTAAAAGTAGATTAATCCACCATGTCTATAAACACACTATATTTTAATGAAATTACAAATCAACCTTATACGGACTCTAGTTATTCGATAATTTCTCCATAAAGGAGATGTGGGCGGTGTAAACTGTTTTTTTAAGGTAATGTAAATTAAACCTCGCTACGATAAACCTATTACTGATAATCATGCAAATTATAAACTAACGGATATAAAAAGTTGCGTCAACCATCCGATATTAGGTCACGGTTTTGACGACCTGACCGAAAAGCTTACACCGACTGGCTTACTAAATATATTACCGTTTATTTCGTTACATGTTGACAAGTACTTCATTTACGTATATACAATTAGTTTTTTTTTTATTTCTTTTAAGATCAAATCTGAAGTCAGTTTGGTTTTGGTTCAGATGTTATGAAATTCGTATTAAAGTATAGTATGGATATACTGCGATTATAGATTACAAGGTCACCCGTTGGATACGGAATATTTTGTATTTTCTCTCAACATAGAGTAGAACTGGAAAAACAAAGTTCATAACTAAATTAAATTAAAAAATTAATTAATTAAACAATACATACGGAAGTACTAAGTATGTTTAATATTCATTCATTATATTTTTATATTAAGCTGAATGCGGGCCAATGATCGATGTTATCACGCAATTAAAGTGATTCAATATACTGGAGGACATTAGCGATAGCCTACTTTTGTATCACAAAGCGTTTGCGAACAAGGATTATTATTTACTTACAATTGATATAACCATGGCCATCTGGCAGATATATATGTATATACTTAATTAAATATCAGAGTAGCGACCCACACGCGGCTTCGTCTGCGTAAACTGCGCTTTTTCACCCGAAAGAAACTTTGCTTAAATGTATATTTCAAATGGCTGTAACTTTTTTATTTATGAACCGATTGACATTTAGTAAGGGACGTTTACCACAATACAATAGTCCAATTGCATTTAAATTGGCTGAGCCGTTTTTGAGATTAGCGTGCATAAACAAACAGACAAGCAGAAAAAAATATTGAAAATAATTGTTTTGGGTTCTATTACATTGACAAATGCACCAAATAAACATTTTTTTTTCATATATCTTCCATGTACGGACAGCGATCATTTATATTTTTATTATATGTATAGATTACATACAAATCTGTTTTTTAATTGACCAAAGGTTGTTGACTGATAGAAAAATGACTTAAAACTAATGAACCTAACATTCGTTTGATATTCCGTAGTTTGACTTTGGCTTATTCAAAATCTTAGGTTTTTTCCGACAGCGGGAGCCGGGTACAGCTGTGATGCATTCACGAACCGTATTTATATATAGCATCCGTACGGAAAGTTTACAAGAGATACAAAGCCCGAGAGTGTGAAGGTGCGTGACCGGTGATGATTCATTTCTGTTTTTATTTTTACGGTATCCGATCCAGAGTAATTTGCGTTCGTTCGTACCAGAGTGACGTTGCACACGCGTCCGCGCCGTGATTATCAAATACTCAGCACTATATGTAATACACTAGTCTAATAAAGTTTAATATTTCTCTCTAATTAAAGCTTTTATAATCTAACTGACGTGTATCAAACTGCTAACGTCTGAAGCTTTTTGTTGGTTCAAATTGTAATCGAGGATTTTTTTTATGTTTTCAACATTGCCGTTTCAGTTCTCGTTGGACGTTGGGTCTCTTTGTCAATACACAGTAACCTGTAACTAATCGTAAAAGGCAGAATATAATAATGGGTGACTAAACCGTTCGTAAGGAAGACGAAGAGAAGAAGATTCTTAATTTGAAAAATATCAATATCCAAAATCGACAAACAAACAATATAATTACTTTTACGATATAAATATTATATTTACAATATAAAAACGTATTTCCTTATATATACATGCAGTTACAATATCTATTCATATTGGAAAATTTATAGAAATGTTTAAAAATAAATTTTACTGCATTTGACCTTTAAATACGACGCCCTGTTGGGTGATCACGCACTCGCACCGTGTTATGTTGCGAGTTGCGAGCGTCGCTGGTGCACGAGTTCAACGAATTTTTATACGCATTTTTTTATGACGTTAAGAACAAAAATATCAGTGTTCCTAAATGCAGGAACAATAAAACATATTGACAATGTTTCAATAAGATGCACAAATATGATTTTAGGTGGTATTTTTTTAAAATATATCGTAACGTTTTTATATATTAATTTTTTTAATGCAGCGGGTTCAATCCCGTACCTCTTGGAAGCTGTTCAAGCGCTCTGACCGCTAAGCCATGATTTCAACGCATACAGGTTCGAATACCGCTGCAATACCTGCCACATAACAAATGTTAAAATATATAACGTCGTTTGTTTTGTTTTTTTTTATAACCGCGATTAGAATTTACGACTTCCGTGGTATGAGACTATAGCAATAGGAATTTATTGTATTTTCGTAAGGTATTGCGAGCATAACTTTTATTAATTATATTACATTCTAAAGCCAATATTTTCTTTTCCTAATATTTTCTATGGCAACAAAACAGCCTTTTAGTAGGCAGTATCCATAATGACATGATTCTGGTGAGCGGTCGTACCAACCTTCTCTGAACAAGTTATTTTGTAACTTTACTTAATGCACATACAAAACCAGCATAACGTTTTAAATACACTCAACGGCTTAAAGTAAACGCAATTCTGTTTCCAATATGCAAAAATAAACATTAATCAACTAATATCCATGATTGATTTTGCCTTTGTTTTTTATTGTCCAGGTCTTCGAATCCATTTCGAAGACCACCACCGCCAGCAATATAAGTAACCCCCAATATACTTTAACTGACAGATTAATACTATATATGACTCGTGAGTCGTTAATTGTTGATTCAATTATTAGCTTCAGTCATCACTTTTCTAATAAATTAATGACTGAAATTACTTAGTAATATAGCTCTCTAATGTAATACCTGCCTATTGTAATACAAGGTCACTAATATGAACGTGGTGGGAAATGGATTTGAGTGATATAATTGCAAAGTATTAAGGGTTCACTGTAAGCTCAGCCGTGATTCAAAATGTTTTTCATTTACATAGACCAAATTATTTACCAAATATCAATACAGAAGAATAACGGTGCCTTTTACATAATTATCTAATTTTAAAATAATAATTTACTAAACGAAAATAAAATTCTTAATAAATTTTTACTAAATCTTAATTGTAATGACGTGTTTTACATAACGAGGTCGATTACTTGCATTTGAACGATAACCGCATTAGTGAGTGTTTTATTGCGATAGGACGCAACGGACTTTAAAAACAGAGATACTTACGGAATCATTTATTTGTTATAAATTTTACACAATTTTTGTCTCATAATTTAAATACTTGCTTCAGAAAAAACAATAAAGTGTAGTCGGTAGTCCGAAATAAAACTCCTCAACGGAGGTAAAATAAATATTAAAATAATACTACACTAAGCACGCCAACTGAAACATGTTATTAGGTTAGAAATCCGTTTCCTTGACAACAATCGGAGCTCATTTTAAAAACAGAAATACTGTATATATATTTAATTGATAACCCGTATCTCCACGGCCCTCTCAATATCGTCTGGTGAATGAAACAAAACAATGGTGACCCCGACGGGCAGCGCAAGTTACTTGAAATTTTTCGTCAGTGATAGCTCTTTCTTTGGAGTTCGAACAAAATATGAATGACGGGTCAACGGCGTATATATGTTAATATTTTACACTGGCAGCTAATATCATGGGCGGCTACGGGATATTAAACAATATATAACTTAAGTGTTACACATTAATCGACGAATAACTTATTTATTGATTGTGTACCTGATATTACAGCGAAACGCGAAATGAAATATTGTGCATTTTTGTCTTGAGTACTATTTTGTTACGACAAAGTATATTTTGTTAGGCCCGAGATGTTTATCTCCGATTGAGGTTATGATAAAGTTTTAATGTTCAAACTAATGAAATATTTACAATTTCCAAGATTTTTTTGTATGAAATTGATTTTTACTGGCCCAGTTAATATTAAACGATGGACTTACGATAATTTGTAATGTTTAAAAAGTTCGCTTAGCAGTTACTAGGAAAGTTTGTATCGCGAGCATTTAATAGTACCGCGCGTATTTTGGCCTAGTGTGATGCAGTTCGCAATGCAAGGGACCTCGAATGCACCGGCCGCAGACCTCCCAGGGCCCTGCGGAGAGTCCTCAACGACACACTTACGGAATAAAATAAAATATATACAATACCTTTATAAAGTCCTGAAAGCCGCGCGCAAATCGTGCGTCTATCGATGCGGTGAGAGCAGAGTGTACGCCGCCAACGCTGTTCAAAGATTGACTGATGTTTCAACGGTGTGTTGGTGAATATATGCGCGCGCATCTCTGGCGCTTGCGTGGGGGGGAGCACTGCGTACGGTGGCACACTCAGTTCTGTTTGAATTTTCATTCAGTAGCATTCGAGCGTTGCGACGCCTTAGTCGCCCACCGTACACCCATCGGTGACATCGGACGTCCCATACCATTAAATTGTCCTGACAAATTGGAGCAGGTAATAGTTCCCACTTCGGTATAATTGGAGGTGATTGTTTGGGAAATCTGTGGTCTCCCAGAGCCCGCGCTCGTAACGGACAATTGGAATCGCAAATAACTTTTGAATGATGCATGTTTGCGTGGGAAATTTTCAATTCATCTGCATTGCCGGAAACTGCGCGGCGTTGAAAGCGCGGTACGTTGGTAAATAGTCTAAACTTGTGACGGTTTCATTAACAGATGAAGACTTCTTTGGTGCACTCGGACTACTTGTAAATCGAATTGCAAAGCCTTTAACTTAATAATTTGTATGTATGTATAATAGAAAGAAATAAACTAAACTTATGTTTAAAACTTACCTAAACTTTAGCGGTATAGCGTATTAAAAATATATTTTTATTAAAACATAAAATCGTCAAAATTCCAAAATAGCACTCACATAGGTAACTACTTCCATACAAAGTTTGCAAATTCGGTAAAGAAGCTTCACGCTATCATTAGTCAGAGAGAATCCAGTATTAAGATTTCGCCACTTTGCGCCCGAATTTAACACATCAACGCCACGCTTTTTCTGAGGGACCAGAGCGGATAAATAATAATATTTTGAAATATAATCATTCCTCCAAATGGGAATGGAACCCGCAATCAATCCCATAACAAATCGCATTTACAGTCAGCCGCCGTCGCACTGTGCCACAATGGTCTCTATGCAATTCAGATCAAACTGAATTTTTTAGCAAACGATCTTAAACCGAAATTACACAGCATAAGTGTGATAGAATATATTTATATGGACATTTTTACACTCGACACTCGCTAGTGGACTCACAGTATTTTCCTGTTATTTCTCATTTATCACAGAATTTATTTATTAATATACGAGTATACTATCTTTAATTTATCTTTTATTATTAAATTTTTATTATTATTATAGTTTATATTTTATTATATACTAAATTCGAAGTACATTTCGAAGTGCAAGCGTCTTTAATTATTAAGTTCTGTTGCCGAGCTCCACAATCATTAATTCTTAATAAACGTCGAAAGCAAAACTAGGTTACTGTTAGTGACTAATTTTTCTTTATTACCTTATTACAGCGAGGTATTCAGGCGAGAACGTGACAGTCCCTGCACACTTCTTTCGCCCCGTCCGCTGTCATCAGCCTTTTCAAACAGCCCCTCCGGGGGGTCCTCATGCATTTTTCGCCTGACCTTCCTCTAGTATCATCGATGCCCTTGCCTTATCGCTCGGCTTTACTTCATATATCATTCTTACCAGTCCTTCATCACTCATCCTCTCGACATGCCCAGACCACCTGAAAGCCCCTGAGCATGTTCTTCTTTTTACTAGAACATTCTCGGTGCCATTCTGTGTATCTCTTAATTGCGGATTCGATCAGCCAAATCTACTCCGCACATCCTAGATATAGATGGCGTTTCTACAGCATTCACCTTTCTTTCGTTTCTACCTTTAATATATATGAGCATAATGAATCTGTAATATTTTACAATTTTCATTAATATAACAGACGCTGTCTGATTACAGTATTAATTAGACTTTATAGAAGAACTCGGTCTATGTTAAATTATAATAAAACTAATTATCGCACTCGTAAATACTTAGAAACCCTTCTATTATAGATATTGTATCCTTAAAATCGCGAAGTGCAGCAATGGTGAATGGAAGGTATATAATTTGAAAATTAGCTTCCGCCGAATAAAATGTAATCATCAGTGATTGAAGTACTAAAAAATATTAATAGAAATATTATTGTACTTGAAGTGTTTTTCCGTTTCTCACAGCCTTCGGTTCTTTACTCATATGTACTCAAATATAATTCAAGTATATCTTTTTTAAGTAACTATATCAAAACGTATAGGATAAAGTGGACTCCTTCCTCCTCCGGGTATATGGAGGATTCGACAATACGAAATCAAATAAAACACATTACCACTACTCGTTGCTAAGGAAACGTGTATTATACGCCGGTTCACTAGTTATCACAAATGAGTACAATATACATATAACAGTCAACACGAATAAACAAAATGTTTCGGAGAACTTATATAATATTTATTTGGCTGATATTAGTAGATATTATGGCAGTAATATAAAAAAAAACTTCTGATATACCACTTTACTGCCTTTTATCTACACAAATAGATGCTTAGGCACGATTGTGTATATAGCGATTGCTCCATATGGACTGTAAATAACGCTGTAATAACAATGTTTGTAACAAATTAACATTTGATTTTTTTGTTTCATAGTTAATCATTTGCCTAATGTCTTTATTTTTCTTATTTTTTCGTATATCCTAATGTGTAAAATTTATTGCAGTTAAAAAAAAATTGGTAACTGAGTATATAAAATATATAATTAACATTTATATATTATATGTATTTAATTTACCTTCTAGTATTTAATTTGCAACCACGATGACAAGCAAATGAGAGGAGATTGTGACAAGATTAGAAACTAGGAACTAGAGAAAGATAATATCGGTGGCTTAGAACAAAAACGGTTATTTGTTTATAGGCATATATGTAAGGAGCAGCCTTACAGGCATTGGTCTAAGCATAAATGTAAAAAAAACTATGATTCTTGTATTTAAGAATCGTAGAAAAAACGGAATGCAAGGTTACAGTAAATGGAAAGATATTAGAACAGATGAATGAACTGGTATTGAGTGGAGTGGTGATGGTAGGCCCATTGCCAGGACTAACGGAACTCTCTCTGCATTTATGTGGAACGTGGGTATAGTCGCACGTTTGGCTGTCCTGGTACCAACGCTGTTGTACTTGCTGGGTGAGAAAAAACAAATAAATAGAGAACAGATAAATAGAAATGAGAGATGAATCTCTTCATAGGATATAAGGAATCAGCTTAGCTGGTCGAATTCGCAACGAAGAGATGCACAGAATGGCAGGCGTAAGCGAGAATTTTATAGAAATAATGAAAAAGAACGTGCTCAGGTGGTCCAAGCTGGATGAGAGAATGAGTGATGAAAGGTTGAAAAGTTATATGAACCTTCGAGAACGCAGTACCGATGATACTTAGACTAGCCCTATTAGGATAAAGCGTGGAGCTAAAAATATATATATATATATATATATATATTCTTCTGTGTGTATAACTTTTAGAAAATGGATCAAAAGTATTTCATATCGCATTATCACTGAATATGCAGAGAGAAGTCTAGTGACCCCGTTCTCCGTATTCTATGTTACTAACATTTGATGGACTGAACCATACAACATTTCAACGAGTGCTATTTGAACACATTACTATCGCATAACATCTGCAACAATACGATAGATTTTTGTAAAATTTTGATAAAAAAAATATTCAGATAATATAACGAATTGTATCTAATGTGGCAAATAATGAAACAGCTAAATGGTATGCAAAGTTTTTCTGATTTTTCCATACAATTACCGGTTGCCACGTTGACCAAACGTGAACGCCATATTAAAGAAAAATTGTCGAGACCACGACAGTTGACTGCTTATGAAGGAAAATAATATAATGTGTATTACATTTGCTACAAGGTGACTTTATAAGTTAGTTACTTATAGTTTTAAGTGTTTTTTGTATAACATACAATGAAACTAAACATGGACTTTAATGGATTTATATTAAATATTGTTATTTCAAATGTTTTTACGCATTACGTACGAAAACAATTATTTTAAAAAAGACATATTAAAAATTTTATTATATGTTTTCTAAATATGTCTTTTTCAATTTCCTTAATTTTATCCTTAAATTATATTTAATAAATAGCATTTTCTCTTGCCAAACGATTGTTCGTAGAAGACTCTTTGGGTAGCAGAAATTTGTAAAAATCTCTCTACAGAGATGCTAACAACAAGTATAAGTTGTAATAAGCGTATAAGAATTTTAACGTAGCTGGAGCTAGAACGCATGGCTTAGCGGTCAGAGCGCTTGAACGGTTTTCAAGAGGCGCGGGTTCAAATCCCGCTGCGTTAAAATTTTTATACGTTTTCTAAATATGTCTTTTTCAATTTCCTTAGTGTGGGAATAACACTTTAAAAATGTTAAAAAAATAACAATTATTGATTTTATTTTCAGGTCCGCACTTGTTCATAGCACAGCTGTCGTAGAGAACCTAGAGTCCAGACTAATTTTTTCAACTGCCCATATATAGCTACGACAATAAATCAAGAATAATTATGATTCACTCCAAAATTCAGTAGTTTTATTAGCAAATACTATGAAATTTCAAGAATTCAGACATTGATATTGCAAATACACATAATACATTTCTTTCCTAATTAACATTAATGTATAATGAAAGGTAACAAAGCGCAATATATTCGGAGAAAATAATATTTCTAGAAAACAATTTGGTAATTAGTTCTTACTAATAATTCACAATATGAGAACTTTTGATAGTTTTGGAAACTTTCATAACAGTATCCTGTTTTCAACTAATAACGGATAAGTTAATTTACTTCAATTTACCACAAATTTAACCAACAATTTCCTTTCTATATTATATTATGTTTATTTAATTATATCCCTGATAAACTGACGAGTGTTTTTTTCCCAGTAATTGATGACGATATGGCACATTCACTAGAGATTTAAATACGAGTAGTACTCAATTCGCAAGGTGTCTATGACTTTGAACTAAAACTGTTTAGTTTAGGATGAGAGATATTAGTTTCCTGAGATTTTAATAGGCCAGCGATATTTAATTCTTGAATATGATCAAGGACTTGATATAATGTCAAAGTAACTTACTGTACTGGGTGGAGACATATTTTAGGACTGGGACAAGCACACCATATTACAACGCACAGGAGTAATATATCTTAAATTAGCTAGCTGTGTCCGTAACAATGCTTTAGCTTTGGACATATCTAACAAACTGTTCCCGGTTTTCAAAGGGTTCAAAACTATTTTGTATGTTATAAATATTATTTTGAAAACCTTGATCTTCAATATTTATCTTGAAATACGGTATTAAGTATAAAATCGACCATATTATCAAGCATCTTTTTAAACGTTTACATAATTGAATTGAGATATTCAAATAGTTCCAACTTATCTGAACCTGCGGTGACGTTAATATATTTAAACATACAGCCACCACTGTTACAAGTAATAAAAGTATAATAGGACTGGTTACTTGTAAGATTGTAAATATTAGACAATTTATATAAATACTTTTAATTAGAATAAATGCGTAACATTTAGATGAAATGTATCTTGAAAACGTAAATAATGGTAAAAAAAACCGAATTAAGTTGAGATAATTTGTTAAATATAGCAAAGTAAAAATATACAACTGGCATATGTCTTACGGTGCTTTGGTTTATTACCCTGAAATTACAATGTATGGGAAAAAGTATATAATATTCATATAATAGTGTAGACTAGGTAATCTCGAATATATCAATAGAAGTACCTTCATTAAAATATTCAATGTTCGAATCGTCTTCATCTGTCTAAATTGATAGATTTTGAGAAAAATCAAATTGTTTTAGTTTTTTTTGTCGAGTTATTGCTTTCGTAGTATATTTTGCTTGAGAAACACTTTAATACAATATAGATTATTGATATTGACATTGTAGGAATGAAAAAGTATGTAAACTTAAAAAAGACAAACGACGGTGAAGATGCAGTCATTTAAAAGCAATCAATGACCGCTGAATCGCATAATACACATACGGATAATTGTAAAATTGCGTGTGTACATTGTACAAAATACACGTAAAAAAAACAGATTTGTATTAATAAAAAATAGCTCTAAATAAAACTAAAACTTCTCAATTCAATTATGTAAAAGTTAAATGCAGATATCTTTGTTTTCTTTGTTGCCGTCGATATAATAGTATATATATATATATATATATATAGAGCAAATGCTGATAATGAACACATGTGCTACATTGTGTTTGAAATACATAACAAAAGAAATGTAAAAATAAATCAGATAATTTAAGTATTAGTCTGAAATGCTATTGTTTTTCAACTATTGTTTAAAACAAGTTATTTTACATAAATTATATACGTATACTGTATACTAATGCTCGTATTTGTATAGGCACTTGTATCACTCAGTCAATAACGATCTATTCTTTTCGCTTATATTATATAATATGCAATTACGCATATGTTTAATAACAATTAACTCTGGTGTTACACATAATCGTGGGCGGCGGTGTTCACTTACCATCAGGTGACCCGAACGCTCGTTTACCTTGTCTATAGAATAAATATTAATACTCATGAGTTATAAATAGGCCATAGGGGCTATGTGTGACAGCGTCTAACTGTATTCGATGGTTATGAGTTCGATTCCCTGCCGCCAGGGTTCACGGAAGATTGTAGTCCCCGTGGCCCTGGCCAGTGGCAGTGGAGGGGGAGCACCGTGAGGTTTTAGTGGGTAAACGGACGGCCCATATCTGCCGGTCCGGAGTCCCACATAACCGCGTCCGACTCCCCAATCGCGCGGGTATCCGTAAAGGATTTCCTCACGTTGAAAAGAAAAAAAAGGGTTTCGATTCCCACTCAGGGAATGATTATATTTAAATTATTATCATTCCTTCGCTCTGGTAGTAAGATCGCCACGCAAAGTGTCGATTTCGGGCTGAAAGTTGAAAACGGAGTGTTTTTGCGGGAAAAAGCGTGAAGCTGTATTATTATTATGAATAATTCGCAAGATTATTTTAAGCGCACTTGTATTTGCTTAATGTGTGTCTATCTGTAAATTATTGTATGTATATCTTGCAAGTTTATTTTGACGCATGCGACCGTATACGATGACGATATAATGAGAAGGATAACGAAAGAATAGTTAAAAGATGTTGCTTTTGGATTTACATTTATTGTTTCTACACTACTTTGTATAATAAAGTGTTTTTCAGTCAACAACTAAAACATAGTGCTAAGTTACTTCGTTTTCGTATGGCATGTTGTATAGTGGAACCCTACCTATAACAAATAAGAATATACTCTCAACTTGAATTAGAACTCGTAACCACCAGGTTCAGCACCTGCACCATACACCGCGATGGCATCATAAATCAATATACTCTAGAAAATAAGAAAACATACTTCAGTAAATTGTATATATTTCACCCAAATGTGATAAAATTAATGAATCATCCGACAAACATGTGTTAGGAGTGAAGAAATGTATTTTGTTGTTTGTTTGTTCCACTCAACCTAATGAAGTATCACCCCTCGGCGATGATGTGAAAGCTTTATGTGAAAACATTTGGCCAATCTATACAAAAGCGCTGTAGCGAAGGATTTTTGGGCCACGATTGGCCCAACTTGTAATATACTAACTTCAATTTTAGTATTTAGCCTAAGAAATAATACTGACATATATTTATACATATTTTTTCTGACGTACTTTGTAGACTCCGTTGTAAACAGTGAATAGATAACATGCTAGGATACCATATAGTAATGTTAATAATATAAGTAAGTTTATTTTTATAATATATGTATATATATATATATATAAAAGAAAAAAAAGGAATCACACTACAAGAAGTGGAGCAAAATAGTATTGCAAGATTTTCATGGTGTTCGAGACATTTAAAATAGCTTTAACTTACCAGGGCAGAGAAATTTAATGATAATAATTAACCCGAGTGGGAATCGAACCCACCACCAATGGTGTTAACAGGCAGACGCTGCACTCCACTGCACCACAATGGCGTTCTCATTAAATTATCATTGAATACAATAAAAATATTTATAGATCTACGGAACCGTCCTGTGAACAGTTGACCTGCACTTGGTCGAATCTAGAATGAAAATAAATAGATTTTTTTATTTGTTTGTTTATTTATTCATTCTTTTATTTTCAGTTTAATTGTATTTAACATTTATACATTCATACGACAAAGCAAATCTTAACAAAGCTGGAATGACAAATTGTATTTTGTAAGATTAAACTATGAGCCTATATCCAATAGTAACAAGAACACGACATTGTGGCGCAGTTGAACTGTTTTGATTATTTTTTGTATAAAACGCGACGTTTAGCTCCGCCTTAAAAAAACGGTGAGTGCACTCACCGCCTGAATTCAAAACATTGTGCGTTTTTCTTGTGTTTAACTTCTATAATGAACTTCTATAGAAGACTTAATAACGCTTAGTATTTTCATTTTTACTATCCTAACTGAAAAAACTAAAGAGGTTTCTTTCTTTATTTAAACTAAATACTAGCATTCTTCCCGTTAAACCTGGATTTGAACCTGTCATGGATTATTAATAAAATAATAAGCTTACTGTAATATATCTGTATGTATTTGAGTTTTGGAATAATATTTATAGTTTAGTGTATTCGTTTGAAAAAGACATATTAAGAAAACGTATAAAAATTTGAACGCAGCGGGATTTGAACCTGCACCTCTTGAAAACTGTTCAAGTGCTCTGACTGCTAAGCCATGCTTTCTACATACAGCTACGTCGAAATTCTTATACGCTAATTACAACTTATATTGGTTCTTAGCATCTCTGTAGAGATACAAAAACATTTATACGTTTTCTAGTGTGCGAATAACACTTTAAAATATGTTAAAAATGTATCTATTTGTAAATACTTTTAATATAATTTCATGACAATAGGAATCGAGCATGGTCTTAAGAAACGATTAAGATTTCTACATTACTATATTTAAAATATGAAATACTATATGTATGATAAAAATACGATAAAAATGCTTAAATCAGCTTTAGAAACTAATTCAACAATCATACTATGTAATTAACATTTATAAAACATTAAAAATTTGACTTTTCTAATATTTATCAATCCTTCTAGCTTGTGTCAATTTCCAATTAAAATGTGCGTTCTGAGAATAAACTTCAAGTGTATTCGAAGTTTTGAAATATGCATCTACAAATATATTCATTTACACAAGTTTTTTTTATTTTTTTATTTTAGCGCCATGCATTTTACCGTGTAGCAGGGAAGCCAGAGGAAGCCTGGTGTGAAGATACTCCGCTCTTCATCTTTCACCCGAATTTTATCGCCGAAAACATCACACCGTGTTTTGCCCTACCAGAGCAGAACACTAAAAACAATTTAAATATGATAATGGTCATAAATTTGGTGGAAATCGAACCCAAACCCATCGCGTTTACAGTCAAACTGCACCACTATGTGCAAATTTAATCGAGTACTTAAAAACATTCTATTAAGAATTCCAGTATAGCAATTAAAATGTAGATAACAGTTTTATATGTGGCCAAGTTAATTAATATTTTAAAATAACTTGTGCTATTAATAAAGAATTTTGGATAGTTAGGAGAGAGTATATGAATTTGGGCTGAAACTCTGTGAAACATTTCAATTTTCTCCAGAATTAGTACATTACTCTATATAAAAATTATATTGACGATGAGAGTTTTTCAGTTTATAGTCATTCTACAGTCACCGTTAGTCAGCAAAATGACTGGTAATATTGGAGACTGGTGAGTCGATTGTTTTATTGGTATAGAATGGAAATTCTAGACATTTACGATTATGTGTAGTTAGCATAATATAATCTACCCTGATACTGTAGTATTTGTAATAAAGTAACACTTAAAATAATATCTGCGTCGTCATAATAGAGAACAAATGCAGGTATTCTTTAAACTTTTGGTGAGAGAGAAAATAGTGTGAAAACACTTCGTTCTCGAAATCGGTACATTGGTGCCGAGTGCCGGGGCTCTACTCCAATTGTCCACTTTCCGCTTGAATTCCAGACGTTGCGCTTTCTCATGGGTACCAGAGCGAAATATTGAAAATTTAATCCACAATCAATGGAGTTTACAGAAAGATGCTGTCACATGGAGCCACGATGACATCGACTGAAAGTAATATAGCATTTATATATTGTGTTTTTGGTAACGAATCGTCAAAGGCGTTACGTACATTATGTTCTCTATTTAAAAAGTAGCACATCTCATTTCAGAACGACTTAGTTGAGTTTCATACGGTAGGGGAAAGAAAGTTACAAATTCAAATAAATACACGTGAAACAACATGTTTAATGAGTTTAAACTATTACAGAGTTTTTTATGTCACGATGGCCTTTTATGGTATAGCGATATGGCAGAGAGACCCTAGTGTCTAGACACTCCGTTCTCCACTTTTCGCTCCGCTCGAATTCAACGCTTAAAAAACGCAATTTATAAATCCAACATAGTGCATTCGTTATATACAATTGGTACATAAAGTGGTAACTTCCGTTGAGTAAACATATCAACATTGAAAGCTACTGGAATTTGAATGGAGCATAAAAACATAACTAATGAAAGGGATTATGAATTATGACAATTAAACGATATAGGCCAATTGTGCATAATCAACAATGCCTACAATGCAATAAATACAAAAATACTGAACTAATACTGGTATTTTTGTATTTATTTTTACCCTGGCGTCGTGTGGGGTGAAGGAAAATATGGAGAAACGTCCTATTTCTATATATTATTCTGTTGTGTTGAGTGGCGAAACTCAACGCCGCGCTTTGTCTAACCGGACCGTGGTAAAAACATTTGAATGTCAATGTTATCTCCGGGGGGAAATCGTTTACAGTTAGTTAGTTTACAGTTTTCATCTCCCTACAGCTAAGTGTCTTATTTATAACACTTGTTCTTGGAGTACAGGTATGCTCGCTTTCGTATATATTTATTTTTAACCGAAACCCAAAGACGAGCCATTTAAAACTTTATTTTGTCATTTAAACAAACTAGGGTTGACATTTTCTTCGATCTACACATACAAACCTGAAGTATTAAAAACAGTTGTTTAAAGTATTACTATAACAGCTTCACGCTTTTTCCCGCATAACAGGGTAGTCCGAGGGAACCTGGTGTCCAGACACTTCGTTCTCCACTTTCCCCGAATTCGAGACATTGCTTGTTGAGTAGCGGAACTCAACGACACGCTTTTTCTTATCACCAGAGCAGAAATCATTCCAAACTTTCAAACTATGTACATAATAAAGTACAAAAATTTATATTATGATAGCCGAGTCTAAAAACACTTGGTAGAGGAAAACGCTGTTATCGTTTTCCATTGTGTTCGCAGTAATTGTCACTTAAAGATGATTAGTTAATTAACTTTTCAAAGTATCAATTAACTTACACATACGTAGCACTGTTATGTATATTTTAATTGCTATTCTTAATAGAATATTTTCAATTATCTATCGAATGTCGACCTAGTGGCGCAGTGTAATAAATTCTAACTGTGGTTTCGGGCTCGATTCCCACTTAGGAGAATTCTCCCCATGTTTAAGTTCGTTACCATAATTAAATTATGTTAAGTACGACAAAACATACAGTGATGTTTTTGGCTACAAAATTCGGAGGGACGGTATAGGGCGGAGTATTTTGACACCAGGTTCCCTCTGACTTTCCTGCTACAAGGAAAATGCATGATGTTGAAATAAAAAAATTGACTTGTGTAAATAATATATTTGTTTACACAACTAGTTTGTAGAAATATATTTAAAAAATTCGAATGCACTTGAAAATTGCTCTCAGAACGCACATTTTAATTGGGAATTGACATATACTAGAAATATTGATAAAATTAAGGTTAAATTTTGAATGTTTTATAAGATCATGCTCTGCATGATTGAAACTAGTTTCTAAAGCTAATTTAAGCATTTTTTTTATCGTATTTGTATCATACATATAGTATCTAATATTTTAAATATAGGAATGAGGAAAGCACACAGAGTTCGTGTCGTCATCGTTCCTTAAGACCATCATCAATTCCTAATGGCATCAGTAAGGGAAAATATATAGCATATAATAACTTGTAAAAGACATATTTCGAAACCGTATAAATTTTTTTTAGATGTAGAACGCATGGCTTAGCGGTCAGAGCGCTTGAACGGTTTTCAAGAGGCGCGGGTTCAAGCCCCGCTGCGTTCTAAATTTTTATACGTTTTCTAAATGTGTCTTTTTCAATTTCCTTAGTGTGTGAATAAACTTTAAAAAAATGTTATAAATATATATATATATATATATATAAGAACTTATAAGTGACAGAACATCTGTTATATTGCAAGTATTTAGAAGAAGAATTGACTACCAGGGAAGGCAAGGAAAACGTACAATGTCTCGAATTCTGGCGGTAAATGCAGAACGGAGTGTGTTGTCACTAAGTTCTTTGAAGCCCAAAAAAAACAAGGACAGTGGAAAATAGCTTTGGCTTTAATAAAAAAAAAAGTTTTATTTGCATACCAATCGAAAAAGCTACGACCACATTATAAATCATTATTATACCTTTTTTTTCAGCTACACCCTTTAATCTGAATAACATAGCAGTCATAGACAGAGCGAACCTAGTGTCATGACACTCCGTTCTCCGCTTTCTGGACTAATTTTAGATGTTGCGTGTTGAGCCAAATTTAACTAAATTTAACTTTGTCTTTCCCGAGCAGGTTAACGAGAATAATTTAAATAATAAAACCCCCTAGTGGGCATCGAACTCACAACCTTCGCCTACTCGCCTCGATGGCGAATGGAGATGCATATGAACTTGAGTAAATTCAATAGGTTCATATAATTTCCATCACATTGTATGAATTTTTCATTTCCCAAATTAATTTGGGGCAATGTGTTTTGCTTATTAACTTCGCCCGACGCGTCGTAGTAACCTTGTTTCTCAATTAATGACAACAAAAAGTTATATAATGTATCCATCAATTATCAACTTATATGTATGAGAACTGCTTCAACTAATCATTTTATTTATTAAATATTCAGTGCCTTCTAAAAATATTATCACAAAATATTAAATATTGTAGCCAAGTCTTTAGGCTATAATATAGACACCGTTTATTAAGGTCTTCGTGGTGCAGTGGGATAGCGTCTTACTGTACGATTAGATGTGAGTTCGGTTCTGACTGTGGGGAATGATTATCTTTAAACTATTTTAATTCATCCGCTCTGGTGTAAGACCAAGCGCGGCATTGAATTCCGCGACTCAACAAGCAATATGTGGAGCTCGGGCGGAAAGAGGAGCACGGAGTATCTTGACACCAGGTTCTTTCTAATTACCCAGCTATACGGGAGAAAGCGTGAACCTGTATTATACATAGTTTTAATATAACTTAATTACGAAGTCATTGTGAAGCAGTGTGACGGCGTCGAACTGCGGCGGCGATTTGTTGTGGGTTCGATCCTCAAATGTTCATTGGGGAGTGATTTCATTTCAGAAAGATAAAGGGCACTGAATACTGCCATCACAAAATGTCTCGATTTCAGACCAATCCAGTGGGAAGAAATCTGTTTATTGTAAAGAAAGAAATACTCTTTAGTTTTCTAGTTGAAGTGACAACGAATATACTAAGTATAATTAAGTACTTCAATAGTAACTCATTTTATATTTGCGAAATTGAATTACAAAAGGCACAATGTCTCGATTTCAAGCGGAAAGTGGACATTGGAGTGTCTTAATACTAAGTCTTCTCAAACTACCTACCTTGGGCTACCGGGACTGCCTTGTTAACCTAAAAAAACCGGAAAGCAGTCTTTATAAAGAAAGCAGTCTTTGTAAAATTGTATTCCTAAAGCTCCTTCTTTTAGATAATAGAGACATGTTGAAATAAATTAAACAAAAAAAAATTGTATCAAATGACAGACAAATGCCAGGTTCTAAAATGTATTTTTGAATACCAATAATAAACGCGATTAATCCGGTTAAAAATAGTTTAATTTCAAAATGTGTAGTAATTGCGAATATCAAAGATGTTATTAATAGAGACATGGCTTTATTGTCACAATTAAACGCTACAAAATAAAAGAAAATTGAAATCATTCAATCGCTCAAAAGGAATTGAGACCATCGTGGCGATGTGGGACCGCGACTGACTGCAAACGCGATTGGTCGTAGGTTCGATTCCCATTTAGTATAATGATCATAATTGAATTATTTTTATATCTCCGTTCTGTTGAACAAGACTACAATGTTTCGGATTCGAGTGGACAAGGGAGAATGAAGTGGCTTAACACGACGTTCTCTCTGACTACCTTGATATGCGTGCAGGAAAAAGCATAAAGTTAAAAAAAATGCTTTAATAAAGGCTTCATAAATACCTCTAAATATATTTATCGTTCATATATTTTCGCTGTATCCGTATAGCTATAGACTGATCCTTTACTGAAAACTATTCCGCATTAATAACTAAATTGAATTAGATTTGCTCTACCGTATTCATTTTATTAAAAAGTTTTCACCAAATCCACTTTGGTAACTTTTTACGGAATAACCGGGAGCGTATTGCGGCTGGCGTATAGGAAACGGATACTGGGTAAAATGATATTGAAAAATTTCTAAAGCCCGAAATGGTTTAGTGTGCAATTTGATTTTGAACAAAGTTCCTTAAAATAAACGTTTGTTTATAATGAAATATATAATGGACTGAATGATTAAGTTATTATTAGTACTGAAAATAGTTTATCATAAAATACATTTAGTTGGTCTGTTCTATTTTTTAACTTTCAAATATTGATTAGTCGATAATGAAAGCTAGGTTATAAAAACATAGGCGTTCTATTTAGTCATACTATATTTAACGTAACTGAAACATAGGCAACCTATGTTTAGCAGTAAAACATTTTTAGAAAAAGTATATAAATTTGAACGCAGCGGGATTCGAAGCAGCGGCTCTTGGAAACCTTCCAAGCCACGCGTTCTACACCCGTCTGCGTCGAGATTCTTATACGCTTAGTATTACAACTTATTTTTGTAAGGCGTGGGTTCGAATCTATCTGAAGTGTGTGAATAACATTTTAAAATGTTAAAATTATATTTAGTAATTTGCCTTATTCTCACAGTTTGTAGGTAAATAGTTAATTTAACAAATGTTGTCTAAAGACAATTTTAATTACAAGATAATTTTATTGCGTCATTGTCACTACAATGTCAAATTACCGGAAATAGGTAAAGTGCTTGCGCCATTTAACGATTTGTTAATGAATTTTAAAACTGGAACTTAAAAAATATTTTTAATATTTTTCAATGATTATAGAAATAATGTGTGCGAAACATCTATTTCTGAAAACATATAAAAACTTGACCATAACTGGAAGAAAAACGTTTAATGATTAATATTAAAAATATTTGCAATTTTATCTAAAAAAGAAATAAATACATTTTATATGAATATACTCTCGATTTTTTTTATAAAATGATAAGAAAGTAAAATGAAGACCTCGGTTGAACTTATAAAATGTAGTGCCAGTGTCACTGGAAGGCCGCGTACAAAGTATGAGGAAAATTAGGAGGAAAAAGGAATTAGGCTGTAGCCGTTGAACCGGTTATCAATTTCTTTGACTGACTCTCTTGGAAAATAAATATAGAAATGAGTATAAATATATACCTTTACGAGCATTACGAACTAGCTTCGACCCGCGGCTTTGGACGTGAAGTGTATTTAGCGATCGAAAAGCTCTAAGAGATGAGGATTTTTCTCGACTTGATACTTACTTATCTTTATATTATGGCCATGTTATATGAAATACATACATTGTCGTAAAGTTTTATCTAAAACCGTCCAATTAACAATATTTCTTGCGTGAAAGAGTAATAAAATAAAAGTAAATTTATTTCTCCTCAACTTACAAACTAACCAAAGAATTAAACGGAATGGAGACTAACGCCTGAACTAGTATTCCCTGTCGCCCATTCCAGGCCCCCCTTCCCCCTTTCACATTAATCATATTAGTAGGATATTGTAAAAAATATTCGCCAATTACTTGCGTAAGTATAAGAAAAAAAAATTCAAGTATTCATTCTAATAATTCTATACAATATTGATTTACGACAACACGTACAGTCAACGTGATATTTAGTAATCTATGCTAATAGAAATCTAGCGGGTACTGTGATGAACTCTGTTTACACACATCCGGTTTGGGCCGGCGAGCTGTATTCGCCAATTAGAGCATCCATTAAATGTACCTGAAATCGAGATTGTTAAGGATTCAGATTTTAAAGTAAATAGCGTTCATTTATCATCGTCAAGCAAATGCTGAAGCTGTTTATCAATATGTTTAACATGGATATTTCAAATGACACAATGTAATGGTAACACTCAAGATTTTCCACTCGCTTCAATTTTGTTGTATGGATTTTTTTTTTATTTGCACACAATTTTTTTTAATATAGGCAAAGACAATGGTGTTAATCGTTCACTTATTTTATTATATGCTTTTTAGGGTATAGGGCATTACATGCTGAGTAGCGGGATCCAAGGTGTTATCAAAGATCAACCGCCGCGTTTCGTCTTATCAGAGCGACGAAATAATAATAGTTTAAATATTATAATTTCTCTGTTTGAGAATCGAACCCACGACCAATTACAGTAGCTTAATGATTTCGGGATGAAAGTGATGAATGAAATCTCTTCACAATAGGTTCTATTCTAATATGCTGGAAAGAGACATTAAAAGACAAGATTTTTTAGGTATCTATGAAAATTTTAAACTGGGCGATTTGAATCTCCACCTTTTAGATATGCTATGAATATTGAGCCATGCAAATTGTCTTGCAAATTATCCTTATATAAATTTTAGCGATTTGCTAATCATTTAAGTTAGTGACTTGTGTGTAAATAAATATTAGCATATGTAAGTAAATGTGGAAAAAAGTGGACAGTGGAGCTTAATATGCAATTTTGTGCCTGTTTTTATTTATTCCAAAATTATTTTGTTCGGTATTCAAATAGAAAATATGAGAGACAATGATCAAATAATAGCTAATAGCTAAATGTACTAGGATAGAAGTTAACTTACATATTTGAGATAGTTTGTATTTTAAATTACAAAATATCTTACTAGCAAATGTGAAACAAGTCGGTTCTATTGTTTTTGTTTAAAACATTTAAACAGTCAAGCGTTCACACTTAGCATTTTATTAAAAAAAAAACTCATAACATACTCTCTTTTGTCATTATAGGAGGACGAAGTGTCTTAAAATTACATACCCTCCAAATACCCTGCTCTACAGGATTAGTCAGTCAATCAGTCAGTAGTTTCATGAACCATGAAAATCTACTATAATAAAACAGTATAAAAGTTGTCTATGTACATTGAATAAATTTAGAGGGATGTAAAATCAAGTAATAAAATATATTTGAGTTTTAAAATGTTTGTCTGTCTGTTGTCTGTTTGTACGCGTACATCTTCGTAGTTACTGTACATTGGGGAATGATTGTTATTATTGTTCCAAGTCTCAATTTCAACTGAATTTTGTTGTATAAGTAGTCTTTGTTGTTTTATAGCTGTCTCGAATTCGGGTGGAATTCTGAGAACGGAGTGTCAATAAATGTCCTTTTTGCAGAAAACGAAAAGTGTTAAGCTGAAAAAACATACTGATGTGGAAGACTAAGAGAAAAACAAAATACCACTATAAACAGTATAATTATAATTTTGAATTAATTGCAATCCCAACACGTAGGTAATGGAAGTCGCCCATAATATAACTATAAATGCGATAGTAACTCTGTCTGTTTGTCTGTGTCGTCATCACTACCTTACTGCTGCTATATAAAAAAATATGAATATATATATTAGATAAATTGACAGTGATAAATAAATGAAGCGTTGATAAGCCTTAACAATAATTTCGTTTTAATAAAATTTACTCAGAACAGAACTAAAACTGTTTAACAGTTAACTGTACTTGGAGAAGTGGTCCGATCGCACTTGCCCACTTGCCTTGTTTGATAAAAACCAGTATCAAGACCTTACTGACACAGTGACATTGACGACATAATGCCAGGATGTGGGTGATATTGCGCTGCACTTGATACCTTACTATCAAACAAACTTTGTATATATTAATTTAGTTTCTACTTTTTAACATAAATAAATCAAAATGTCTAACCGTAAAAATGAGTGACTGTGAGTTCGATTCCCACTGGGGAGAATGGATACACGTTTGATTGTTCATTTCTCAACGTGTAATGTTTCTGAATCGGGCGGAAAGTGGAAAACTGGTCTTGACACTATACCCAACCTGTTAAGCGCGAAAAAGCATAAAGTATTATAAAGTTGATGACTTTGTAAGCGTAGAAGTTTTTTGTTAAGAAAAATACGACTGAACGAGTTAAGATGCAATTTGTCATAGAAATTATTTATTAAAACATATTATTTCTATTACAATGTATTTAGCAAAGGTGCGCAAACAAAGGTTGGGGGAGACCTCGATCGGCCTTCGATAACACAGTATCGATGATACTGGAGGAAGGTCAAGTTAAACGTATTGAAGACTCGTGTCTTCAGATAGGGCTCCGGATAGGGTGTATCAAGAGATTAATGGCTGTGGACGAGACTGAGACGAAAGAAGTAGCGTTTGGCGCACTGTTCTCTTTGACTACCCCGCTAGGGAAAGCGTGTACTTAATTATATATCTATACATATAATTACAATGTTACTGATCAATGTAGCGGTCTGTACATGGATTATATATGAAAAAAATATAATTAGGGGCATTTATCAATGGAATAAATGCCATAATAATGATTTTTAATTTTCTTTTCTGTTTGTCTGTTTATCTGTTGTTTGTGCACGCTAATCTTAGAAGCGGCTGAATCGATTTAAATGCAATTTTGACTGTTGTATTTTGGTAAGCTTCCCTTAAGATTTAGTGTTAATTTCATTTCAATCGGTTCATAAAAACAAAAGTTACAATCATTTAAATTATAAATGGATGAACTCATATTTAAAGCGTGGATATTATATATATTAGGTTAGATAAATTGTGGCTTTGGACACGAGCACGGTTAACTAAATTTCTCTAATAAACCAACTAAATGGTGTAAAACCAATTAGTTAACCAATCAGTTAATTAATGTAAATTTTTAATTCTTGACTATTTTGGAAATGTCAGTAAAGATTTTTTTGTAATTAAAGAATTACTAATAAATATTCAAATTCAAAATATCCTTTATTCAAATAGACTTTACATGCACTTTTGAATCGTTGAAGGAACATAAAGCTACCACCGGTCTGGAAGGCAGTTCTGCTGAGAATAGCCGACGAGAAACTCTCAACAGTTGCTCTTTTCAAATTCAAAAGTTACAATTTTATCAAGTAATACAGTGGTAGCTAACCTGCACCAAACTCAAATCATACTACTTCCACACATTTTTATCTTTTAAATCTTCTTCTACAGAGTAATAAGCTTTACTTATTAATAAGGTATATATTTCTTTATTAATATATAATATAGGTCATATAAATTAAAACATAAAATGTAATAAAGTTGAAATTTAATAAAAGAAGATTTTAGGAAAAAATAATCAAAATCCTTTATATAATATTAGGAATATGACAGAATAAAATATTCAGTATATTACAGTTTCAACCATAATTTATTATTAAATTTATTTTCAATACAACATTTATACGAATTATATTAAATACTCGTGTCATACGAGCGAAGCCTGGCAACGCTAATATATAGTAGTTTTATAAAATACGCAGTACAAGTTGCCAACACATAACTGAGCCATACTATCAAGAATTCTGCGACTGTTCTCTTTAAATATTCATTTGAATAGAACATTTCGTACACTTATATTTATATAAAGCAATGGAAATGTAGACACCGAACAGGTCGTACATAAGTATTTATAAGCCCTACAACGAGAGACACGACATATTTGTTATTTTTTTTGGTTGTCAAAAGGATTTTTTAATAACTCCTGACTTTCCCGGTTTCCACTCTTTCCGATTTCCAATTGTCATCAAAATTCTACGAGTAGCGTGCCAGTATTCAAAAACGAGCTATGAAACTAATTTAAGGGTAAAAATATTTTAAGAGTCTTTCACACAATTAGGCCATGAAAAACATTTTTCTGTATAGAGATATATACATTTTTTTGCTAACCAACGATTCTTGAACAATCGTTTAGCAAGAATGTATGCTTTTTCATAAATATTTTTTAACATTTTTAAAATTTTTATTAACAAAAATAAAAATTTAAAAACATTTTTAGAAAACGTATAAAAACTGGAACGCTATATATATACATATATTTACCATTTGACTGATTATTACATTATAGGCTCTTCCTAGTTTAATATCAGCTTGGGAATATGTGCATTATACTAGAATATTTTTAATATAAATGATTTAATACAACAATAAAAATTTATCGTGTCTCATTTTTACATTTTGAACAAGTTTACACACTAACAAAATTTATAAAATGATTAGAGTGTAACATTAACTCATTATTAATTATTGAGTATAGTTGTAAGTTCGAATATAGTTCGATGTTACTAAGTGTTTAGTAAACGTGTTTTTACATATTAAAATCATTCTTCTTTTATCCAATTGGGTGGACAAAATGCAAGAGAAATTAAGAAGCGAATGGTTTTTATCTAGTTTCTTTTAAAAAAAACATATTTCTAAATATGTCTTTTTCAATTTCCTTAGTGTGGGAATAACACTTTAAAAAATGTTATAAAATATAGTTTCTTTTAACTAAGCAAAGTGCCAATAACGAAAAAACAATCGGCATGTTTATATATATTGCACAATTTACCCATTAAAATATAAGTTCGACGTATTTTCCTTGACTATTATTTATCATAAGCCGCATCGCCCTGACCTATCTTATCCTAATTTACGCATTCCATACTTCAATTTATATCAATCGTTGGTATATAATAATAAGACAAAACACAGTTTTGTTTCTATTATTCAGTTTTTATTTATAAAACAATAAAATTAAAGAGACCATTGTGACGCAGTGGGACAGGAGTTGGTTGTAAATGCGCATGGTTGTGTTCGAATCCCACTTGGTTAATTTCTCCGCTCTTAAGACAAAGCGCGACCTTAAGTTCCGCTAGTCAACTCGCAATAATTCTAAATCAAGTTCAAGCTCGTCCTAGCTGGACACCAGACTTTCAGACCTTACCCTGCTATGCGTGATAAGATGTGAAGACAAAATATCGTAATACGGATAGTATGGCTACAATTCAGCCGACAACAGGGTCTGCGCCTTAATAATTTCAATTTATATCAAAAAAACCTTGGAGAAATTTACGTAAAGATGGTATATTAATATATGAAAAAAACTTTCGAGCGTTTTCTACAAGAATTATGCAAATAGAACACGACATTTGGCAAAGTTTATTTAGAGAAGAAATGCAAAAAGCTAATATATTTTATCGTCGTTCAGCCGTACGACGCCCACTGTTGGAAATAGGTCTTAGCGGCTTCTGGCGTCCTCGATCAGATCGTCGGTCCACCTGGTAGTCCGGCGTCGTCCGGTTCCTGTTCGCCACTCGACCGGTTTCTTTCCGCCGTAACGGTCATCGATTGAGCAATTCTTCAAACAATTCGAGCATTCTGTCTATTTCGTTTGTTCTCTTCTTATTTATTTAGATATATTTTAGTTATGGGTTCAAATCCCGTTCGAGGTATTAATATTAAAAAATTGCTGTAATGTACGTGTAAGATACGATATAGCATATATAATTATTATATGGGAAAGATCACTTTAGTATACGGTAGATTACTTTTATTTTTATTAAGTACAGTTTAACGCTTTATTTGTTTATATTTAATCTAAAGAGTATTGCAAATATACACTTTTCAATAACGACTTAAAACTAACATATTGCAATTAAATTGTTTATTATTTTTAAATTAAATACTTAATAACAAGTGCTTTATAATCTTAATAAGTACAACATGATTGTTTTGATAATAAAATATGAAAAAAAGAGTTCGATTCGTTGTTAAGGCCGTCGTGGCGCAGTGGGTAGTCTGACTGTAAACGTGATCGGTTGTGGGTTCGATTCCCACTCGAACGAATGATAATAATTTAATTTTTAAATGGTATTCGTTTCTCCGCTCTGATACCTAAGAAGTGATGCTGCTAAAAAAATACCTTTATTGAATATTGAAAATACCTAACTTTTTAGTGTATAATATCAATTTTAGTTTTCACTTATGTAATGGAATTAAACTTTCTTATTAGTTCAGCTTTATGCTTTATCTCGCATCGCAGGCAGAACCTAGTGTCAAACCTAGTGTCAAGACACTTCGTTCTTGACTTTTTTTTAAAGACAATTAAAGACATCGCATTTTAAATATTGTTATGGTAACCATATTATAGTACTTGTAGGCACCTAGTTCTTTATAAGAAATAAACACAATTTAAATATAGAACAAAGATAATTCTTAGATAACTTTATATACATATGCCCATACTACATTGTTAATAGTTATATAGTCTTCTAATCTAGCTCCAATAATGACTGCCACAAGTCACGAAAGCAAAAAGATACAGTGTTATATAGACGTTTATTTCGTTGATTAAATATTTGTATAAAATAAACAATTGTTCGCTATTACAGTTGAGCGTTGTTACCAATTAAGTACATCAGCTTTGTTCTCACACGATGACCATAGACAAGGTTCAATATATATTTTAGTTAGAAATCGAAGAAGTATCGATAAACAAACAATATTTATACAGTTTCAATAATTTATAAAACAATATCTATACGAGTTTTGGCCCGTAACATGAAAATGCATACCGGTCCTTGTAAATACAATGTACGCTTCGTCTGACCTGACCGAGGCATTGTCGTTGTATTTTTGAATACAATCTATAAATTAATATACTTAATGACAGTTAATTGCAATGAAAGCAAATTTTAAATAAATACTATTAATTTCCATCGTGGCCCGATGGTTGTGGGTTCCATTCTTACTTTGGGGAATGATTATATTTTAATTATTTTCATTTGTCTACTCTAATGACAATACAAATCACGGCGTTGAGTTCCGATGCGCGCAATGTCTCGGATTCCGGTGGAAAGTGGAAAAAGGGATACTCCTTTTTTTGACACTACGTTCTCTCTGACTGCCCTGCTATACCGGAAAAAGTGTAATACTGAAAAAAAAACGACAATTAAGTATAAGAAATTTGGCTTCATAAAAAATTGTATATATAAATCTTTCTATATGCACTTTTATATATTTATAAAATAGCAGACAACCAGTTTTTTTAATTAGTTTTGTATAAAATAGACTTGATACGCTGATAAGGCAACGCTTAATTTCGGCTACAACAAGCCTTTAGTATCAAATAGTTAATTTAAAAAAAAGGTAATCATATTCAATTCACAGTTCAAAGTTCAAAAATCTTTTATTCAAATAGACTTTTGCAAGCGCTTTTGAATCGTCAAAGGAACATAGATATAGCTACCACAGGCTTGCTAGGCTGTTCTGCTGAGAAGAGCCGGAGAAACTCAACAGTTGCTCTTTTTAAATATAAAAGTTTTTCATTTAATACAATGGCAGGTTAGCCTGCACCAAACTCAATCTTATTACTTTCACACATTTTTATCATTTAAATATTTATACTTTAATTTGCAACGTGTTTTCATCTGTTACTCGATAAATTGTTCGAAAGCTAGAAAGACAAAACTGCGAATAATTTAAGTCATCCTTTTGAACTCCGAGTCGAATTTCCAAATGTTCACATGCAATTTTGGCCCACAAAGGCTTCATCTAGTGCACTAGCTGTAGTACACTTGTTCCTATATCCTCTTCGAAATTTAATTCCGTAGGTGCTGTTGGTACATACTGTAGTATGTAACCATATTTGAATTTAATATTATTATTCACACAGTAATATGCTTAAAAACAGTCCATCTTATCGCAATGGGACCAGCGACTGTAAACGATAAAAGTTTTGGGTTCAATCTCGATGATTATAAGTATCGGCTGCATTTTTCGCTGTAGTCAGAAAAAGTGTGTTTGAAAACACTTCTATTCTCTAAATTTTTTTTATGTAATCAAACGGATCACATAATTGGCAGATTACACTTTTTATCCTATTGTTTTTTTATTCATAAATAACCTCCGTGTATAGAAACAATAATAGTTATGTGAAGTAACCTAGTGTCAAAATACTTCATTCCCGTCCGTTCTTTCTTTCCAACGCCGCGCTTTTTCAAACCAGCGCTGGTAAATTAATGCAGTGGGGGTCGAACTAATCTATTCCTAGCTAATCGCGTTTGCAGTCAGACGCTGCCACTGGGACACGTTTTGTACGATAATATATATAATAATAAAAATGTAAATGGTCGCTGTCTGGAATGGAAGATATATGTATAATATTTTATTTTTAGGCCATTTATAATAGAACCAAAAACAATTGTTTTTAATTTGCTTTTCTGTTTGTCTGTACGTTTGTGCACTCTAACCTCAAAAACAAATAGCAGACTCAGATACAGTTTTCCCTTAACATTTACGTTTTTATTTAATTTCAATCGGTTTATTTCATTTCAATTTCATTAATAAACAACTATTTGAGATATAAATGCAAGCAAAGTTTGTGATTTTGGTTTAGTCGTTTAGTTTACGGTCATAATCCACGTGGTAAATTTCAACATTATTTATAACGACAATATTCATAGGTTTGGCTGGTTAGTAAAAACTGATAATGCTTACGAAAACAATTGGTCACTTGGCACGCCGGTGACACGTGCACCCGCTCCGCTCGTGATTGATAACGAGTAGAATACTTTTTTAATGTTATCAAAGCGATAAAAGATCGCTTTGATAGTCGTTACTATACTCATAGGCATTACCAACTATCCTGGAGTTATCGTTTTTGAAAGTAATAACAAGTTTTTTTTAGCTACAGGTTTTATCCCTGGCTTCTTTCTCCCCGTCCATCCTCTTCATACACCTTCCGGGGGGTAATTATGCTTTTTTTGTCATGTATCATCCACACTGTTCACGAAGGTCAACCGAGATCTCTATTTAAGTCTCCTAGAATTTATATTTCGAAGCTTATTATTTAAAACTATTTATTAATGAATATTGTAATGTAAATTTCAATTATAAAAATTTACTCTCTTATTGAAGACATCATCATGGCGCAGTGTCATAGGCTTATTGTAAAACGCAATGGTTTTAGGTTCAACCCGTCCCAGTTAAATAAATACATTTTAATCATTATAATTTTTTTGCTGTGGTTAAATTTCGCCATCAAACAGGTGTCGAATGCCGGTGGAAAGAAAATGATGAATGGAAGATCTTAACTCGCACTGCCTACAATGATATACGGAAAATAGACTCCCGTATTTCCATGTTCACAAAATTACATCATCATGGCGGATTGGGATAGCGTCTGACTGTTAACCCGATTGGATGTGTGTTCAATTTCCACTTGGGGGAAAGACTATAATGAAAATATTTTCATTTCTTCTACAATAATTTGGTTGAAGAGCATTTGGTGACAAATTACTTTAATTCGCTTCCCGGCCTTCTAGATACATTATATCTTTGCCGAATCTAACAATATTGTAATGTATTAAACTTAGTAAATATATGTTTTCATTATTTCACATTTGTTTCCTCGAATCCGTTATAATATAATTTACCTTAGTGATACCAGAATTATTGACCTCTACAATTTGTAGCGTATCTTAAGATAACGCTGTGGGAGTATGACGCAAGTCAAACTGTCACGTGATATGCACACTATCGAATGAAACAATTTAATTGTCAGTAACAAAAACAACAAGTATAATAATAAAATTGACACCTAAAAAAATTCTACACTTTACTTACTACAAGGTCTAATTTTTTAGCTTATATTATTTATTTTCTTTTATTTTATGTACATAATTGATTTCTTTAATAATTTTATTATATGTATGTATAAATAAACATTTGTTTGTGATATATTTTATAGATTATTAAAATGCAACAATTTTTTGTCTTATATATATATTATTTTACTTATTAATAAGACTAGTCACGCTTCTGATGTCGGCAAGGCCCTATAGTACTACATACATACGTATGTAGAACTATATGGGCACCCATAGTCGATAGTAGACCGAGAAATGTTTCTGGTGCGCTTGTAATAGCGGGGAACACTTAACACCGAGGGCACCGGACCCATCGCGCTTGCAGGAGGATACCTCTCCCTCTGAGTGCATTGCTTGGTGCTTGTGAAACATTGGTCCCACAACTCATTGGTCCAACCACTAAAAGGCTACCATGTAGCGCACGGGACCAGCGTTCCGACAAAGACAACACCTTTGACAGTCTACTGAACTAGAAACTACTGTATAGATATAGCGAACCTGCCATTACATTAAAGTAGCTTTGTAAGATTCGGAGCTTTGTGGCTGTAAGTGTCTTTGAGTGCGCCCAGCCCTTCTGTCAAAAATCACAGTATACTACTTGTTCTGCTGTACGTATTGGTTCACAGTTGGTTTGTAAAAAAATCTTTTTTTTTTTAGCGTCAAACGCCACGGTCGCTGCATACTTCTTTCGCCTCGTCCACGATATTCGATTACGAGAAACTTGGGAGCCCAACACCGCATTTCCTATTACCAAATTCACCACCATCGTTTTTACAGTCAGACAGTCTCCCATTGAACAAAAGAAACGAAATCCACAAGATAACTAAATGTACATGATAAATATTTTCCCGTAATGCTGATAACCTCCGCTCGTTCACTTGGCTATGTATAAGTAGACGTGTCTATTTTTAAGTTTAAATTAGAATAAATTTCAATTTTCTTTTTCTTTCACACTTCCCTAATTTAATAATAAAACACTCCGCTCTCCGCGCTCCGACAAAATTCAAGACTTAACTTTGTTCTTACAAGAGCCGAAAAATGAAATAATTTAAGTATTACCATTCCACCAAGGGGAGTCGAACCCACAACAAATTGCGTTTACAGTAATGCGCGAAACGCAGGGGTCTGGCGGGAGCGCTTAAGATCAAATCTCTACATTTAAAGAGATGGTTACGAGTTCGAGTCCTACAGCAATCTCCTGTTACATAAATGGTAAGTTGACAATGGGATATGAAATGGGTTGACGCGTAAAATATAAGTTGCCTTGGCAACGTGTATATCACTTTAGACAAAAGTGGCTGTAAAACTTAAAGTTTCTACAACTAAGATTGTATATTTTTTTACTGCTTTATATGTTTCTTATGTGTTATTATAAAAAATATGGTCCTTCTACACATCTTCATATAAACTTTTACTGTGCATTATATCATACTTCAAACTTGGGACATACTTTTTACTTAATCCTTCACGTGTAGTTATTTTATTTATTCTTTCTTTTTTCTATAATTGAAGGAAAAGCGAGAAAATAGGAGTAAGTAAAAAAGGAGTAGAGTATCTTGACTATAGGTGCCCTTTGCACACCTTGCTATGCAAGAAAAAAAGAAAGCAAAATAGAAATGCAAAATTTTTAAAAAAATATATCTCTTTTAAAGGCAAATAAAGAGGCTTTCTTCGTGTACTACAAACTGTAGGTTTTTTTAAAACAAACAAAACACAAAGTGGATAGAAAATTGAAGCACTGAGCTAAAAAACTGCCGGATGTAATCCGATTGTCTTTTATGTAAAAAAAACTCTTTTCATAGTTGGTTGTATGAAATGTTTTTTCTGTTATTTTACGTAATTTCCGTATTTTATGAAGTTACAACAAGTAACTAGTCAAAAGCAGTGTTGTATTGGGTCCATCTACATAATTGGAAACGTCTCGAGTACATACTAAAGGAGCCTATTTGGAGACAAAAACACATTAAAAAAGAATGTCTTGTAGTTGTTACCAGACCGTTCGGGAGCCCCGCGAGATCGGGGGCCCTGAGCCCAGGTCCCGTCTGACCTTATAGTAAAGACGGATTTGGTGGAAAATCAATGCGCCCTTTATTTTCCATTCGTTTAGAATGTTTGTCCATCCAATTTTGCGTAGCATAGAAGGAGAAATAAAATCTAAAACTAAGTATAATAAGTGCGTTGGACATAATTAAGTGCTTCACGACGGAATTCAACGCATTATTAAGTTACAATAAAAACAATATATAATTATTTAGAGTTAGCACTGCATGAAGCGTATTACGTTATAATAGTGGCAATTTTCACAGGGGAAAAAAGGAGGTACTCTGGATCTGAATGAAGGAGGAGGAGTGCAGTGCCTGTGACTTGTGACCCATTGGTCCCATAACTAATGAATTATGGGACCAATGCGTCATAAGTCCAAGATCCAACCACTTCTTGCTCCTACCACTACCAGGCTAGGACGTAGAGCACGAGACCCTATATAGTCTTCTTCTTCTTCTTCTGATCTAGAAACTACTAAATAGATCGCAAACATACCTTCTCTCTCTTTCATCTTTTAGGGCTCCCAGTCCTTTTGTCAAAAATCACAATATCCTAATATTTTCAATTCCCCTGGCACCTACGATAAATGGCGGCGTTGAGTTCCGTACTCAACCGCAATGTATCACATATTTCGGGCAGAATATATATATAAGAAGCTATTCATATATTATTCTAGCCGCTTGTATGAAAATACACTTAAGATACAAACATTACGTGGGACAAAGTCTCATTTCATAGAAATAACATAAATTTTTAAAAGCCATTACAAAATTAAGAGATAAGTTAACGTTTTGTGTTGCGGACCCAAAATCCTGCACGAATTAAACATACTACGAGTGTAAAAATAATTTACTTATCATACAAAGATATAATTTAAAGTTAGAACAGATAGATGGATAGACTCTTCCATGTTTTTTTTTATTGTTATTATACTTATTTCCTTAAATTGTTTTTGGAAATATAATTTATATTTTAAAAATTGTATTTCACACCATACCTTCTTTATGTAATGCAATCATAGCGGCTCGGTTCCCCACTCGATTTTAATATGACAAAATATTTTACGCGAAAATAAAAAAACGCAATGGACAATCATATAAAAATGACAGATTCCAAATTCAAAATTAATATTTTGTTTATTTATAATAATAACCGTATTTATTGCCCGACTGAGTATCGGAATACGATAAAATAAGTTTAGTGCATAAATGTGGTTACTTAAACTAAAAGAGACATCGGCCAGTCAATCCGTGGATATGGACGAATGCCGAAGAGCTAGATAGAAAATGTTACAATTAAAAAATAAAGCAAAAAAAACTAAAGATTTAACAAAAGAAAACTTTTAATTAACTTATTTTAATTAAATAAAAGATGTAATTAGGTTTAGTAATAGCTACGAATGACTGAGAAACTACATTGTTGTTAGATCTTAAAGAAAATTAAACGGGCCCATGTGAGAAGCGGAATTTGTCATACCAACAAAGGATCATCAAAACTGGCTCACCTCACATAAAAAAAATACATCGAACTGAGAACCTCCTCTTTTGCAGTCAGTTTAAAAATTAATTACAAGAAAGACAATATTAATATATTATTCCAAGCGATATTTGAATTTGATACGTTAGTTTACAGTTACACACAAACCAACCGTACCCTCGTCCCCCGAGTGGGAATCGAACCCGCGGCGCCACGATAGCCTTGGCTTCAATATTTATCTATAATAATGAGTGCAATTTGGTTATCAAATTTCAGATATTATCCAGCTATCAGTGGACACAAGCGATACAAAATATGAAACTGTCTGCTCAATAAAACAACATATTGCATATTATGTAACACCGTGAATACATACTCGTATATATATCGATTTACAAATCTTGAACGGGTCAAAATGATAAGCGTTTTAGTGCGTCAATGGACAAAATTTTAACATTACGTCTAGATTTTTCCATCCATATCTTAAAACGATTGTCTCCTTATCGGTGTTAGAGGCGATTGTTTATTATATACGCTTGTCTTATCATTTTTTGAATATCTTTAACGTTATTGACCTGTTTATGTGTTTGGTATAGTCCGATAACTGTGGATGGTAATTACAAAAGAATATATAAACAATTCAATGTACGTAATGTTACAATTGATTGTCATGAGTTAAAAAAGGTTTTATTTGATGAAGGCAGTTGAGTCCAGTAAAGCACAAGTCCCTTCTCGCCAATGTCACGTTGTATGGAGAGAACACACGAAAGATTTCTCAGTAAATAAGAGATACAGCTACACTGTGATATGAAATTATATATATATATATATATAGCAAAATAGATATAGCAAAATAAATATTTTACGAAGGGGTTAGTTTATAGTTTGATTTTGTGTTATATATGAAATATTTACGTAGAGAAATAAATAAATGTCATATTAAGATTAATTAAAAATAATAATTTTTGTATAGATTTCAAGATGTATTATGGACTTGTTCTAATCACAAAATGATATCTATAAGTATAATAAAATGTAACTGATCGCTGTTCATTGTACATTGGAAAATATATTATTCGAAGCATTTATCTATATAATAGGACTCAAAACAATGTCTGTTTATATGTTTGTTTGTGCACGCTAATCTCTTTGTAAATGGCTTAACCGATTTAAATGCAGCTGATTTAATTATGGTTGGCACCCACTTGAAGGCTATTAATTCACAATCGGTTTCTATAAAAGTTACAATCATTTAAATTGTGATGGTAAATGAGAACGCGGGCGGGCGAAAAATTAAAAATTGTGTCGTCTGTACTGTCGTTACGCAGTCGAAACCGCGCGAGCGTCTCTAGTATAAATAATATATACCTCTAAATATACATACGGACCCAAATAATAATTTATTCATCTTCTGAAGGCTAAATAACAGAGTAATCAGCTTTTTATTTTATCACTTTTACTTATATTTGTATGCTCATCACGTTTTTTAAATAATTGTGTATATTTATTATTCGTAAACGAACTTCTCTTCTTCTCTTCTTGGTTATGTGCTTTCTATTCTTTTTTATTCTTTTTAAACAAAAATGACAAGAGTTTGCGCTAATGTGCCATTACATAAGACTGGTAATAGAGAATTTCTGTGCGCGTAAAAAAGTGAGATGCGTCTCTATAAAACACTCTGACGTCTTGAGAACATTCTCAAAATTTCCAATGGCTGTATCTTCGATTGTTTTAATTATATATAATAGTTACAAGTTAGTTGTATATAAATTGTTATTTTGGCGGCCAGTCTGAACATCGTTTTCTTTATCTGTGTATCGTAACTAGCTTTAAAGAAGTCAGGCTACTCAGAATAATAACACACCTATATTATTGTATATTTGCATCATCATCATCAACATCAGAATTATAGTTTTACATATTTCAAATTACAACTCAAATGAACACTGGGAAGTGTTTGATAGAATAATAAAGTAGTTTGATAGAATAGTGTTAGAATTTGATACCAGATATAGTCAAACACCTGGACTAAATAAAAGCCTGAAAAATTAAAGGGGTCAGTTGAAAGTTTTTTATCGAAAATAATGAAAAGATATATATATATGTCGGATAAGAAAAGTTGAGTGTTATGAGTGATGTGTTCATAATTAATGATCCATATCCGATCTACAACGCTGTAGCTTTTTGACAGTCGATTTGTCTTTAACATAATCGCCGCACTTAAATCAAGTATTACTTTTATACTAGACGTTCTTTGAAACTACAAAGTCGTATATTTATAAATTTGTAACACATAGCTCTAATATTTTGCAAGAAAGGGAACTTTATATGTAGCCATTACAGGGATAAATAGCAGTACGTCCAGATGGTTCACGGACGGAGGGGTCTTGGCACAGTTATGGTTTATATAGAGAAGAATTGCAGAATGCTAATATTTTAATATAAAATAATACATAAAAACATACATACACGTTTATATAAATTGACATGTTTCTAAGGCAACGCTTTGTTTACGCATCAACGGGACATTCAGTTGTATATAAAAATGTAAATGTACTAAATCATTAAATTTGTTTAGTTTAAAAAAATAAAAATTAAACAAGAATATTTAAATAAAACTTCTTCAGTTTTATTTACCTTTGTAATAAATTGTAATAGTAAATTTTTTCAGTTAACGCTTTTTCCCGCAGGGTAGTGTTAGAATGATCTAAGTTCCCCGTAAATTTAATACCATTCCCCATCTCCTTCCACCCCGTCATTCCTTCATCAAAGTTTTCCAATGCTGCCAACCTTTATTCAAATAATATTAACATTGAAAAAGACATTTAGAAAACGTATAAAAACGTTAAAAAATATATATTTAATAAATAGCATTCTCTCTTGCTAAACGATTGTTCGTAGAATAATCTTTGGGTAACAGAAATTTGTAAAAATCTCTCTAGAGAGATGCTAACAACAAATAGTTGTAATAAGCGTATAAGAGTTTCAACTTAGCTGGATGTAGAACGCATGGCTTAGCGGTCAGAGCGCTTGAACGGTTTTCAAGAGGCGCGGGTTCAAATACCGCTGCGTTCAAATGTTTATACGTTTTCATCATTTGTTTTTTTCAATTTCCTTAGTGTGAGAATAACGGTTTAAAAAATGTTAAAAAAAAATATTAACATTATATAATAATTAAATAATCTAGCTAATATATTCCATCAGTTCGTATAATCCAACA
Source organism: Podotricha telesiphe (assembly GCA_038994665.1). Taxonomy (NCBI): domain Eukaryota; kingdom Metazoa; phylum Arthropoda; class Insecta; order Lepidoptera; family Nymphalidae; genus Podotricha; species Podotricha telesiphe. The sequence continues at coordinate 536,882 of JAOYRR010000019.1, read as the reverse complement.
AAATTTACTGCTTCGGCTTTTTCGCGTTTTCTATAATTTACGTCACACTGGCAGGTTATATTGCGCAAAATCAAGCCATTATTACATTAAGAAAAAACAAAATCGTGAAAATAGTATAATCACAAGAACAATTATAAAATAACTTAATATGCTATTAGTAGTCAGAGAGAACTTAGTGTCAAGACACTCCGTTCTCTACTTTCCGGCCGAATCGAGACAAGTATAATAATCGATGTAAGTAATTAATATGTATAAATCGATTGTTTATAATCTGTTATCCTTTCCTTAAGGATTAAACAAGCAGATGGAAGGGCGAGGTCATTGCTCTTTATTATTAACTGACTAACCACTGTCACGGAACACCGAGGCCAATGTGAGGAAATGCCTTGACTTCCTTTAAGAATACAAAAAAGTTTATTTTAATCGCTTTTACAGATTGTCCTTGTTATATTTATTTAATGCAGTTAGTTAAAGATTAATTGATGATTCATTTATACATTACCTCGGCTATATCGATATTTTTATGGACAATACTAATTATTGACGCCATCACGGAAAATTGACACTCTATGGTTGTGTGCTTTCAGAATTCCCGATAGGCAGCGAGAATCTAGAATCAAGAAACTCCGTTCTCCACTTTCCACCCGTATTGACTCACCAGAGCGGAGAAATGACATAATTTAAATATAATCATTCTCCGAATGAGAATCGAACCCACAGCTATCACGTATGCAGTCAGGCGTCAGCTTTTATTTAAAATATTGTCATTTTAAAATACCGGTCTTGTAATAAGATTAATATATTATTTAATCAGTAAGGTCTTATAGCTTATGAATAATGTAAGAAAAACCTTAATACCTATTATTGGATTTAAGAAAACTGTTAAATAAAGTTTGTGTGTTATAAGTTGTTACAAAATATGTTTAAAAAAACCTCAGTTTCAAGTTCTTTTCTCTTCCAAACAATTAGAGAGTTATGTCTAACGTACTTAAATATAATGTGCAGCTTCACGCTTTTTTCCGCATAGCAGGGTAGTCAGGGACAACCCAGTGTCAAGACACTCCGTTCTCCAGTTTCCGCCCAAAATCGAAACATTCCTTGTAGGGTGGCGGAACTCAACGCCGCGTTGTCTAAATAAATTAAAAAATAACTATAATGCATTTATGCTAAATGAAAATATAAAAGTTGTGTAATCTACACTTCCTGTGATGATTGTGACTGCAAGGCACATACAAGGAAATGGTAACATTTGTTCACCACTAATCTATTTAAACAAAAATGAATCACTGAAATGTACGTACTCGCTTAGCTTACGAAAGTCTGAACTAAATGGGATAATTATTCTTTTAGTGTTGGTCCTTACAACAGTAAAGACAAGGCTATATAAAAATATTAATTTCTTTTTAAATCATAATATAAAGTGATTCATTTTTCTGACTAGATGAAAAAAACAGTTTATGATAAGTAATTTTATCTCATGAAATACGGCCATATTCTTAATTTATATATGAATGAAATACAAAAAGAGTAAAATTTCACAATAAAAACAATTTTGTTAAATAAAGATTATTACTAAATTAAAAGGATTGTCGCTTGGTATTAATATTATTGTAACTTCCATGTTAGTTGCAACTGTTGGGTTTTTCTGTGGCTCTTCTAAGGCTACATTCGACGATTCAAAAGTGCTTGTAATAGTTTATTTCAATAAAGGATATTTTGAATTTGAATTTTCCGTAATCGACGGTTAATCACTTTTGATAAAAGAACTGATTTGAATTTGGAAAAATCGTACCATTTCCATAGTCACTTCATAGTCAGCTAGTTTTTATTAAAAACATATGTAGCGTTGAGTTCCCCATTTTAATTCAATTTTGAATATCACAACTAAATTAGAGAGTCTGGGTCTAGGTCTGTTATGGTAATATAATAATATAATAATTTAAAAAGCTAGTGTATGTTAAAGATCGGTACTTTACCAATGACTAATGAGTCCACAACTCCGCCCACTCGCAGGTTATCACACCCTGTGAGTAGGTCGCTTGTAAATGCATCACCCTGTGTCGTATACAATGGCGTGTTTAAATTTAAATATAAGTTATGAACCTATATGACAATGAAAAAGGAACAAAATTAAAGTGAATTTGTGGTGATAGTAGCGCAGTGCGAGAGCGTCTGAATGTAAATGCGATTTGTTGTAGGTTCGATTCTCGTTCGGGGAAATGATGACATTTAATTTTTTTCATTTCAACGTTCTGCTACGACAAAGTGCGGCTTTTGAGACCATGCAGTGTCTTGAATTCGGGAGGAGAGCGGAGAACGGGGTGTCGTGACACTAGATCATCTGTGCCTAAACGTAAATCTATGTAATAAATAAATATAAGTAAATTCAAAACTTGGTAAGGTAAAACAAATTATACTTATTTAATAGCAGTTTCTTAAACAAGGACGACTCTTATAACATAAGATAAAGTAAAACAAAAAAGGACATAAACGACGGACTGTAATCGCGATGGTTGTGGATTCCATTCTCAATCGGTGAAATTCTAGTATTTAACATAGGACGGAACGGAGTGTTTCAACACTGTATTCTCTAGAAGCTGAACCAAGCCTTTTAACATGAGCTAGTAATAGAGAAAGTGAAGCACCTAGAAAAGATATGTCTGTATGTCATACATACTTGCCATATACATTTTTTGTTTTAAAATTAAATTTTCTAATCTAGAAACATTGCAAATATTATGGAGACTTAACGGCCGAACTTAGTGTGTAATTAGAAAAATATATATTTAGAAAACGTATAAAGAATTGAACGCAGTGGTTTGAATTTTTAAAAAATATTAGTGTGCAATTGTCAAGCGTGACATTTAAATACAGATAACCAAATCCTGAAATATTATAAATACATACTTAAGTGGGCACTACAATAATATCATGACAACACAATATGATTGACTCTTTAGATTAAGACAAATGTCTTATATCTTATCTAGCGTATATCTCTAGATACAAGCTAATCTACAAATGCTTAGTGTTACATCCCTGTAAAATACTTTTATTAGCCTGATTTGTACATATTTATTTATTTTTCAATCAATATATGGAAAAAAACTTTACAGCCTGCTCGCCATCGGTTTCGGCTTGAAACTTTGATCACGGATTCAGTGACAAAACAATTTATATATTTTTTTAACATTTTTTAAAGTGTTTTTCCCACACTAAGGAAATTGAAAAAGACATATTTAGAAAACGTATAAAATTTGCTAACAACAAATATAAGTTGTAATAAGCGTATTAGAATTTCAACGTAGCTGGATAAAGAACGCATGGCTTGGTGGTCAGTATTTTTATACGTTTTCTAAATATGCCTAAAACAATTTATTCTGGAAAAGAACTTGATGTCTAAGAAGTCGCCATGCCAATGTATACGAGTAAATACTTTAAAGGGTGTTCCTTGTAGTTTGTGTTGATCTGTAATATTTTCATTATTTTTTATTTATATCCGACATATATATATATATATATATATATAGACGGTACTTACATTCTGAAGGCGGGTTTAAAGGAGGTTAACCACAACCAATGGTTACAGTCAGTGGTGAGTACTTCAATTGCGCATCTAATAATAAACTGTGATGGTCGTGACACGATCATTTATAGCATTGTTATAATATGATGTACTAACGCTATGTAATAATAAAAATACAAAATTAGTATCAAATTTAAATTTTTTATACGTTTTCCTAATTTAAAGAGATCGTCAATCGTCATTTACAACACATTAAGCCTGTCTATCAGTAATTTCCAAGTTCAGGGTAGGCATAGAGAACCTAGTGTCAAGACACTCTGTTCTCTACTTTTCGCCCGATGTCGTTTGTGTATTTGTTTTCTCTTCTTTTTATAGTAAGATCCTACGTTACAAGACTGTTACGAAACTGGATCTAAGAATGTGTCCGTTGGTTATATCTTAGTGCCTCTTAAGGGGATGTCACTTGGTCATGTGGTTTTATAAAATAGACCATTATCACTATTTTTACACTAACACTACACTAACTCAAAAGATTTTGACCTTTTTTCTTATCTCACTATGCCCGTGGTGTCAAGGAGCTGGATAGTCTTAACATTCCCGTGGTGATGAAGCCTACTTTCGTGCGTTTTAGCATATATTTTAATTGTCTTATCTACAAAATTTATTTTTAGATCATGTACCCAGGTGCATTTCTGGAAAGCTGAATGACGTCGACATTACTTTTTTTGGCACAGCTGTATGCCATAAATCCATATGGGCATTAGGACTTGCATATAAAGGCAAATTGTTTTGTATTGACAACTCAATTGGAGAATCTGCCAAGAAGTCAGATGTCTTTTTTCATCGAATACCTAATTCTTCTTGACATAAGCCTTCCAGCGCAGTATAACGTCAAAAGTCATACCTAAGTACTTTGCAGTATTCGCTTGTGGTACTTGTTGCCCGTTTATTATTAAAATTGGAAAACATCGTGACTTTTCGTTGGTGAAATCAATGAATGAATGAATCGACTTTGATTCGTCGATACGCCATTTCTTGATCCAGTTATAAATAGCTTCTTGAATATTTCCACCTGCTTCTTCGTGGGTGACTGTTGCATTGTTTTTCCCACAATCCAAACTGATGGTCCGAAATAAGATTTTTATCGTCTAATATGGAAATCCATATTATATTCATTTCAGTAAAAGTTTTTCAAATAATTTCATCCGGAACGCGGCATTTAACAGTGTCGTTAGTTTTATAATAGCTCTGCGCGGAAGCTTGTGCAGTATTTCACCTGTTATGAGGTCATAGCCTGGAGACTTTTTTGAGTTTATGCTTAATTCTATTTCTCTTGCTCCTTTTTGTGGTGTATAAAGTTTTATTTGAGTTTCTCCTTGTATATGTTTATGTTTTAGAAGATTGTCTTCTTTTAGAAGAATTAAGATTAATAGCACTATCTAAATCACTTATAAAACTGTCCCAATCTTTTTTATTATTGGCTGACCTTACAATATTCTCTTTAATTATTATATTTTTACAAATTGTTAACATGAACAATCTGCGTTCATATCGTACACGTCTTGAACATCCAAATAGTAGGCCGATATACTTTTGTGAATAAACAAGTTTTATACATTTGGCATTTTATTTGGATCAGAGGGCCAATAAGGCTTTCCTTCAAACTCTTTTATGGTTTCAAGGAGCTCTAGTCCCTTTTGGGTTGATAAGCCAAGAGGAATTATTGGGGAATAAGCATCAAGCGGAATAAGGGATTATTGGAGAATAAGCATCAAGCGGAATAATGGATTATTGGGCAAAAAGTGTGGTTAGCATCCTCAGCTCATGATAAATCTGTTGCCATTAATTACTCTTAATCAGACTCTTATTTTTTTTAAAGAATATTTTGGTGGAAGATGTACTGCTGTGATCGATACAGGCTACGGCTTAGCTTTCACACAAACAGTTATAGCCTGAATATCTTGTTATTCGTATTACTCGTATAGCTTTCTAGATTTTCTTTTATTATAATAACACTGCCACCTCTTGTTGTGTTTTCTGGATGCAACGTATGGTATACCATATTACCATTGAATTTGATATGCAATTGCTTAGTAAAATGCGTTTCTGATATTAAACACAAATCAATATTTTCAGTACTTTTTAATGTATTCACAGTCCATTGCAGTTCCAGTTCAAGATTTTTAAATATTACTTCGCATAATGAATGACGAAACTGCTTATTATTTATTACCAGAGCGGAAAATAATATATAATTTTAATATAACCCTTCCTGATATCGTGATTGTAATAAATTCTGGGTGTTAATCAAACCCTCAACCAGCATCCTGAAGCGTTTTCATAGCCAGACTCTGTTCCACTACGCCACCATCATAGCTTCAGCTTCATTGTTATCATTACAATGTTGCTATGAAAGACACTTGATAATTATATAATATCTATAATTATATAATATCGATAAATAGATAATTATCAATCTACTATAAATGTTTTATCTAAAATGTTAAATTGTTTTAAGCAATAATAAAGTTTTTTTATAACATTTTCTTAAAGTATTAATCGCACACTTAGGAAATTGAACCCGCACCTCTTGAGCGGTTTTCAAGAGTCATGGGTTTTAATCCCGCTGCGCACTAATTGTTATACAGTTTCTTAATATGTTTTGTTTTTAAATAATAAAGTTACCTCAACTTAGTTCGAAACAGTACAAACAGCAAAGCTAATAATGGCCGGCATTATTTACGCTCAAAACTTTCACTGGCTACTTTGGGTGATACATCCACCCTGAGTTTCGAACAGCTATTTACTGTTGTTTTCTGTTGAACGTTAGGTATTTAAAGAGATTAGGAGGGAGAACTTAGTGGTAGGTCACTCCGCTCTTCAATTCTTTATTCATTTTTTTTAGATAATGCAAATTTGTAGTTGTAACTAAACTCAAAGTTCATCCTGACTCAGTGGGACACCGTCTGACTCTAAACGTGATTGTGGGTTCTATTCGCACACGGAATTATTGTATTTAAATTATATGCATTTCTACGCTCTGGTACCTAACACGCAATATCTTGATTTTGGTCCAAAAGTGGAGAACGGATTGTATCGACACTACGTTTTCTTTGTGTAAAAGTGTAAAGCTATTTAAAAAAAAATAAAAATCTTAGCTCAGTTTTTGTGTATGTTTACCAAGGGACATCTTAAAAGTAGAATTTTGAGGAATTCAGAGGTAAACTATTCTTGTCTAAGTACTCTTTATTCTCTATATATTATTGACTGACTGATAAACGAGTCAGGTCAAATATTTGTATTAGTATAATTATCATATATTTTTTTCATTGCATCTATGTCATATAATGCCTCCGGATCATAGTTAAAGTTCATACTAAGAAAGAGTTTAGAAAGCCACAATTTTTTTATAATATTTATAAAGGAATACATAAAATATAATATATATTACATTAAGAGGTTGATGACTGTGAGAGGTTGAAGAGGATGATGACGAGGCGTAAGATGCAGGGATCGTAGAGTTTGGTTTGGCGTTTCTCTCTGACTGTACCCAACATGAAAAAAGTTAAAAAAAAACACTACCATTTACTTATAAATTAGTGTCTAAAACATATTTAAAAAACGTATAAAAAATTTAACGCAGTGGGATTTGAACCCGTGCCTCTTGAAAACCGTTCAAGCGCTCTGACCGCATGGCTTAGGGGTCAGAACGCTTGGACGACGAAATATGTGTTTTTAAATTTCCCAAGTGTGCGAATAACACTTTAAAAATGTTCTAAATATAAATTAGTGTCTACTTCAAAAACGTTTTGTATAACTCATATAAGTATGAGATATTTTGTATTAGCGTAAACGCACTGCACATTGTTAGTTTCCAAACAACGCATGTTAGTGCATACTTCATTCATTCCAATTGACCTATTACGTTAAATGTACGTTATTTCTGCTTGCTTTTGTATTAAATAAATCGTTTTTGTCACCCGACTGCATTTTAGGTCATTTACGGGGTACACGACATAATTCATGTTTACTGAAAGCATTTTCGATTAGTTGTGTACAGTTTTTGAATTCAATACAGCTCTTTTTGATATTAGACTATTATAATGCAAAATTTTGAAATGAAGTGTTCGAAGCGTCGGGCTCTAAAAATGTATTTTCGAATACCAAAATTATACGCGATTAATCCGGTTAAAATAGTTACTTAAAGAGCTTATTATATAATGCAAAAAATAAGTATTTTATATTTTAATACAATTAGATTTACCTTATAATAACCTAATTGTGATTTATTCAAAATACACTGGGGCAAATGTTCATATTAATCTAGTAGGACAAAGTGGGATGTTAAGTTACGTTATACAAAGCGCAATTTTTTTGTATATGTGGAAAGACCTTGGCAAATATGGAAAAATGGATATTTTAGACGTTATTAATCTTTAATAAAATAAAATCTCGCGATTACTACATATTTTGAAATTTTGAAATATAAACTATTTTTAACCGGATTATTGGTATTTGAAAATACATTTTAGAAACCCGACTTTTCGAACACTTTACAGTAGTTCGTGATCACAAGAAGACAGTCTACCTGTGACCACGGACTGAAATGCATTTTCGAAGATTTTATATTAATATTTAATATTAATAGAAAAAATTATAAAACACCTATATTAGCTTCACCTGAAACCTAAACTAAACTTCATTTTACCATGTGCCAAGAAATTGCGTGTAAAATGGCTGATATAAATTGTACTCAATATATTCTACATGTGACATTTATTTTATTCTGAAATATAATAATCTCGTCTTCTCGTTAATAATAAGAACTGGATATATCCAACAAGCGTATCGACGCCGGTAAATATAAACTCTGACCATCGTGGCGCAGAGGGACAGCGTTTATTGTAAAGACAAATGGTTGTGGGTTCGATTACCACTCGGAGGTAAGATCATTATTTAATTATTCTCATTTAGTTGGAAATTTGCACACGTTGTGTATGCGATAACAATATAATATTTCCACCTTGGGTTTCACAAGAAACAAATTTAAAATGTTAATTTTAAAGCAACTTATAAAATTTTTATTTAATAAACAACTAAGAAGTCATAGTGAAGTCTTGGGATCGGGCCTGGCTGTATACGCGATGGCTGTAGGTCGGATTCTCACAAGCAGAAAATATTCATTTAAATTAATTTCGTTTCTCGGCTCTGATGACAAGACAAAGCAGGCGTTGAGTTCCAACACTCAACACCCAATGTCTCTAATTCGGGCTGAAAGTGGAGTACGGAGTGTCTTGACACTAGGTTCTCTCTGACTATCTTACTATGCGGGAAAGAGCGTGAAGCTGAAAAATATATAATTTTGTATTTATTTGAATTAGATTAGTCTGGATACAGAGGAAGTTTTATCTTATTCTATCGAATATAAAATATTTCTTTCAGGAACTTAAGCCCAAGGAAATTTATTACTTTTATTACTTAGAAAGCCATTAAGATATCTTACCTATACGTAATGTTAATGTAACACAATTGTAAAATAAACATTTTCAATTAATAGTCAATCAATCAATGTTTTTTTTTTCAATAGATCAAATCATTTAAATCGTCGTCTACGCCTGTTGACAGCTGATGTAGATGTAAATAGTTATATATTTTCATATATATTTTTTATTATAGTCGTATATCTTTTTTTTTCTAGTTATTTAATCATTCTGACAAGGACATCAAGTTCATGCTTTGAATTGAAAACATTTTACTGTCTTCGAATTCGGACTTGTTAAGGACGCATCGGACGCAAATCGGCCGGGAAGAAGCGGGCGTTGCAAGATATTTTAGTATTATCTTAATAACTAAATATAGATAATAACTAAATATAGAAGACATTAATCATTTGTTAAAAACTACATTTGTAAGAAAAAAAACACAATATAACGTCTATTTATTATTTACACTTTTCTTACGAAGCCCAAACGCGATAATATTAGAGCTTAAATTTTTTAATTTTATAATTACAATATTACCTTATTAAAATGATAACATTTATTCTTGAATATACTGAGTAAAATATTATGGAAAGCTTACTCTCCTTAAGAGACCTTAAGAGGTATTGAAACCTCTTAAGGTTTTTTACTACACATATTTAGAGCAGCTTTTATAAAAACGAGACGTTTGCCAAAAACTTACGTACGACGGGACCTACCTAGACTGGTACAAGTGCTAACTTAAAAAGATTTGTAGATTTCTAAGGTTATCATTTTGTCATTATCCAAAGGAAACGATTCACGTAAAATTTTCAATAATCCGGTCTGGTGAACTAAGCAAAGCGCATGGTTGAATTCGGTCACTCAAAACGCAATGTCATGACACTAGGTTCTCTGTATACTACGATAGGAGATACGATGTAAACATAATACATATAAGGAAATAATATTAATTATATTCTCTTTTCGAGAATACTACACACTTTGTCTTCTTTTTTTTTGTTATAGGATTAAGACTTCAAAGTTTTCAGTATTGAGAGCACAGAGCAAGTTACAGTCAGCTCATTCTGTAAGAATCCAGGGCAGTACGCGAGGCACTAAGAAATCGTTGGCGGTAGTTTGATATAATAATTGTATCAAATGACACCTCAGTCTACCTGTGTCCTCGGACTACTGTGAAGTGTTCGAAACTTCGGGTTCTAAAATGTATTTGCGAATACCAATAATATACGCGATTAATCCGGTTTAATCATTTCAACAAATTAATAATTTTCAAATAATTTAGACAGCCATTAATTTAGATAGATAAAAACGGAAATTTGAGAGCCTAGTGGTACTGTCACACAAATAAACTAATTTATTATTTATTTATTGAAAGGGATTTTTAACGTTGACCCGTTTTAAGAGTGGCCTACTCTTTGTCTCAAAATATAATTCTACCAATGGAATTGAATTTTACGGCTGAACACTATTTAGACACAAAGAAAAATGTACCAACATGACGTTACCCCCCTTTTCGCCTGAATTCGAGATATTTTTATTCAATTATTTATTACCAACCACCAATTTTATTAATTTATTTCTTACCAAACTAAGATAACCAACGGTTGTTATATTAATATATATCTTAGATAAATTTGCCTTAATATCACGTTTTGAATTGCGGAACTCAACGTCGCAATTACCAGGGCAGGGAAATGAAAGTAAGTTAAATACAATCATTCATTCTAGTTGGAATCGAACCCACAACTATCGCGCTTAGAGCAGACCCTGGCCCACTAGGTCACAATGGCCACCGACTCTCACTTATATGCAATATATATATATATATATATATATATATATATATATATATATATATACTGCTATAAAAGAAGAAGCGACGAGTCAAAATCAATTCAAATAAGAAAAATTTGTTAATATGGAACCTAAACTAAAATCTCATGTCGATAGTACTTCAAATACACGTCGAACAAAAAATAAAACAAAAAAACAATAAAAAATGTTAGTAACTCGTTTGATGCAAGCTAACCATGTTTTAAAGTAGCTTAATATCATTTTGTGTAGTTTATTGACTGTTCGCTATTTAAATTGAAAAGAAAGTGTTTTTTTTTAAATAACTGGTTATCTTTTATTAAATTGTAATTAGTAAATCGTCACAAACACATGAAATTAATAAAATAAATATTATATAAATAGTTGTAAGTGTACGATTCGTTCTTTTGTGCGTAACAGAAGTACACGTTGCCAAAGCAACGCATATATTACGCGTTTTATATACTTCATAAAATAAATTTATTTATATTTTAATTTTTTAATTGGAATTTCCATATTTTTTTCAACATTATAGAGTACTTCTTTAGCACTTTACAATCTACTCTAAAAAGTTGAATAAAAAAAACTGTGTCATTGTAGAACTAGACCAATAGGATATATGTAATGTATATTATAAATACATAGTATAAATATTCCAGCAATTGAGATTTGAACCCACAATTTTTGCGTTCAGAAATCTTAGAGATTTTCATATAAATAAATGTATCAAGTCAAATACAGAGGCCGTACGTACGTATAGGCTATGGTTGTGGGTTCCATTCCCACTCGGGGGAATGATTATATTTATTTATTTATTTTTATTTCTCCGCTCTGGTGACAAGACAAAACGCGGCGTTGAGTCCCGATACTCAATACGCAATGTCTCGGATCCAGTTCTCTCTGCCTAAAGAAGGTGACAAAAAAGTATTTCTTAATAAAATTTCTGTTTCGTTAAATGTAAAGGAATAGAATACTGAATCTATATCAAATATAAATCAATGAATTATATTGCATTCTAATTAGAATGCAATATAATTGAATCTCAATGGACAGTGTAATTACACTTAAATCCACCTGCAATATAAAATATAAAGTCCCGTCAATTTAAATTTAAACTACTATGATTAGCCACTTGCGATAAAAAAATCGGGACCATACTTAAGTATTAGGTCATATGTACTTAAGTTTTGTGAAATTTTATAGCAATTTCCTAATCAAATAGCCCATCATGGCGCAATAGAAAATCGTGTGACTATATATATAATGATGGATGTGGGTTCGATCCCCATTCGAGGGAATGATTATATTTAAATTCTTTCCATTTCCCTGCCGATCTGACACTCTAAAAATGTTTTTCGTATCTATACAAATCTGTATATTTCGTAATGTATTAAAATCGTAATATATTGTTTTAAAACAATTCTTTAAACCAGGATTCGAGTCCATATACATTGTCCATTGAGATACTTAATCGTCCACGATGACATTAAGTGTCAAATTATAAATAAAATGATACAAATCGCAACAAAACACCAATATATATTTTACCAATACTAATCGTACATAGCGAGTGAAAAAAAACTTAGAACACACGCCAAAAATAATAATCTTCTTATTTTTTACATATCCATCGTCACACGTGCGCTTCACATGAAAACTGGCTAATGAATTGAATTTTTTGTTAAACCATATATCTTAAGACTATAACGACTTATTGAATACAAAAACGCTATTTATTAATGCTTTTTTTGTGTAAATTATTATGTAATGAATCTTGATTGCACACTGCTTCACGCTTTTCCCGCATAGTTGAGTAGTTTTTTTTTTCTAGCTAAGGTTTTTTACTTGCTATTTACGACTACAAATGTATATAATTGAGATTAAATATTGTTATTTTTCTGCGATTTGTGCGATAATATTAATAATTTGATGCACGTAATGGCATTGTGGATGATTAAGCATCGCAATGGACAATGGATATGGACTCGAATACTGCTTTAAAGAATTGTTTTAAAACAATGCGAGTACCGTCTACATTGTGTGGCTCGATTTTGGGAACTCAGTCCTGCGTTTTGTCTTAAATACCAAAGCGGAGAAGCGCAAAAAGTAGCGCCTGACTAAACGCGATGGTTGTGATCTGAAAAGCCAAAGAGCGATTTCCGTCACTCAACACGAAAGTGGAGAACGGAGTGTCTTGACACTACATTCTCTCGGCCTACCCATGCTATGTAAATGCGAAATAATTAAAGCTGCATTTGTTATGAAAAGATGTACATAGACCGTGATTTTCTATATGTATTATACTCTAGCTGGTGTCCGCAACCCGAACGAGGTTATGACTTTATTAGTTTATGATATACTACATACATCCATTTAAAACCTGTTCACATTAATTCTTGCATCTAAAATTATAATAATTTTCATTAAGGCTTTTATTTTCTTTTCTCATAGACTTCCACATCAGATGTTCCAGACGTTTAAATTTTTGTCTTGCTCTCAAATTAAAACTATTTAAATACATAAATTCCCTTATTTCTTACAGCTTAGGTAGTCCATTATGGTTTCCCATCAGACTTTCTAGATGTGTCACTGTTAAACGTCAATGAAAATTGACCAACACGTTGAACAATATCTCCTAAGGCGGTATTTCCTAATTTCTTATTGTTTAACTGGACTTATATCTTTCTTCATCAGATTTTTCACAGCTTTGATGAGTTGAAAAACTATTCTTTAAATGTTATTCTTTCTTATAGTCTGGCTGGTCTATTGTGGAACTACAACAGATGTTCCACTCTTCAAAATCAATGATACTCTTACCTACATACATCACAAAGTCCTGTCCAGGCGAATCCAAAATCCGTCCAGTAACTACGAAGATGTGTGCTTAGAAACAGACAAACAGAGAGAGTGCACAGTTTTTTCACCTCCGTAAATATTTTGTTTTTTACTGTTTTATTATACTTAGTATAGAATAAGACAGTATTCTTATAGAACACGCTAGCTCGACCTTGTAGTAAATTACCCGAACAAATTACACGCGTAAAATACTAATACTAAATAGTAAATTTGTCACACTACAAATACGTTAATTATTAAATATATTTTTTTGAAATAGCTTTATATATGAAAAATGAAATGAATCTCTATTCCTATACCTGGATCAGGTCATAATTTGTGAACAGCTTGTCCATATTTCCTTATAATTTCTAGAAGGTTCTTACGGAAGGATATAAAATATGGCGTAGTAACATGAAGAATTTTACAAAATATATTGAGGTCTTTCATATTTTTAAGCTTTAGATTCAGATTTTTCCAGAATACCAGGGTAGTCGGAGATAACCTAGTGCCAAGACACTCCGTACTTCAATTTCCGGCCGAATCTGACACATTGCGTGTTGAGACACACACACACACACACACATTTGATCCGAGATATTTTGAATGGTTTGGGTTTTTTTTTTTACTATATTTTAGTACAAACTGTACTTTTGGAATTACCTATGAATAAATATATTAATTTGTAATGAAAATATGTCATTCTAAGTGTTCATAAAATTACTTTGTATCAAGGAGAAGGACCTTGAAAATGTTATATTACATAGCTAAATTTACACAATAGGCTTTAAGTCTTCACTTATTTTTCACGCCTCGACATTAAGACTACGAAAATATACAAATGCTCAATAATTATATCCTATTGTGTGTTATTACGAAATAATTTAAAAATATAATATACAGATTAAAGCCATCTTAGGATATTTGGACAGCAGTCTGACTGTAAATGTGATTGGTTTTGGGTTCTCCTAGAAATTTTTTAATAATTATATATATATATACACCGATATACACCGATACACCGATATATATAATAAAAATGTAACTGCCTGTACATGGAGGATATATAAAAGATATATTTTGAGGAGCATTTATCAATATAATAGAACAATGATTTTTAAATTTATATTCTGTTTCTCTATTTATTTGTCTGTTTATTGGCTTAACCGATTTGAATGTAATTTTAACTATTTTTTTGTGGTAAAGTTCCCTGCATACATGTATACATTTAATGGTTAATTCATTTCAATCAGTTTATAAACAAAAAAGTTACAACCATTTAAATTAAAAATTTAATTATAGTTTGTGATTTAACCGAGAACGGGGCCGGGCTAAATAACGCAATGGTTTAATCATGTAGCTTAAGCAGGAGAAGCGGGTCGATAATATATTCTGGGTTTGAAACAACTGTATTGAAGCCATTTTTCTGCATTTTCATACTTTACTGTAAATTTTAAGCCCCTTTAGGAATTATAGGGTGTTTGTGTAGAGAGATGCAGCAGCTTGAAATTCACTGCAAGCGCGTATAGTAATTGTGGATTAAAAAAAAAAAATCACCTTAGTCAATTTTCTAGAAGCTATTTGTATATCCAGTTTGTTACCAAACTAAACATACTGCAAAATTTATATATTTTTTTAAAGTCTTATTCGCTCACTTAGGAAATTGAAAAGGACATATCTAGAAACCGTATAAAAATATGAACGCAGCGGGATTTGAACCCGCGCCCCTTCAACCGTGTTTTTATCATTATACCGTATTAATATGATAATAAGATAGGCAATGTTTAACCATATATGCTTAATTTGTATACTATACGATTTTCCATGGCGGTGCAGTGCGTGTTATGGGATGGATTTAAACTCTGAGTATGATTATATTTAATAATATATTGATAACATCTTTGATATTCGCGGTTACTACACATTTTGAAATGAAACTATTTTTAACTCACTGCGCCACGATAGATCCAATCATGTGTTTATATGCAAATTCAAATTATTATACAATACTAGCTGACGCGGCGAACTTCGTCCCGTCTCATATTTCGATATTCCTTGGGATAGGGCTGGGAAATTGCGATTTGTTTATCGCCATCTCACATGTAGGGGAAATGGTAAGTCCGTCTGTCTCTTGTATTTTCCCCTAACAATCGTTGCCTCAATGACATTAGTGCTTTCACAGTCAGTCTATATTTCATTGCACGATCAAAATTGATACCGTTACGCGGCATGGTGATAACTAATACCACTTTTAATTGTAAATTGTTAGTTTAATGTTGGATTTTGAAACGAAAGTTTAGCCAAATCGGCTCAGCCGATCTCGAGTTTTAGCGAGACTAACAATGGTCATTTCGTTTTTATATATGACTAGCTGTGCCCGCGACTTTACCCGCGTGGAGATCTTACATCAGCTATTCGCCAGTGAAAGCCCCGTCAAAATCGGTGTAGCCGTTCTAGAGATTAGCCGGAACAAACAGACTGACAGACACAAAAATAGCAAAAAATAATGTTCTGGTATGTGTAGCGTGTATACATATGCATTTCGCATATATATACCATAATATTAATTTATTGACTACAATGGTTCACTATTTTGGCGTTAATAGCTTGAACATAAGATACTTACTTGATATTTTGGTCAATTCACACAATGCCTTTATAACTTGTAGCCTATGTGTTATTCTGATGTATAAGCTATATTATTGTAAAGTTTCATTACAATCCATACAGTAGTTTCTACGTGAAAGAGTAACAAACATCCTTACAAACTTTCGCGTTTATAAAATTAGTAGGATAGTATTTTTTTAACACAGTTTACTAGTACGGTTGCCAACACTCACCTCTAGAAATAAAAATATAACTAGAGTGTTATGTATCATGTACTTAAGTCAATTAAATGATTATTATAATTTATATATATATATATTTTTTTTTTTTTATATATATATATATATATATATATAGTGATTCTATTATTTATTCAGAAATTATTGTATTGTTATTCTTTTGGAACTGTGATGTTTTGTCTGTCACTGTCAAACATTATGTCATCATAAAACAAATAGTATATATGATACATATTTAGAAAACGTATAAAAATTTTGAAAGCAGCGGGATTTGATCCCGCGCCTCTTGAAAACCGTTCAAGATGTCTGACACGCTAAGCCGCTTAGTAAATTTTTATACCATTTCTAAATATGTATTTTTCAAGTGTTAAAAAAGTATATACGATGTTATTCCCAATGCCTGTAAGTATTTGGGTAACTAGAAATAATTTATTTATTTATAATCTCGATGGGTATATAAAATCAAAACAAAACAAACAGTTCAACTAATTTGAACGAACCCTCCTTCCGCATAAATGTAGTCGTGAGGTGGGTGAGGGAACAAAACGGCACTATTTTACACGGACTCTAGACTAAACGGGCAATTACATCTATTTTTAATACAAGCGATTACCCTGCGGCGTTCAGACCCTCGTACTCGTACATCGCATGTCGTAAATAGAGTTAGTCAAACAAGTTTCTATTATAATGTATGTATTTTCATTAATAATCTGTAATATCAATTGAAGTAAGGAATATTAGAAAATATTACAGTTGAAAAGACCAACTGTTTTGTTTTTTTCCGGCTTTCCGACAATATATGATATGACATTTTATGTTAGTTGACGTTTCGAAAGTGTTTGTAATATAACTTATTTGAATAAAGAATGTTTTGATTATTTTTTCTATAAATATTGAATGTGAATACAATATATATATATTTTATTTCTTAGACAAGGCAATTGGGCGTTCGGGTCACCTGATGGTAAGAGATCACCGCCTCCCACGACCCCCGTGTAACACCAGAGGAGCTACAGGGATGTTGCCGGCCTTTAAGGCGGAAATAGACGCGCTTTTTGAAGGCAAACCAAAGAGAGTCGAGAATGTTTAGAAATATTCGACCTGTAAGAAAAACTCATGTAAAAAGTTAATTGTAGATTAGTTTTAGATTAGAATACGCTTTTGTTAGAATGAGTATTTAAATTGTAGCCTAAGAATCAGCATATTAAATAAAATTATATTATTATATACATTGGTAACGACCATGAAAATATATTTATGAAATTATTTAATAAATAACTTGGATTTGAAAATACGTTTTTGGAAACATTTTGAAGATTTTACAAAACACCTGCATATATATTTTGACATTGTCTGTTCCATTTTGTTTCTGATTTATGTGTTTTAGACATGCCAGTAAAGCACAATTTATTTCGCCAATATTCTTATAGAATTCGTAGAATGCGGCACATACGATGGAGATTAACTAGATGTCAAAATCACCTTCTAGGCACTCTTCTCTTCTTCTTACAAATAAAGATTTGTTATTATTAGAGTATTAAGTCATCAGTTGAAAAAATACTAAATCATACTTTCCTTGCTGCCTTGGTGGATCATACTTAGACAGATAGTTGGATCATAATTAGATATATCCGTTTTTTTTACTTGACTCTATATATCATACAGCCAATGATATAAAATATATTTTTAGTATAATTTATAAATATTTAAGATATAAAATATTTTTAACGACTGTTTTGAACTGTTTATATGCTTTATTATGCTTTATATAAATATTGGTCCAAACCCTTTCATATGCTGGCCTATCAAATTTCCATTATACTAATTGAAGAGTACAAAATGTACTGTTATATATTATTATATAAACGCAAGTGGTCACAGACAAGGATTTTGTTTAAAATATTTTCATTGAATAATCCGCAATATTAAAAAATAATAAAATGTAATTATTATTTTTTGTACCATTTGACATAAATATTGTGATCCATACATCTCTCCTATTAAGCACAGTAGGTACAGAAAGCTAAGTTAGTCGCTATTTTACAAAGACGTTTTTATAGTTTTACTCACTCTGGATAAGAAGAAAATATAGAAATGTATAAAAATTTTAACGTAGCGAGACTTGAACCTGCTCCTTTTACCGTGTAAGAATGTCGACGTCGCTGGATATGTACGTATGGCTTAGTTGTCTAGAGCACTTGGACGGATTCCAAGAGGCAACGCGTTCGAGTCCCGCTGCATTCATAAATTTATAAGTTTCTAAACATTAAGTTACTATTCTCTTAATTATAGTCTCTCAAGTATCGATCTGACTCTGAAGTACTGGACCAATATCCATCCAATCCAATCAATATTAGGTTAGTCCATGAGTATACAGGCAAATGCTTCAAAAAGGCAATAAAACATAAAATCCTATTAATTTACAATTAAAATTTACCAAATTAACTCGTTATTTACAATTTATTCCAGTTGATATATCACATAGTGTTTTATAAATAATTCAACGTATACAAATGTTAGTGTTTTTATTCATTGCATATTTAATATGCATTAAGTATCTGTATAGATGCATATATATATATAATTTTATATGTAATCGATAAAACGTCTATTTTGTATTGTTGTTGAGTACGACCAATAAAACACAATGTGCCCTGAGTTCTTATTAGAATAAATGTTGAATTAAACAAGAAGAGTGGCGTCCGCAGTTGACAATTTATCAAAATTTGTAGAAGTAAGAAAAAAATAAGAGTTCTAGATAGTCGAATTCGCCACAGTTGCTATGATCAAACTTCCACTTTGTTCGTCAATTTGTAATATTGAATCTTAAAAAAATTTCAACAGTATACAAAAAGTTATGTCAAGCTAGAAACGTATACACATATATAAGAATAATTAAACTAGCGCTAAGATATTTCAATAGTTAATAGAAACTATAAACAAAAATAATCTATTAGGTGCGTTCGTCTTGAAGTAACCCATAATTAAAAAAATCAGCTTTAAATACAAGCTCACATCAATCCATCCATTTCTGTGTAATTAAAATATTTGTATAGCTTAATATTCAATTTACCTAAGTAGATTTAAGCGGATTAAATATCTACAACGAAACGAGAAGGCAATATAATACCTCATAACGAGATTGATTTCAAGAGAACCTGTGTAAATAAATGTGTAAGTTCTTTTTTTTTACAGATTCACTATTTCTCACGCATAGCAGGCTAATCAGAGTGAACCTAGTGTCAAGACACTCCGTTCTCCACTTCGCCGAATTCGAGACATTGTGCGTCGAGTGCCGGAACTCATCGCCACGCGGAGTAATGGAAATAACTTAAAAAATAAAAAAATATATATTTAGATAAAAAAAAAGTTTTTTACAAATTGAGTCGCTGAGTCTTCCCAGTAAGTAATCTAGGATACTTGTGTTGGGGAATAACTCGCTTCCCCGTTGACCACAATTAAGCTTTAACAATGTAAAAATAATAATTGAATAAAAAACAATATATTATTATTTATAACAGTGAATCAATAAATATAAAGGGTGTGTGTACTTATGTGTATGATGTGTATGTGTGTATTTGCCAGTACATGAGTAAGCAAGGAAGCTATATTTTGTACATTTATAATTTGTCTTTTAGTGTGCATTATGAGTAGAATATAAGTGAAGCATATTTGAATATTATTATATATAATATAATAACAGATACCTACTACATTATTATATTTAGTTATATCTAAAGTTATAGTAATTTTTAAATTTCTACAAACCATAGATTGAGTAGCCAATAAGTCATAGCTTTCTTGCACGAGTACCTTTACATAGGATATAACCGAAGCAGTCGATGTATTTTATTACACAGAGTAGAGTTAGTTACTCCTTAAGTGCAACCATTGCGCTACATTAGCCTCTAATATAATAATATATAACTATTATACAATTAACTTAATAACAAATCAATTTCAAATGTCATCATTGCATTTGCATACATGGTGGCGCATTATAACTAAATTATATGTGGACAGCCTCGCTCGGCTGTAATCAGTGGCGTGGTGCACATGTTAACGAGTTGCTTCTCCGTTGCACCGCGAACTGTGAGACGGGGGGAACTGCGGGGGGGGGGGACTACATGTGTATAAAAAAAATTTTACATTTACTTTATAATATACTTTATAATTTAAAAACTGGTTTAAATGATAAATAATACAGGATATCATCAGTCGTCTAAAGTAGTTTTATATGGTTTATATTTTTACCTTCCGGCATCACTTGGCCGATAGACAAACATTTTGATTTTAATATAATTTGAAGAGGAAGAGTGTATGTTAAGAGTGTATATAGCTTCACGCCATTTCCCGCACGGAGGGATAATTAGGGAGAATCTAGTGTTAATACATTCCAATTTACACGTTGATCCCGAATTTTAGACGTGCTAAGTGGCAGACCTCAATGTAACGCTTTGTCTTATAACCAGAGCGGAGAAATTAAAATAATTTAAATATAATCATTCCCCCGAGTGTGAATGAAGCTCACAGCCATATCGTGTATAGACTGTATACACGATTGCTGTGGCCCATGGGACGCTGGGACTCTGTGACACGATACAATGTTCAAACACCAATTGCGCCGCGATAATATATCTCCTTATAGTAACGAAGTAACTATTAACAGTTAATTTTACTAAGTTTTTACCTAACGTATACCCAATAAAATCAATATTGATCTGCTTTCAAACTATAGATATCACTGACATACGACCATTTTCTCATAAATTACATATGAATGAATATAATAACGGCAGTAGGTGTCACGCGACGGATGTCCATGTCTACACAGCTGAAGCCTCGAGGTCAGGCATTAGCTCCCCTCGCAATTATTCAGTTAATGCCCTTCCTGGAGAACCCCTCTTGTTTGTGTGTAGGCACTCCGCACTTGACTTTCGCCGGTGCGGAGGTAATTGCAGTTTGTTGATCAGTCGGGCATTCAGTAAATATAAGTGTTGTATGCTGTACATATTTGGTTATTACACATTCTATTCGCCTTCCTGTGAAAAAAGAGCGATCGATTTTATTGTTTTTATTGTCCATTTTCAAGTCGTGTGTGTTAATGAGGCCATTGTAGCGCAGCGGCAAGGGTCTGACAGTAATGGCCATTGGTTGTGTCGCCGTTCGATTTCCACACGGAGGAATTATTATATTATTTTAATAATTTTACTCAACATTGAGTTGCACTCATGCATGCTCGTGTCTCGATTTTGGGTGGAAAGTGGAGAACAGAGTGTCTTGACGCCCGGTTCTCTCTGACTACTTCGCTATGCAGAAATAAGTGTATTTAATGTATAAGGATGCAACCTGCTACGGTTCTACTTATTTCTTATAGTTTAGATAGACCTATATATAGATATAGTTGCACCAGGTCTTTACTTTTTGTATGTTGACAACGACAGTATGTATCACGCAGAACAAACTGTCTTAAGCTGATCTATTATGATTTTGATTCAAATATTGGTGTCTCTTCGAAATATATCATATCCTAAGTTTTGCTTAGGGTTAAAAGCTATACAACAAAATACTACTTACACAACAAAATACTGTTGAAAGTGTCTTGAAATTATTGGAACTTGGGATTTTTGCCCAATCTTTTAATACCATAAAGGTTTTTCTTATCTGTTACACTTACACATCAGATGTTTTAGTCGATAGTAATGTTCTTAACTTGAGCTTAAGGCTCTCTTAAGCTTAAGTAAATAAGCAAACAGACAAAAAATTTAAATGTTCTATTACTGTTTTTACATTCCCCTAAATATGTTTTTCGTTAATATATTATTAAATATATTTATTGAATGTATTAAATGTACAGACACAACTATTGTAATATTATTCCAGTTTTTCTCTTTTTCCTAGACAATGCAATTCGAGACGTTGCGAACTGAATGCCGAAATGCTTACCGGTGAGAAAAAATTAAAACAATATAAATTTAACAGTACCATCAACTGGGAATCAAACCCACAACTATCGCGCGTCAATAATTGGAATTCGATCCAATTATTGACGTAAAGTTTGATGATTATTATTTGTTAACGAAATTTGTCCGCCACATTAAACAACTTTTACTAATACGGCATTGAATTATTTCTTATAATTTAGATGATCTATCGTGGTCCTTCGTCAGGTTTTCCAGATCTTTTACTGTTACATGACAATGGAAAACGCCTATCACATATTTAGAAAACGTATAAAAATTTGAACGCAGCGGGATTTGAACCCGCGCCTCTTGAAAAACCGTTCAAGAGGCACTAAATATGCCTTTTTCAATTTCCTTAGTGAGGGAATAACACTTTAAAAAATGTAAAAAAAATAACGGTATCACGTTGTACAGTTCTTGTTACGGGGACATTTGCTACTTTCTAATAGTGTAAGTAGACTGTCATGGTTCTTAATCAGCTGTTCCGTCATGTTGAATTTTTATATGTCAACTGTCAATTTAAAATGTCAAAATCAAGTTTCGCTTAGGTGACATTTCGATATTTATATTTATAGTTTAGCTGGACTTCTATGATTCTACATCAGGTGTTCCATTCTTCGAATTTAATTCCTAAGTCCTGCAAGTGCTTGCAAATCGGTCCAGTAAGTACGAAGATGTGCGCGTACAAATAGACAAACAGAAAAAAAATATTTATATATATATTCTATTACTGTTTTAACATTCCCCTAAATTGTTCTTTCGCAAATATTTTCAATGCACAGACCCACCTTTTTTACGGTTTTCTTATAGTGCCCCAACCAAACCGGTTGATTGGATATTGGAACAAACGCTACATTACGTTTCGTTGCGCTTATAATGGAATGAGATGCTTATTACCCTTGACTTTTGTTTTAAGAAACGAATTGTGAAAAACAATTGAAATATTCTTGTCTTTTATTTCAAAAATAAGTTGTTGCTTTATGGTTTTCCTACATAGGATAGTCAAAGGGATCCTTATGACCGAAAATTTCCAAGACAGCCTAGTGGCAAGACAATTCTTAATTTTTCATTCGAAATCGACACGCAATCTTAGCTACTAGAGCGGTTAAAAGTAATTTAAATATAATCAATGCCTCGAGTGGGAATCTAACCCACAACCAATCGCTCTTACAGATCGCTCTTACTAGACGCTGTCCAACTGCGCCACCTCGGTCGCTAGAAAGTTTTGTTTTATCAACATATATTTAGCCCTGTTTCTACCCTTTCTTTACGTCTCTCAATTTAATAAATTCTAGTAAAATCCTTTTTAAAATCACTAGGAGTTCTCCTATTCCTATTGACAATGTTCGTTATGAATTCTATTAAGCAAGCTGAAACCGCATTTTCCATTCATTTAACATTGATTGAAACGCTTTAATTAAATTCCTATGGTAACTCACAATAGGTGTTGAGAAACTAACATTCAACTGATAATTTATCAATTCTCATAAACTTGTTACAACTCATTGTTGTCATATTCCTAACCAATAAATGTGTACTTAAAGTACAATTATATAATATGTAGGCGTCTTCTTTTTTTTAAATATTTCTTTTTTTTTTTTTTTAATTTATTTAGTCAAAGAGAACCTAGTGTCATGAATCTCCGTTATCCGCTTTTAGCCTGAAATCTAGACATTGTGTGTTGAGTGGCGGAACTCATTACTCCCCCAAGTAAAAATCGATCCAACAAAATATTGCGTTTTTACTTTACGAGGCTGCCATCACGATGGCCGCACTATATATACTTATTTAATGTAAGTTAAAGCTAACTGATATCTCTGTGAGAGGCAAGCTCGGACTGAACGAAGATAAGTCCCCCACGATAAACGGTGTCGCAAGTCGAGTTTCGAGTCTCACCTGAGGAACTAATTTGATGGTTTCCTCTCGAGGTCTCCAAGCCAAGGAGGGAGTTCTTTTAGCCCGGCCTCCCTCAAAACCCGGTGACGCAGTGGAGGCCACTTTGTCAAACAGCATGCTACACATTCGAAAAAAGAAATATTTATTTGACGCACTTGTACTGTACGTGATTTGCTTCGATTGCAAATATTTTGGCCACATTTTAATAATATAAAACGTATGTAAAGTATATTTTTGTAAATCGCTTAAATCTAAAAACATGGTATGATATAGGCTATAAATACAAGTCAAGCCCTAAGTCAAGTGGCGGAGCCCAATCTAACCGAAACCATATACATATATATATGTATACTACGCAATAATTGAAGCAACTACTTACGTATATTATTCTAAAAGTTATATTCTAAACGTGATTGATGTGGCATGGCATCAATTTGCCGAACTATTACAAAAATATTATTTTTCTGTAAAACCTCATTTCAAGTAAACGTGTTTCACGAAATTACACACTTAAAATAGCTCATTCATAGATAGATTGTTCTAGATGAAATTAAATAGGTACATTGTCTTTAGCATTTCCATTACTTTTTAACCCACAATACAATATTTTACCTTTTTTTCCGCGAAAATCACGAGTTATGTATGAAGTTTGTATTACAATAGATTTGTTAAGAATAATGAAACTCGTAAGCGCTCTTCAAATGTTTACAAGAGAACGTACCCAGTTCGTTATATCCTTCGACGTCTAAGTAATTTGTTATGTCTGGTGTCACCATTCATTTATAACTATTAAATAATTCAAGTGATATTTCTAATTCGAAACTTTCTAATTTGTTCTGAGGAAATATGAGAGTTATTATTTAATATTTTTATTTTTATATATATATTCTTATCGGGAAAGATTGTATTAACTAGCATCGCGTCCAGTCATACACTTAACAAGTGCTTACTACACAGCTATAATATTTAATTTTAATTCATTGTCAAACAGAAGGGCAGTCTTAGCCTCTTTCTGACGAAAAAGATTTAAGTTTTAATAAATATGGGAAAGGGCTATTCCGATTCCGGGCACATTTTCAAACAATTCTAAAGGACAGAAGTGGCTGAAAATAGTGTTGTATGATATTTGATGAAAAGATTACAATAAAAGCGAGTTGACAACAACATGCTTTAACACCTAGGCAATACAAAATATAAAAAAAAAATTACTTTGATGATTTTTTATTTACATTGCGTCTTATTTAATTATTTATTATTTCCTAGCAAATAAGTATGTTTTAACCGATGAAAGCTATAAGGCACATAGTTCCATCTATCGACGGATAGTTGACATTTTCAGTGACAGCAACCAATCTGCCATTACAATTGACAATGACACCTGGATACTACCTAACTTGTCAACAGCAAAACCAAAGAACCACAGAGTACATTATATATTGTGTACAAAGAACTGTAGGAAAACTAAAAACTATCGAATTAGTCACGTTAGCGTATCGAGGTCCTTGCGTTAACGGAGTAAGATAAAAACGCTAATACGTTTTTAAAATATCTAAGCTAATGCTTAGATGAAATTAAAGTTTTATCGATTTCAAATCTATATGTCTTAGGGTTTCTAAACAAATCTTGACGTTTATGTTAACTTGACGTCTTGAAGACTAAGCTTGTTTACGTTTGGAACATGTAACGGCGAACTTTATTTCTTTTGTATATTTCACTTTTTTATGAGATCAAATATTACGAATGATGAAAAAATTGTCTCTGTGGCTAGAGTTAATAAAAGTTTTTGTTAAGTTTTTAGAAAAATAACCTTTGATTTTAATGAAGAGTTTTATTATATTTCTACTTAGATATATGAAATTAGTTATAAGTTAATAAAAATTTTAAAATTCTTTGTGATGTCTTTTAATCTGTCTACTAATATGTTTCTTATTGCTCTTTTATAGTTAATTCAGCTCCAGACTCATTCTCTAAAATGGAATGGACATATTGGACAACACAACACAAGCAGTTATTATTTCTGCCCATTTCTCTGGTGTATAATACGGCATGCTATCTTTACTTTTCAAATGTCTGAACATATTTTCAACCACAATCCACAAGCTGTATTGCATTTGTGAGATGGAGTTAAGCAGTTTTTAAGAGGTGCCGTTTCAAATCTTGCTGCAATCTAATTTTCATCTTTTCTTGTCAAATGTCTCTTAGTGTTTTTATGTTCCTTTACACCATTTACGTGTGGAGGTAAAGTATATTTCTTAAAGTTTGTTTCTATTATATATTCTTCTATGGACAGGATAAATAAAACAATAATATAATGATATACATATATTTTTGCAGAATATAATTTGGGCAATACATATAAACATTGGGACATACTGCGACAGATATCTTAGGAACGACATAGAAGAGACGGCTTTGCCACTTATACTACATAGTTTCAAATGCCACTAATTCTACACATTTATTACTAAGTACATTCAACTACAAAGCGAAATATATGTATAAGGTTTAAATATTTTTAATTGTGCATTAAATAAATAACAGAATAAAATTTACTATCATAACTGTCAAGTGAAGTGGATGAATAAATTGTATATGTATCATAAAATTATTGTTTTCAAAACCATGTAAAATTTAACCAATAATAATTCTTTCTTTAGCCTGTGTATGTCCCTTTTAAATATGATAAAAAATAATTTACACTCTTTTTTTCCTAATAAGAAAATAACATTTCACCTTAAAACTTGCCTAAACACTAATTTATTGAAACTTCTTACAACTAAAATTCTAAAGTAACCCTAAAAATCTTAAAATATATTTAAAAAAAATGTAAATATTTACTTAAAATAAATTTGACATAAAAATGTTAATGTGTTACTTAACTTTATTTTTGAAAAAAGTAACATGTCAGAAATTAATAAGGAATAAATATTAAAAAAAATATTTTGTTAACATTTTTTAAAGTGTTATACCCACACTTAGGAAATTGAAAAAGACATATTTAGAAAACGTATAAAAATTTGAACGCAGCGGGATTTGAACCCGCGCCTCTTGAAAACCGTTCAAGAGGCATGGGTTCAAATCCTGCTGCGTTCAAATTTTTATACGTTTTTTAAATGTCTTTTTAAAAAAATTATTTTGTCATCTAATTCCTAAAATAAGTAAATATATCCAAAGCTTTTTACTTACAGGTTGCAAAGTTGCAATAAAAGTTATAAAAATAAATTGATATCATAATAATAGGTTCATATAAAGTAAATATGGTGCAATACAATGGAGATACAGACTTTACTCTCTAATCTAACAAATATATTATGTATTCATATGAATTTAAATGCGAGAAATCAAGGGAGGACATGAAGCATAGGATGGGGTACTTGATAAACATGCCCATATTAATTTAATGAATTACTCAAATATATTTTGGTTTCCTATCAACTTTTTTAAACTGCATATTTAAAGTAAATAATTGTTATTTTTGAAGATTTTGTTAATTTTGAACCTAGAATTTACTTTTTTTTGAACATGTTATCAAGTAATAAGGGTCTGCAGATTGGATTGAGGATTATCCAGCTATTTAAGCTGTTCTGAGTATAATATGGAAGCCAGATTCGGTCTCAACAATCTGGCTCAGTTGGCCAACACGCAGGCCAAAAGCAGCTTCCTCGAAGGGACGCTGCATCTGTCCTTGCTTGAAGCGACCCAAGTCTCCATCATGTTTGGCTGACGAGCAGTCAGAGAACTGCTTGGCTATTTCCACAAATGTGACCTCCCTATCAACGATCTTCTTGCGATACTCTGTAACATCAAATATAAAATTATTACAATAAATAATTGTTATATTTAAATTTATAACATTAAAATTTATAATATCTTGAGATGATATTATGGTTGGTCAACCCCAACATTGGAGTAGTGGGTATTATACCAGCTGGCCCAAATTCATTTCTCCAATGTAGTTGAAGGCAAAGTTTCTAGAAGCTCGTTTCTGACTATCTAACCTGCTTATATATTTTAAAGGTAAATTACTACCTTTAATAGTCTCCATTGCTTCTTCCTTAGTGCATACAATGTGCTCAGCACGCCAGGATGACGGGCGGCGGCTGCCAACGTGCTTCACCAAGATATGGCTGCATTGGATCTGGTTTGGGTTGGCCTCATCCTCCTCAGGCTCACTGCGAGGAGCTGGGGTAGTTGGCTTATCCCACTGGGATCTTTTGGTGTGGATGTTCAAGAAGTATGTTAGGCCTGGAATTACAAATAACAGTTTTTATTTATGAAAATGAATTTAATAAAGCTTTATTAAATTCCTGATTCTCAATGATTGGATAAATAAGTAAATTAATTTACAAAATTTTAATTTATGATGCATTAATATATATATTTCATTATTGCTTTATAATTAAGTTTATAATGAACTTTGTAGAATCATTTATTGGTAGCAGAAATTTGTAAAAATCTGTCTATAAACATGCTAACAACAAAAATAAGTTGTAATAAGCATATAAGAATTTCAACAAAGTCAGATGTAGAACGTACGGCTTAGCAGTCAGAGCGCTTGGACAAATCCGGCTATGTAAAAATTTTTGTTTTCCAAAAATTTAATTTAATATTTAATTTGTTCAAGAAGAGTAAGAACTTCCATTGCATCGCAGCAATGTATAATTACGTTAAATACGAAACTAAGACATAAACATCTTTTGTATCTATCTACATTCATGACTGCAGTCTGTGCATTTCTAAAATACAGTAAAAAAAATATTTTTGTCGATCTTTGTAAATAAACAAACAAATTATTTGAAAATATTTTCTTTGTTATACAACATGAAGCAACAAGCTCGTAATTGTCGGCCATTTGCAGTGCAGTATCGATTTGCGTTGCTAGGCAACGCTTGCCGTGCATGGGGGTGGGGGAGGGCGAAGGGTGGTGTGACCCCCACAAGCTAAAGCAATTAAGCTTGCCCGGGCCTAGATCACCTTTATATTTAGGTATCAAATTGCTTTTGCTTAGTTATATATATATTTATATATATATATATATATATATATACATATATATAAAAGCAAATATAACATATTATGTACAGAGGATTGACATGTGCTTTGTATGATATTTTGGGTGGAGTCAATAGGATACAAACAGCTATTTCGAAGACCAATGCTAAATAATAAAAGAGTGTGTGTATATATATATATATATATATATATATATATTTATATATATCAGGCCTACTTAGTAAAGCAGGTCAAGCAAATAAATTCTCTAACAACACAAATTTATGATAATGTGAAGTTGAAATATAATTCTATTTATTGAATAAGACATATTTAGAAAAGGTATAAGAAATTTGTACAATTTCCTAAGTGTGCAAATAACACTTTAAAAAATGTTAAATATAATTCTATTTATTATTATTGTAATTTTTTATTTGCACATTTTATTTATTTTTTAACCATGTGTTTATTCTTAAGTATATATTATAATAAAAAATTTTTAAACAGAAATAGAAATGGTATGCAATTCGAGCATACACTTTGATAAAAAGTCTATTTAGGAAAGTAACTCAAATCAGAAAGACTAAGCTATAATTAGATAAATCAATGATGCGAATGGTATGTTTTCTTACCAGTGCTTCGGCTTTTTCGAGCTTCCCATCCTGACGGCAGGGGCTCAACAGCATCAGGCTCGGGAGCTGAGGCCATTTTGGACAGAATGGTGACTTCTTTTCTGCTACTATTGGGTTTTGAAGAGATATTCAATTCGAATTTGCAGCAAACGTATGCACCTAACAGAGTCGTTAGAGTAACAAAATTGCACAAAGGTTTTTGAACATGCGCTGTAGGACTTTGGAAAAAGGGTGGTGGAAAGATCAATAAGGATACATTCTGTTAAGTGTAAACACCAGCAACAAGTAAACTAGGTAATAAATAGGGTCAGCACATAGCACACTGTCTCTTAAACTGCGTGCCTAAATAATCGATTATCTAATATCGATAGTCGTATCGATATTGGATTATCAGTTAATCGAGTTACAATAGGTTTATTTCATAAGTAAATTTATTTTAATTTTAACAGTATACAAATAAAAATAATGTTATGTTGTTTGACTTATCATATAATTTTGAAAAATTGTACAATTTGATTGACAAATAATGTCATGTCAATAGAACTTACTCGAGTTAAATACGCTGAAACTCGATCCTTGAAACTTGATAGTTTATCTGGAGATGGATCTAAAAAATAGGGCTGTACAGTAAAGTTGAGATTGTTTTGTTTATCCAAAATTGTAATTGTTTTAAAAATCTGTCATTATTAACGAACTTACAAATTTAAAAGATAAATTTCTAAAAATCTACATTTATACCGCTTAGTTCTTCGCCTGAATTATAGGTCAATATTAAAAATGATGTCAGTTTTTAATAATCGCTGTTAATTTTGATAGTTTAGGAAAAACTTTGGAGACAGTGCCTTTAGTTAAGTGAATAAAATGGTTGAACTTTCAAGATTTTTTATGTTATAAAAAGAACATCACCAACCCTAAATAAACGACAATGATATTGCCAGAAACCTTTTTTCGAAACATATGCCTACAAAATCATCATATTTTATTTTTATACTTCTTTTACGTTTAGAACATTGCTTTCATATTTAATAGATTTTAGCACGAATTTAAATAATTTGATATAATATGTACACATTCGTTTCGGAATTGCCATCTACGTTTCATACATTTATGAAACGTCACTCTAATGTCTTGTCAATCAAAGTACCATAAACAATTAAGGCTGCTGTCCATAGACTTCAAATACTACATATAATTATAATTTTTTAATAGATCAAGAAATATTTATCCTGTTTTTTTTATTTTTAATAAATTAAATCTACTCCTATTCGTTGCATGAAAGTACTCTGCCGTATATTAAAAGTATTTATTATTTAAAAGATTGAAACAATACTCACAATTAATTTATATTTTCAGTCTATTTAAATATGTATTTTTGAATGTATTTCATCCATCCCTCTTACAGATTTCATCCATCCATTCATTTAATTATGTATTTAATAGATATTTATATTTCATTAAAAGTTTTATATCCACTAGGATAATTTTACGTCCTTTTATAATACTTTGTATTATAATAACTACCTTAAATGATAATAATTGTAAAATAGTACAAAAATTCTTGAAATCTTTAAAAGATCTTAATGAGAAACCAAAAAACATAATACATAATAAATGATTTCTAAGTTAGAATAGTAACTCATCTATATATCATAGGGAATTGTTTAACATAATTTAATTTCACTTATTTTATATATACATTACAAATAGACAGTGCATCTCCCAAGCGTCACCATTGGCATACCCAAGCACGACCCCACAATAGTATTTAGAGAGAATTCATTTCGTACTGGTGAATTATCTAATCATTAATATTTTTAATAGCAATGGTTTATTTAATCCCAAGAATGTAGCGAGTTAGGTAGGACAAAGAAATGTTAATTTTGCAACATCTAACTTTCCCAGAGTCCTAGTTCTCAGTATTCACCCCACATGAATAAAGGAGAAATAGGTATAAAAGATGCTTAAAGTTGTATTTGTTTGATATTATTTCAACATATTATGTAGCGGGCGGGGAAGTAAAGCTTAAATGGCAAAGTTCAAGTAATTAGGACACTGTGATGCAGTATTGATTTATCCCCGGGCCTAGATACCATATATCTTTATAATAGCCATACGCGAGGCGCAGCTCTGCGCCACGTCCCCAATCAATAAATCCGCGCTTGCGTTAGGTCAGTGTTGCTAAAGTGCATAATGCTTAATAACATGCAAATTTATTAATTTGTCCGTCTACTCGTCATTTTGTAGTGTAGTGTAATTAAGATGTTCTTTAAAATTATACTGGATTGCACAATACATGAAGTTTATTCATTTATTGTACATGTGTATGCAACAAAAACTTTGTAGGTAATTCACGCTGTTGTCAAACTTATGACCAACATTATTCACAGACATAAATGTACATTTTATCATATTTTCATTACATATAAAGAATTATTTTTCAATATAAAAATTAAACATAATAATTTATATAAAATCACGCGGCTTTACTTAAAACTAAAAATTCCCTTGTCAGCTTATGGCAACACTAAATTATCATCCCTCTTTCTCTAGCACAGGCAATCATATAGAAAGGACTGGTACGGCGGTATTCGCCAATTACTTTTCCATTAGAAAATTCTTCGTATCGAGCGTGGGTTCATAATTTTAGTGTCCTATGCAATTTCTTGTGGTGCACGGTGATAAAATACTTTAATTGCGTTCCAGGTATATTTTTAATAGTATATTCTGCTTTGCGGAGGTTGTTCTTACATGACTACCTGCAAAAATGATTCAATTTACGATAAAAACGCTGGACTCCCGAGACCACCCTTTTACTGTGGACGATGAGGTAAGTCAATAGAAATAAGCAAATAAATATCTATTGTCTCTGTAAGAATTAGTCTGTCTATATATGCAGCATATGATCGCAAATGAGTTTTCAAAGTAAAACATAGGCGTGGTACATTTCATAGCAATTTTTTTTTATTGATTATATCGATTAAAATGGTACTATTGCATAGGTATAATACATTATATGTAATTTGCTTGTCTTTATGGCAATTATCAATTTTCCTTTGTCTTCACATTGTAGTAGTACATTTAGAGAAATGTACTATATTCTATATTATTGATCATTTCGGTACATACCAATAATGGATTTAAGATCTACATTATTATATGATCTTTTTAGTGGTTTCTGCCGCACCACTTGCATACTATCTATACATATACCAAAACACATTATATCAAATACCTAAATAGAAAACAGTAAAGTGCAAATATTTGTCATGCATTCATATTTTCTACTATTATAACTTAGATTATGGACAATAGAATAAAATTAGGTCCAGACTTCATAGGGGAGGGAGGGAGGGGCATGGAGGGCTTTGGGGAAGGGAGGGGGACAAGGGGGTTCTGGGAGGTTGGTGGTGTGGGGACTGTAAAACCAACTTCTCACTCTATGACCTGATTTATTGATTAACCTGTACCTCTACAAAATTATTTGTCTATTATATAATATGTTATTTATGCCCTTGTTTAGTAAATTCTGTATTGGAATATTTTACAAACTAGTAGGAAAGCTTAGCGCAAATATTATAATTAAAGCTACATATTATACTGTCATTTAGCTTCTTATTGGTGGTAAACTTTCAGGTAGATGCAAATATTATAACAAAAAAGTTTGTATGCAATGCAAGCAACAGTATTTTTCTAGCATTTGTGAATGCAATATAAATATGTCTATTTATAATATTTTATCATTTATAATATTTTACTGATGTTAATTATTCTCAAAATAAAGCTCTCTTTTGTTATATTTGCAGATTTACATATAGTAGGTAGTTACAAAATAAAAGTTAATTTGCTAAGGTTTTATTCTATAAGATTGCTGCAATGCAAAATACTATTTTATTTATAAAGCTTATACCTACATTATTAATATAAATGAGTTAAGTATGTACAATCCTGTATTAGAAATTTACCAATTTAAAAAATCTTTGTACATAGTGTATAGTTAAATATGGACCTTTGTCTCTGTAATTATCAAGTATAATATCATTCATGCATTTGACTTGCAACTCCCTCTTACAGGAATATTAATAATATAACATTGATTTTTTCTCTTTCTTCATATAAAAATTGATGTGTTGAGTCATCAACCTGTCATGAATATACCATGAATTTGATAGGAAGTTAGGAGTGCAGTGAATTGTTAGACTTGCTTGTCTAATCAAAAACAGTATAATATGGGATCAAAAATGGGATTAAAAGTGATGATTAGAAAATAACAGTCAAAATATATTTCAATTTCCTGTACTGTGGAAACAATATGCTATTGTTATAAAGTTTTATATATTTTCTACTTTGTTTTTCTTTTAATAATGCAAAATTATGTCCTTATTAACATATGGTACTAACGGCGAATGTAAATTGTAAATTAATGGTACTTGCGAAATACATATTTTAGAGCTTTTTACAATGCAATTGATTTACTGTTTACTATTGTATAATAAATGTAATTCATTTATGTGATTTTAACCATATTTATTTAATTATTATAGTTAAATATAAAAATAATTAAATTTTAGATCATCATCCAAGAAAGAAACAGAAGGTGATGGAGGAAATGGGGGTAGATATCAGTTTGCAGCGTTTGATATTTTGTGGTCGAGTCTTACAGGATGATAAAAAATTAGCTGAATATGGTAATAAATTAGATTATAATATATTATGTTTACACCTACATGTTGTTTTTGTTTGCACTTCCCATTTGATATTGATACATGCATGTTAAGTTGTGGAACTAACAACATGTACATGCTTTGCCTTTATCAGATGGCAGTATAATTTGTATAAATCCCTTTTATGATCAAAACCCACAATTATCTCTAGTACATATATTAATAAATGTTACATCTTTTATCTAAAATAATCTATTATTATAAATAATTAACACTTTACTAGGTGTGGAAGGCAAAGTGGTGCACATGGTTGAAAGAGCTCCACCATCACTTGAGGCCAGAGAGGCTTTGTTGGAAAAAGGCAGAGGGAGTAGTGGAGAGAGAGAGGGAAAGGGAGAGGGAGAATCCGTTCTTTAATCTGCCTAATGTACCCACAACAGAGCCAGTTAGCATCAGTCCTGTCCACTTGAATAATTTCACTCAACAACAAATTCGACGTCTAGTGGTAAGAGAATTGCATTTAAGTTTACTAAGCCTACAAGTGGAATCGATTTATAAGGTGTTTTTTTTTATATTTGGCTTTTTATATTCGTTAGGACTAATGTGTAAGGTATTGGTGTGATTGCTTATATTTTTGCTGTTATATGGATTTGAAATTTGGCACTTTGTCTTATTTTCTTTAATGAAGCTCAAGTTTTTTTATTATAAAGGTTTATCATACACACAACTATTGTATGTACAGTGAGAAGCTTTATAAATTATGAAGTTTATATAATAAGTTTATACTGTATTGCTTAGCAAGTTGTTATATTTCAATTTTTTTAGGCCTTGGCAGCTTCGACCCAAGGGATTCAGATTGAAGAACTTCCCGGTTTAGACTTATCGCCCACAGCATCCAGGCTAGAATATCTACGTCGGCTTATAAGTAACTGGAAATAACCGCTCAAGTCGACGGCACTTAAACAACAAAAATGAGAGTGATGTAAGAAATACGGAGTTTATAGCAAAAAAAAAAAAAAATGCATTGTTGTTCAATAATGTATGATATATACAACATTTTGAAGGGTGTCCGTTTGTTCATTTGATCAAGTATACCCTTAGTTTCTTTTAACTTGTAACATTTAATTTTTGTTTTCACATCGGATTTTAATTTTGTTTTGATATCGTTATTAGTATTTTAAAGTATTTTTTTTCATATCTTTGGAGACGAAACGTGTAGTGCTTCGTAATCGGGACAAATTCGTAATAAGGACGTATTTGAAATTTTCATCATTTCTAAAACGCTGCGATTATTTTTTTAATCGTATTTCAACTTCTGCCATCTTTTTTCATTTCTTACTTTCCGAATACGTCAAAATTTAAATGTCAATTTTTTAATTCGTCTGAGAATTGAGCCCTAAACTGAAACCAATACTATTGTAACATAAAACTATTTTAAACAGCCCCAGCGACTTCTAAAATTAAAATTTCATCAAATTATACGGGACGGACGGGGTTCATAGAAAATTCATATTTGGTTCTAACGCCAGGTCGAACTTAATTGGATATTCAATTGATTGACTGACGTTGATCGGTTGAAATGTTGGCATTTTGTGCTGCTTTTAATTGTAAAAGCAATTTCATGAAATATTTTATTGTGCACGAAACACTTGAAGGAAGTGTTTTTATTTTTATACAGTTTCACGCTTTTTCCTGGGACTTAGCGGAAAGAAGGAAAGAGATAGGAACTAGTGTCGACACAGTCCGTTCTCCGCTTGTTGAGTGGCGGAACTCAACGCCGCGAAATAATCTAAATATAATCATTCCTCCGTGTGGGAATCGAACCCACAATAAATCGCGTTTGTAGTAAAACGCCGTCAGACTGCGCTATGATGGATATCTTTTTAATCATTGTTATTAATTATTACTGCCGAAATTATATTATAATTTTATTTAATGCAATATTGTACGTAGAAAAATATGTGGACGTGTCGGTTAAAGTTATAATAATACTTCTCATAGCAAAAATCAAGAACGGCGCCTAAAGAAAGAATTAAAACCGAATTTTGATTAAATTAATTTTGAATTTGGTTTCATATGAGAGTTTGTCTTTCGGCATTAAATAATACACCGCCTTTTACCTTATATTGCCTTATTACCTGACGCAAAAGAGGATAATGGATTTATATCAGTCTTATGTATGTATGTTTTGTTCGTGTGTGACTTGACTGACTGATGATTTTAATGATTCTTAAATCAAATGATTCATCACGGCCTTGCGAGTGTCACACTAAAGACACGGTGACCATAATCGATAATCGACAAGAAAAAAAAATCAGCTATATCAAGCGGGATATCGTTGGATAGGTATTTAGAAAGTATATCTATATTTTAGTGAAATCACATGGTCGCGAAATTTAACCGTCTCATTATAATAAAACCGAAATCGATATATCCTAACTGTAAATTTTTTTATAATGAAACAAAAATAAATCCGACTGACTGCGTACAACAAGAAAAGATTAACAAGGAGTTTAGTTAAATTTCATTATTCATCCTGTTTCAATATTCTAAACTGCTGGGCTTGTTTCATATTTTCAGATTTTTTTTGTTTTTTGATACGCAGTCGATATTTTTGATTTTTGAAAATCCCTTTTTTACGCCCTCATCCCTTTGGGCAGTACGCTGCTAATAACTTAAGAAATTTTAATGCTGGGGCTTCTTTAGTCTTATAATTCCTTAGTATTTCACCATTTACAATATATTATATAATAATTTTAAATCGAAATTGCAACCGTCGTTTCCGATGGCGGAACTCTAAGAGATACGCTTGGTCTAAAATTTAAAATAAAAAAAAATTATGTTTCGATATGGAGTGTTCGAAACGTTGGGTTTCTATAATGTATTTTGGAATACCATAATATAAGCGATTAATCCATTAACTATAGATACATTGAAAATGTGCAAAAATTGGGACAGCCAAAGCCAAATAACAAATATTATTGTTAGATTGGACTACCAATGGCGTCGTATTGTAGTAAGTTGTCTGTTTGTTACCGTACACAACAACATTTATATGAAAAAACAAGAAAAACTATTTAAAGAAGTGAAGTTGTTTCTATACGAGTATAAGCCACTTGAAAGAGCGGAGCCGTTTGTATATAAGATTACTGGTATTTTTTTCACCTTCACACAGATAACCTAGAGTATTGTGACACTCAATTTCTCCACATTTCTTGGATGAATTTGAGACAATGTTGAGTGGCGGACCTCAACGCCGCGCTTTGTCTGGCTTTGTGTGTGAGAGGGGGAAACGATTTTTTTAAAAATAAAACGAATGATCCGTAAAATTTAACGAATTACTTGAATTATTTATTAATCCTGATAAATACTAGGACGAAACTAAAAACGTCAATAAGGTCTTTGGCTTTTCGCGATTTTTACACATTTTGAAATTAAACAATTTTTAACCGGATTAATCGCGTATATTATTGGTATTCGAAATTTTTTGCGTCGTGGGAAAACGCAAAAGCCGCTCACAGTGGAGAGACAACCGACAAAACAGAGAGCACTAGTGCCATATTCGAAGGGAGTTACAGACAGCATTGGCAACGTAAGAAAAGCTACAATAAAAACTATCTATAAGGAAAACATAAAATTGAACCAGTTCCAGAGACCAGTGAAAAGTAATATTCTATTTAGATTGAGACTGTAGCTTATCTTACATTGGTCAAACAAAGAGAAGCATCGGTATAAGGGTGAAGGAACACATCTCTGATGTACATCAATATCATCAATCAAGAATGGGCGTGTATTGATGTCAGCTGTGTGTGAGCGTACAACGGATAAACCCAGCCATTTCAGCAGTTGTAATAAACCTCATATTCTCGCTAAGGAAAACAGATATATGCCAAGGATGATCCGCAAGGCTATTGAAATACAAAAACACGTGAATCGCAATAGAGAAGACGGTTGGAAGCTTCCTATCATCTGGGACCAAATCTTGATAACTTTGAAGTCTCAAACCTACCACATCAGGGTTCAAGATACAGTCACAGCTCATTCTGGAAGAATCCAGGGCAGTACGCGAGGCACTCGTAATCGTTGGCGGTAGTTCGATATCATAATTGTATCAACTGACAGACGAATGCCACCTCAGCTACCTGGGACCACGGACTACTGTAAAAGTCGTGTTTCTGTAACGTATTTTCTAATACCAATAAAATACGAGATTAATTTGATTAAAAATATTTTTATTTTAAAAATAAAAACGTTAATTTAAATCCCACACGTTCTAAATACGTCCTTATTTTGCCCGTAAACTGAACTAGCTACGTTTTTGTACGAGAGAAATTTTACTATACTATACTTATTAAAATAGTGTGTACATTTTCTAATTGTGACCATAGGAGCTACCTAATTACCCAGACGATGACTTGGAACCGCCCGCCGGTATGCTTGCCGAGGCGTGTGCGTTACCCAACGAGGTGATGTGTCAAATCCACCAAAGACCTCTGATTTATCAGGTTGACCATGGTGTCTATTTAGTAAAGATTGGTCGATCTGGACAACGCTGCTGATTAAAAAAGATTTTGTTTTTTTTTATTCTTTACTAAAGTGTAGGTGACGCATTTTTTATATGACAGTGTTACAATAGACCAGCCAATCTTCTCTATGCAGACGCTTGAAGCATCGCTTATGAGTTTTTGTTTTTGTTGTTGCATATTAAGAACCAAAGTTTTTTTGTTTTGTTCCTAATGTTTTAACGGTTTTAAAGTGTTATTTACATACTAGGTATATGGAAAACGCATTAAAATTTGAACGTACCGTAGGGTACAAAAAAAAGTTGTAATGAGTGTATAAGAATTTTGACGTAGCCAGATATATGAACGTATGGCTTAGCTTGGACGGTTTCCCGAAAATCTCGAGCACGGGTTCAAATTACGCTGCGTTCAAACTTGCTTTCTATTAGTGTTGAGTTGTTAAAAGTGTTTGAATTGTTATAAATAAAATATTTTTAAATTCATCACCAAGAAAATATCTTTGGTGGTAAACTTTTGTTCTTAATCATATCGTCGTGTTGCTTGCTTGGTGACTATATAGTAACTCTGATAATCTATATATATTAAAAATATATGTTTTTGTATGCAAAAATAAATAAGCATCAGTAATAGTACGTTACTTGAAATTTTAAATACGAGTACTTCTGTTACCAATTGAGCTAGGCGACGTATATATATAAACCTCACAGCATTAATACTTCTGCTATTTATAAAAAAGAATTAACTCCAAACAATAATTAATATAGAAATGTCGACAATATTTTATTAAAAGGTCAATTAATATATTAACTTTTTTATTTTTTTATTTTGACTTAAAACATAAATAGCATAAGTCAATGTTGATAAATGCTAATGATTTTTTTTCTAACCCTCACAATAATCATGGGAATGGTTTTTTTTACTAATAATAACATTTTTGAAAGTTTCGTTGGAGTACAATTTTTAGAAAAAGTTAAAACAATTGAATCTAGCGAGGTTCGACCACATCGCCTCTCTGAACAATTGAACGTAGTCAGAGTCTATAGATGATTTCCAAGAGACGCGGGTTCGAATCCAGGCAATGTTCTCAATTTTATACGTTTTTCACATCCTAAGTGTGTATTATTATTGTTAATTAAATAAATTATTATTAATACTTACAGTAATGGTTAAGGGTTGGATAAGTTATTTAGAATGGAAAGAGGTTTTTTTTCAAATACTTAGATAGTTATTGTTTTATTACTTTTTTTTGCAATGCGTTGTTGCCTATTTAGTGTTTTCTAATTTAGATTTTTCAAATGTCGTAATGTTCCACAGATTGAACCACCATCCGGCAGTACTAGGCAGAGCCGCGGTCGAAGGTTAGTGTATATAAATATATTTTTATATACGTATAATTATAATAAATTTCATATATTTTTGTTATTAAATAAAGTTTTATTTTGCATTTTCAATTTTATGTTGATTTTTTTTTTTGGTTAAAATACAAATTACAGATGTTTACACAATTTGCTTAGTTCAAAAAGGGGTTTTGATAAAAATCGTATCGTAACGCCCATTAAGACATTATTCTAGTCATTAGGATATAATAATTTGTCATTTGCTTAATGAGAAAAGATTATTTTTCCTTATTTTAACTATGTTTTATGTTAATACATCTACATAAAGTTGCTACAGCCATTTTTTCTCTCCATTTTATACTAGTATTCGGGCAATGCGTTCATATCATATATCACATTAATGCCGCCCGCCGATTTCGGCGAGATCGTCGAACACCAGACAGACCCATAGATGCAGAGTTTGCGCCGCCATTCAGGGAGTTGTATGTCAGGACTCTGCGCGAAGTTAACAATCCTCAAGTAAGATTTAGGGATTATACTTTTTTTTTGTTGTTATTGTGGAATTATGACTTGTACAGGCTGTATCTGCTGCGGATGCCATCGATTCTACGAAGACTTGGTCAGGAAATATATTTTGAGTGTTCTTTATTTATTTCTATCCCTTTTGTTTTTATTTAAAATTATTATATATGATATTCTTATACCATACACACTTGGACTCCTTCAAGTGTGATATTGGAGGGTTTATGGTGGTTTAGAAATATCTTATTACATAAAATGTGCGTGGTTTAATAAAGAATTAGCACGAAGCTCACAGGTTTGAATTAGTTTGAATTCTAACCCCATTAAGCTTATAGACGCTTTATCTTTCACTAAAAACACTTAATTTATGAAATCCTTAAAATACTTAATGGACTAGTTAATAACAATTTTTTTTTTCAATACGCCGTTGTAACCCAGCTTGGTGAGACGTTCGTTCGTTTCCAAACGTATTTGGGTCTGATCGTGCAAAAAGAAAAAAATAACAGTGTTTCTAGAAAAGTGGCGTAAAGTGCGGAAATCAAATAGGAATTTGTGATTCGTGAAGATAAAACTATCCAATCGTTTGCCAGATCCAACTAGAGGAGGAGGAACTTCAACGTCGTCAGCGCACAGCAGAGATATCAGCGGAGTTGTACCACAGCTTCTCTCACGCCTATCATTTAGTTTCCGATATCGGTCTTCTGATGACGCACGAGAACTCGCGTCTCACGTCTGAGGCTTTGATGCGCACACCCTTCCCTGTGCAAGTATGTTTTTGAATTTTATTTATGTGTATTACTCATTTTAATATATAATTACTGAATTAGGGAAGCCCATTTAATAGCAAGCCTGTGTAATAAACTGGTAGGAAACGTGACGGTAAAAGGAATTATTGAGTTTACACCAAGTTAAATTATGATCATAAACTTAAATAATATATATATATAGTACTCAATAGTAATACAGTTAACTTACTTACTTTACTGTGAATTTAAAGTGAATTAGTAATGGTTGTATTATCCATAGACACACATAAACGTGGTTCAATCATCGACCACTCGTATGCCCAACGCGGAAGGCGGTAGTAGCTCAAGCCAAACTCCTGACGCCCGAGCCCAGGCAAGCCATGTTCAGGTCCAAACTGAAGCAAACCAACCGACTGTCAATATAAATGTTCAACCGGACCCGATTACATACCAAGTGGAAATAGAGACTAGAGTCCCTATACCTGTCACCCCGGGCAGCCAAAGTCAAAGTCCAAACCACAATCAAACTCAAAGTCAAAATCAAAGTCCGAGTCCAAATCAGAATAATCAAGATGGACAAGGTAACCGTCGTCAAGTAATGCTTGGTGAGTATTTTCTATTCGGAACAGGTTTGGTGATGTACCGTCCTGGATGGACTCACAGAATAAAATTGTTACCGAACTTAAAAGTAAAGAAGTTAAAATATATTAACTACGACTATTGTGTAGTGACTTCTCTTAAAGTATATTATTTTCCAAAATTATATTTTTACTCTGTGCACGCCTTTCGTAGTGGCTTCGATTTCCACTCTTTGGAACGATTATATGTAAGACAAAGCGCGGCGTTGAGTTCCGCCACTCAGCACGCAATGTCTTAAATTCTAATGGAAGGTATAGAAAGGTGTGTCCTGACACTAGGTTCTCTCTCTCTCTGGTGCTGTGTGGGAAAAAGTATGGAGCTACACATAGGTATTTTTATTAAGAGGTCTTTTGTTTTTTATAGAAAATGCGCAGTATGGAAGTATCTTTTTTTTGTATCTTGTTTTTAATAGTTAAAATATATTTTATAATATAATAGTGGTATACCCCTATTATATTGCCATTCATGTTTAGTATAAATAATTAATCTCTTCACAGATTTCGAGAATCTATTCAGAGGCTTAGGACAAGTAGGCACACTCGGTGGAGTTGAGGTCGTGATGAGTATG
This sequence comes from Podotricha telesiphe, assembly GCA_038994665.1. Classification (NCBI taxonomy): domain Eukaryota; kingdom Metazoa; phylum Arthropoda; class Insecta; order Lepidoptera; family Nymphalidae; genus Podotricha; species Podotricha telesiphe. Next base: position 493,901 of record JAOYRR010000019.1, on the reverse strand, counting down.
GAGGAGATACCACCAAGTGTTGCTGCTCAGATCCCAACACAGGATGTCGCTGCCGGTGGGCCTCAACCACTTTTTGGGTCGCAGAGTTAGTTTAGAAATTTGTAATGGCCAAATCCATGCCTCCTACGTAAAGTATCGTAAATATTTTATTAATGTTAAAGTATGGATGGAAAAAGTTACGTATACAATTTTTTCTTATAAATTAACTGTTCATAAAAAGAGCATAAAACAACTTGCGCACTTTAAGCAATTCATTTAATTTAATATCGGCATATAAATCTTTTCTAACCTTACTGTAACATTGATAGAATTATGTAAAGACACTTTACGTTAGAGCCATCGATGCCATCTTGTGGTATTAGAAACGTGTGTGAGTTACGAGTTACTAGATTGGGGCAAACGAATATTAAAATATAATGTCAATAAACCATTTTTTTTTTCATTAAATGAAATGATAATATAACTGCATAAGTTAGTATCCGTACATCATATTAAAATATATTTTTTCTTTAGTATATTTGGCCCAAATGCCATGGGGTGGTGGACCGCCGACTGCTGAATTGCTACAAAGCATTCTCTCATCTGTAATTCGTCAAGGACTTGTTCCTGGAATGGAAGGCATTGTTCATGCCCACTTACAACAAATTCCTAATCCAAATATAAATGTGAACCAAGCTGCCAATCCCAATCAAAACCAGGATACGGACGACGATCTAGATACTTCTTTTACTGACAATCTAGCTAACAGTAAAGTTGAGGGCCAAGGAAATATCGCTTCACCCGCACAAAGTCAAACTGGCTCAAACCAGACTGGATTAGGCCGGGCTGGAACAAGCCACTCTGGAACAAGCCACGCTGGAGCAGGCCAGTCTGGATCAAACCAGAGTGGTGAAAGCCAAGCCAACCATGGCCAAAGTAACCAGGGACAAGGTTCTGGTCAGGGTGGTGCAGGCGGAGCTGGTGAAGGCTCAAATGGTGTTGGCCAGAATGGTGCGAGCCAGGGTGGTTCAGGTCAAGGTGGTTCAGGCCAGGGGGGTTCAGGACAAGGAGGTCCAGGCCGTGGTGGGTCAGGCCAAGGTGGATCAGGGTCAGGCGGTTCTGGGGAGAATGGAAACCAGAATGGTGAAAATGGTTCAGAACAGAAAGATCAAAGTCTAGATGATCAGAATCAACCCGGTCAAAGCCAGGCGGCTAGTTCCAACCAGAACAACCGCAATGTACCAGGTCCAGCTCAACCTCAAGCTGGACAAGAGAACAGTGGTTCCAGTGACCAATCTAATCGTATGTACAATATAATTGTAAATAATTACCTTGACTTCGATGTAACTTCGATGTAACTTCGATTTGCACCCACTTTGAACAGTCAGATAATTCAAATCTTGAAAAATATCACAATACACAATTAAAAAAGAAAAAAAATACTTAAATACCTAAAAACTACGTTTTTATATTTAAAGAAACTGAAAAGTACAAAATATAACTTTTATTAGTTATATAATAACTGTTATATGTATTTATAATAAATTAAAATTATTTTTCATTCTAGAAGAAGAATCGCCTCGTCCTCAGTCGGTCTCTCTAATAAATCTGATATATGATAGATTCTTGCCCTGTGACAGTCCACACGCTAGAAGTCAATTGCAGAGACGACGGTTAGTTATTTTTTGTATTGTTTTAGATATAAATGAAAAAGGACTATATAACAATAGGCCTGGTGAACTGCGACCTCATTTGATTTTCATAATATATATTTATATATATATTTGATATTATTGTATATATTAAAATACAACAGTAAATACAGGATGTTTGTACTCGCACGTCTTCGAAACTACTGGACGGATTTGAATGAAACCTTTTTTTATAAAACCTATTTTTTTTACCACTTTTAAAAGCTATGCAAGACTTTTCAAAATGAAATATAGTCTAAGGGCTACAATAGATTTTGAACAGTGAAATACGAGAGAGAAAGAACTATACTACCTATATATATATATATAGATAGAAGGCTGCGCCTTTATAAAAGTTGTCCAACAAAAGTCCTTAATAAAATAAAATCACAAAGTATATTAAACTTTTTTAAAACGTTTGGTTTTTTTTTGTAACTTAACAGAGAGGAAACTCTTAGGGCTGGTGGACCTCGACTACGCGATAGCAGCACCAGTCGCATACAAGTAAGATTTTTTTAAAATTTCATATGTTTTTATTGCTTTCGAAACTGATTTGTTACGGTTGGCATAGGTACGGTATTTATTACGGTATCGGACCGGAGAAAATTTTAATATTTTAAATATAACCATTTCCATTAATTGGGTTCGAACCCACACAAATAATCGGGTAATCAAAGTATTTTATAAGAAACTAATAATGTTGAGATATTTTTTTTTTTACATTTCTTAAAGTGTTATATTCACACACTAAGGAAATTGAAAAAGACATATTTAGAAAACGTATAAAAATTTGAACGCAGCGGGATAACAACAAATATAAGTTGTAATAAGCGTATAAGAATTTCAACGTAGCTGGATGTGGAACGCATGGCTTAGCGGTCAGAGCGCTTGAACGGTTTTCAAGAGGTGCGGGTTCAAATCCCGCTGCGTTCAAATTTTTATACGTTTTCTAAATATGTCTTTTTCAATTTCCTTCACAAATACTTTCACAATTATACACACACTATTTACGTTTGCTTATATTAAGTTAGTCAGTTAGTTATACTATACACCATTTTAGCCAGATCTGCTGCAGGGTTTGTAAGATATAAATAAAAACACCAATGCATTTTTATCCAACTTGAGAAGGCAGAGGTTCGCTTCCAGGTACATTCCATGAAAACATGGTCACACGTCTTCTAGAACTCCACAATTGGAACAGTTAGGGAAAATTTTATATATCAGTGCCATTAGTAAATAGACGAAATCTTAATTGTGAGTTTGAATGAAATTGTTTTGAATGAATTGGTGAGGTACGGAACGGGTTAGTGTTCGCTTGCGTCATACGTAATAAATGGTGTTTGATTTTATAACGATTATTTTATTACATATTTTGTTCGAAAACATATATTTTTCATTTTTAGTACAATTACTTGTTTTATAACTGTGTTACATTTATAAGGAGGAGTTAAAACTGTGTTTTCATTAACAGGATTGTTTGCATCGACACCTGTATAAGAACTTCACTTTTAATGGGAATACTATTCAGTGGCTTATATTTAAATTTTTGTCTTAAATTCACATTTTAAATAAATTATGAAATTATTATGTTGATACGTGAAATTGCCATTCTCTTTTGAAAAAAATATACGACGACATTTAGTATAATAAAAGTTTATATATATGGGGCAAAGAAATACAGAAAACCTAAAAAAAAAAAATTTTATATAATGTATTTGAAATACATTACATTTATAAAATAAATATTACACACATTTCAATGTGTTCAATTATACACCTTGTGTGAAGTGACGTTGATAAGGTAACACGTTTTACGTTGGAATATGCTCTTATTTTTGCAAATGGCGGCCAATTTCAAATCTGTTTTGACATTTATGAATTAGATGTAGAATACAAGTGAACAAGCCATGGAGCGATACAATCTCCAAGAACGCGCAATAATTGTGCCTATTTTTTTGCGTAACGCCGCATCAGGGATTCGTCCGGCACCGACTGCGCAAACACTGCGCCGTTTGGCCCCCAACCTTGAAAAGGGACCACACGAGACTCTCTTAAGAGTGGCCGCTGTTGCATGAGATGTCGAGCTGTCGCCAGAAACATCGACCAGACACCGTGCCATTAGCCATCAGCCGGTCGTCCCTAAGGCGAATTTTGCTCAAAGACCTCAGCATGTTCCCGTACAAAGTCCAGTCTGTGCATCTGCTGCTGCCTGTCAAGTGTAACCTACGCTCAAGCCATCCTCAATCTCGAGGACGAAATGGACGATTTTGCGACCAAAATCATAATGAGCTTTGAGGCTCATTTCCACCTTAGCGGGTGAACTATCGCATTTAGGGCACCGAAAATCCACGAGAGATGCACGAGGAGCCATTACACCCGCTGAAAGTGACTGCATGGTGCGCTGTTCATGCTGGAAGAGTCATCGGGTCGTTTTCGAGGACGCCGCTGGTCAAACGACAACAGTGGACGGTTCACGCTATAGGGCCATGTTAACTAACATGTTTTTTCTGCCGCAATTGAACGACTTAGGACTGGAGGACATGTGGTGGCAACAGGACGGAGCAACGGTACACATTGCGCGAGCCACAACCGATATTCTGAAGCCTCACTTCTCGCTTTGGCGATTTGCACTGGCCCCCAAGGTCGACCGATTCAACCGTTCGAGACTTTTTAGTGGAGTTTTTAGAAGTACAGTGTTTACGTAAACAAGCCCGAGACCCTGGAAGCCCTCAAGGACAACATTCGACACGAGTGCGAGAATCGCTCGCTCGCTCGAGTCGCTCGAAGTTCTCGCCGAAGTGATGAAATATGCCATAAAACGTGCCGGTATAGAAATCAATTGTGACGGCGCCCATTTGGCCGATATCATCTTCTCGACTTGACCAGTGAAATTCCAAAGGTTCAAATAAACATAATTAAAAAACAGAATTGATGTTTTTCATTGAGAAAAAAAAATAAAAGCTAGACAACATCAGATGACTTCTTCTGGCCTACCTTGTATTAATTAAATTTTATGTAATTTTTTTTTTTTCAGAATAACGTAGAGACTTTGTTCGAAAGATTTGACAGGAATACCGTCAATGAAGAGTCCCTCATGATTGCTGCATTTTTAACTTTGGTATGTAAATTGTTGTTTGTTGAAATTTTATATATATTTATATAAGTGTTATAAATATCTATCTATACATATTATAAAAAAGTAACTGATCGCTGTCTGTACATGAAAGGTATATAATGATAAATATTATTTGGGACATTAATCAGTGTAATAGAATCCAAAATAATGATTTTAGATTGTTTTTTTTTCTGTTTGTGCGAAACGATTTAACCCATATGAAATACAGTATTGACTATTGTATTTTAATAAAGTTCCCTTAACATTTTTTGTGTTTATTTCATTTGAATCGGTTTATAAATGTAGAAGTTACAATTTAAATTATAAATTTAAGAAAAAATTGTGAAATTTTAAGTGCGAACGCGGGCGGTTTGACTAGCCAAATAGTTACAGTCGAGTAGCAGGCGCAGGCGAAGACGCGAGCAGGCCGCTAGTCGTGTATATATACATATATATATATAGTCCTTTGTAAACATTTTATATTTGTAGATGTATTTTGTTTCTTGTGGTATTAAGTATATTATATTCTATTAGATATATTATTTATACAGCGTGAGGCGACCGCGTTCTCCAGCGGCCGTACGCTCGTACCAGAAGAGCTCTTTCCCCTTCGTCGTAGACTCCAGTTTCATATGCGGGACATAATGCAATGGGATTATGAAGTCGGTGCCCAAGAACAATTAGCTGAACTGATATTTGCCCGCCACGCTGTATTTATTGCTAGAATGGTGGGTATTTTTTTATTTTCATTTTTAAATGTGACTAAGTTAACAATTAATGATTTCGGGTAATTTAGTATAGATTTTTTAAATTTTATGGTGTATTTGGACTTCATTTTGAATCAGAGTTCAATTTTCAATTAAGAGATTATTTAATTAATATTTTTTAAGAGCAATATTTAATAATGACTTGTGATATTATTAATAATTGCAATATTATTATGATGTGCTGTTCCGGCGTTGGTTTCCGCTTTAACACGCTTTCATTATTAATAATAGAAAACTGCGAAACGTGAACCAATTATTTTCTTTATCGTAATATGAATTAAAACGAAAAAACAGTTACAAAAAAAAATGCTTTTATGGAAATAATTAATTTTGTTTTATTTTTTCAATTTTTGTTTTATCAGTTTTCCGCATAGTAGGTATTCAAAGAGAACCCAGTTTGAATACACTTCGTTTTCACGCACCGCCCGAATCTGAGACATTGCGTGTTTATGTGGCGGAAAAATAGAAATGTATCTAAATATAATTCATTCCTCCTAGTGGAAATCGAACCTACAAACATCGCGTGTACAGTGATACGCTGTCACACTGCGCAACGACGACCTTATTTATAATTAGGTTAATTTCAAACACCTTTTACAGCAACTAATAACACCGATACGGCCCAGCGTTGACCTTGTAGAATCAATGAAGGCGGTTGTAATCCGTTTTCTAAACGAAGCAATGACTGTATTACAATTGGAGAGCAATGAAATGTTTGCCAGGAGATTCCGTATAGTATACCCTAGAATGTTCTATGAGCTTTGCGGGGTACTCTCGTACTGTTGCTTGGAGGGTATTGAGGGACTGCGCCGTATTTACAGATCGTTTGTTGTGAGTACTGTGCTTTTTATAAAGAAATATGTATATTTAAAATACAAATATTTTTTTAAATGTAACTATTTTGTCATCTTCCTTGTCTATTGCAAATATGAAATTTAGCAAGGAGGTAGTTTATAAAAAATCAGATTTTTTGAAAACATATTAAAATTTGAACGCAACAGTATTCGAACCCGCGCCTCTTGGAAACCCGTCCAAGCGCTCTAACCGCTACGCGTTCTACATCTAGTTATAACCATATACGTTTACTAAAAGTAGTTTATTGTTAGTGTCTACTAAGTCTGGCTTGGTCTGGTTAAGAAAAGATTTTGCGACAGAGCCGGATTAAGGAAGTTTAAAGGTTGTCACAAGTTTATGAGTGGGCAACATTAACTGAGGAGAAAATGGGCTCTCGCAAGTTTTGTATGAAGCCCTAGGAATTCGTATTTGAAAATTGGAACAGAGATATTTTTAGTACTACGCAGACGAAGTCGCGGGCAACAGCTAATGTAATATATATATATTAAAAAATCTCACAATATCAATTGTTTCCACAGAGCGATTTGATCCAAAACATTGATGAGCCAGTACGTGATTTACTCTACAGCCTCGGTATGGAGAATTTGAATACTGCTGTAAGTCGCATAGAGACTAATAAAGTGCACTGCGCACAGTTTATCCGTCGCAAGGGTAGCTCCCAGGGCGATTCATCGGTAAGTTAATATTACAATGTAATGGGTAACTTTTTTTTTAAATATTAAATAATATATATTTCTTATACGAAATTTAATGTAAGCGTCAACAGTGACATTATGTGTGATGTGCTTTGTTATTTATTTATAATATTTAACACCGCTTTCCATAAAATTTAAATTAAATTATCTTATGTTGTAGGAGACCTCTTCCGTGACCGCCATGGACATCGCAGAGCCGTACGCCCTCCCGGAGGCCATGGAACGATCACCGGAGGATGTTGGCGCCGCCGCCTTAAACCCTTACCCATGCGAACCTCCTCCGCCCCAAGCTGGGTCGTCAACATCTGGCATATCTGGCATCGTGCCGACTGTACCGACTCTCGTAAACCCATCCGTTCCGGTAACTTCCTCGGCTGTATTGCCCGTGGCTACCATTACGGCCGCCATTGTGCCCACTGTCACCACTGTGCCCAATGTCCCTTCATACCAGGCTCCTTCGACCTCACAATCTGCCCCCGTGGCCCCGACCGCGCCCATCGCCCCGACGGCGTCGGTCGTCCCGTCGGCACCCGTCGCCTCCGTCGCCCCGACAACCCCGACCGCCCCGATCGCCCCGATGGCGTCGTCGGTGCCGGTCGTCCATGCGCAACCGATAGTTCACACCGTGCCCATTGTCCCCACGGCGGCGGTGCTCCCCACGGCGTCGGTGCTCCCCGTCCGCCCGACCCCGCTGGTGTCAGCCACCCCTGTCCTGGTGCCTGCGCCGATGATGGTACCCGCACCGGCGATGGTGCCCGCCCCGGCCATAGTGCCCACGCTCCCCACCATACCCGCCGTGCCGGCTATCCCCACTCTCCCCATTTCGCCCCATTACTTAGATCACGCCGGGGCCTCTGCGGTCGCCTCCAATTCTGGTCTGATGCAATCGGCCTCAGGCGCATATGCAAGAGACAGGTAAGTGTCACGCACTAAGTTAAACTTTTTATATACCGATAACCGATTTGAAGCTTGTCAATAACACAATTTAACCGAGACCGCCTTGCACTTATAAATAAGCATATATTAGACTCCCAACATACGTCCCTCCCACTATCACAGCAATAGGTGAGTTTAGGTGCGATTCGTATATTTTTAAAAAGATTACTTGCTCTAGATAACACTGTATTTCGTATATACACTAACATACGTGCATAGTGATTAGATTGAGTGATTAGAGTGCCTTATATAGTTGCGGTGTAGTAAGATAGATTTGTTAACTGTGTAGTGGTCACGCCTACTTCCTGTGGCCCCCGATCGGCATACGATGGTACGCACCATACTTCCAACCACTGCACTACAGGTGAGGCGTCATTGTATTATTAACTGTGAAACTCTTCTTACACTTCCAATGTGTTCATATTCTTAATAGTAAAAAATATTTTACACAAATATATTAATCCTGTCATTTGATGTTTAAATTGAATTGTTTTTTTTTTTGTTTTTAATGTCAATTAGTTATAATTGATTTGTTTCATATAATATATATGTATTTAAATTATGTACACGAAGTATCCGTCGCGATTTCGCTCGATTGTTGGTAATGGCGCCTTTTCATAAAGGTTTAGCTGAATTATTCTTGTATCATGTGTAATTATTTCTTAGCGCACCGATATTCACCGCTACATTGCCGATGCATCTCCACGCCTATTGTTACAACTTTGGCTACAATAAGTAAGTGCTTTGTTGCATCACACAGGCATTACACATTGTAATTTGTACATTTATACACATACGTACTCATGATACATGAACTCGTATACATCCATTTCATACATATTACACATGTATAACAAGATGCACAAACGCACATACTGTCCAATTTGGTGTCTTATTGTTGTGTTTTTGTTTTTGTAGGGTTTTTCAAAATTGTTAGGGGTGTTGCCTCTTTGTTTTACTTTTTTTTTTTTACTTTATTTATGCTTTATGTGCGGCAAGTAAAGAATCGGCACGTCGACTACGTCGATACAATCTACTACTACTGCCTCTGGTTTTAGACCATGGTGTTTAAAATGTGGTATAGCATTTTGTCTAATTTTTTCACATTAATATTCTTGTTAGTGAATACGAATAGAGTGGGTTCCACCACTCTATTCGTGTATAGCCATACGTGTCTACTGCGCCGTATCGTTTCAGCTTAGAACTTATTTGAAAATATGTGTATTTCTGTGTAACGTTGTGATGTTTATTTATGATCTATCTATCGTTCTTTATCCCAATTGGCTGTAAAATCACGATATTAAAAGAGTTACTTCATTATTATATGGATAAAAGTATTGTTGTATTACACGTTTTGTGCGTAATTTAAATGTATATGACACAATTTACTTTCAAATCCCAGTTTCGACATGATGCCTGAGATGCCGGAGCAAAGCGACCGTGATTCTAACTCGGATATGTCACACCACTCCCGCGGCAGAACGTGAGTGTGGCAGTGGCTGTCTCTTTCACACATTTACTTTTTTTTTCTAGACTGCCTAACGTCGTAAGGGCCAAATCGGCCTTTGCATTTTTTTTCTCCTAAGAAAAAAAACAATAACTTGTCAGTTAACTAAAATTTGGTATATTATACTAAGTATATTATATTTACTATATGTAAAGTTTCGGTATGGTAAGCATATACAGTAATGTTTGGTAGGGTATATGTTGTCTCTTTCGCTCAAAACACATCTTCAATTTAATTAATTTACTTTATTGTAATAACCTCTTTCATTTAAATTAGTATTATAACGGCTCAGACTAACGGGTAATAATTAAATAATGAGTATTTTAATATGTTTCTCCATTTTTATATATGAATTTACCTTGTTTCCGTCCTTTGTATGCCCTAACTGCGACAACGCTGCGCTTGAAATTGGCCCTTACGAAGTTATAAAGAAATTTCATTTATTTTAAACAAACTATAGAAAATTATCTGATAATTATTTCTTTTGAATATTTTCCAACATTTTTATACATAGGTCGTATGTATATATTTAACTTTATTGCATTACAAAGAGGGCTACAGTGGTTCAATTCGCTGCGAGCGTGGCTAGTCTAGATTGAAGTCTATACATAATGTCAAATGTTACTGAACAACCTGTTTATTATATAAGCATATGCGGTTATATTTTTATAGATAATGTAAATATTTCGCGATATATTATTAATGATGACAAATAAAGAATACGGGACAATGAATGTTAATTCATTGAAAGGACTGGTCTTTCGGAAACATATGTCGCCTTTTTTCTACCATATTTAATATATCTCATTACACTTCAAATGTATTATATCTAAATGGCATTTAAAGTCGGATTTCGCGCCAAATAACAAATTTGACAGCTGTACTGCGTGAGCACGGTAGCCCTCATTGCGTAACTTAGAAAAGTAAAATGGCACAGATAAAAAATACATTTGTCAACCTCTACTTTTTTATAAATTATTTATTTTGAAATTATAGTATATTTGGTAACAATAATAATATTTCGATAGTACGGGCCGGCGCCCGTGCCCCTTCGTAGAAAATTACGATGATTATTGGGATGGCGATCAGTATCGAGGCCGGCGTACACGATATAGGTGAGATTATATGTGTATGACGTATGATATATTGTAACGATTTTATTTCATTTATTATAAATATAAAGAATTTACAATATATAATATAAACATTTAATCGATAGATTAGTAATCTTTTATAATAATTTTGATTAATATAATAAATAAAAAAAAATATTCAAACGTACAGAGGAAATGATTTGAGAATTGTCATTTGTCGATTGCGTTATAATACGAGATAGCTTTTCGTCTGAAAATAGTTAAAATTTGTTAGAAATTATTTAACTAAAATCGATTATTGGCAATAATTTACACTTTATCTAAGTGTTTTTTTATATCAATATTGTTAACAATGCCATATTTTGTAGCGCACCGTCTACATCATCGGCGCCCGTACAAGCCGATTTGTATGGATTCGACGATAATATGTCAGAGTCTCAGTAAGTTAAAATATATTGATAATAATTTTAATATGTTATACACACATATATATATATACGTTTATTCTCACATTCAGAAATATCTTCCTAATTTAATTTACTCGCGTAATTTTCTTAAATAAATCGTACCTACTTTGTGTAGAGCGTCGACCTCGGCGTCCACTTCGCGAGCATCGCGCCCATATGAGCCTCGTGGACGTTACAAGTGAGTTTGTATTCGATGTCGTTTATATAAATATATATTTATATATATATATATTTATATTATATATTAAAATATACTGCACTGAAGAGATAACAAGACACAAAAAAACTATTCGTTGAAAAAAATATGTACATTTTGACTACTGGCCATTGTAATAAAACACGGGAATAATTTGTAATATATCTGTTAACTGTCTGTTGTTATCTTATAGGCTTTACGTTGACGCTTAAACATTTATTTTATACGTTTTTACGTCCGGCTGAGTGTCCGTCCGCTTTGGTATTTTCAGTTTTTTTTTTATTTTGCGTTTTGCATTAGTTTTTCTTTTGCGTATATAAGTTACTTACACTTGTTAATATTATAAATATAATATATCAATGTTATTTCAATTGGTACAAAATGCAATTGTTTCATTCGTACACAATCGTATTGTAAAATGAAAATGAACAGTCAGAAATATTTTAAACAATATAATTAAACTAACTTGTCAAAATTGGAAATTTTTTTTCTTCAAAAATACACAGCAATGACTTACGTAAAACTATTGTGTAAGACGAATTGGCGCATAAAAATAATTTCAGGTAAAAATATTAAGAATATTTCGGACTATATATGTTTTAGTAATAATTTACATCGTGAATAGTACGATAGAACAAATAAACGCTTGATTTTATAGTACACCCCGCCCGTCGCGCCAAGAGCGTTCGTTCGACAGCCACCGTGGACGACGCAAGTGAGTAACTACATATATAAATGTGAATAGGAGCTTTATGTGTGATGAAGCACTGGAAGTTGAATTATTTAGGCGTTTTTTTTATTCGTTTAAACGTTTTTTTTATATTTGACATAAAAAAATTATGTTTTAGTTTTTTTCTTTTAAAAAACAAAAAAGTACGCGATTTTCTTTAATTTCAAACGTTTTTAGGTTTTACTATCTGTGCCTGCGACTTCCTTCGTGTTTAATTATAGAATAAAATTGCCTAAGTTACTTCTTAATTAGTCAGTATGCGAAAGTCCCGTCAAAAGCGGTCCAGTCGCTTCAGATTAGTCAGAACAAACGGACACATTCAAAAATTGTAAGAAAAAATATTTTCTTATATGTACCGTGTATATGCATTTAGTAAAAAGCGGTTAAATTAAATATTACAAAGAGGCACTCCAATTGTGTTTTCATATTTAAAAAAAAAAAATCTACATTTTTTATACTCTTCGGATGTAAGGCGGTTTTTTATGTTGTTTTTTTACCTTTTGAAAAAAGTTTTTTCTTTCTGAACATTTTTTAAAATTTGAACCATAATTAATGAATTCTTTGTTTCGTACGTTTTTTCTGTGTAAAAAAAATATAGCGCACTATTTCTTTTCTAAAGTAGAAGTAAAGAAATCACTTAATTTTTAGTTTACACGTTCTTTATTACTTTTTTAAATTAAACAATTTCTTTTTGACGTTTTGAAAATAATAAGATTTTTTTTTGATAAATACAAATTATTTTCGCTTATTATTATATATATAAAAATAGTCCCATATTATTAATTCTCTTTCATAGCGCTACATCCACCGTTACTTCATCACGCTCGGATCGTAGCTATGAACACAGGCATAATAAGTGAGTTTACAACTATATGTCATTTACTTCTAGAATAGTATAGTAAATTTACAATTTTTATAATTTACACTTAATCTTATTTGATCTATCTATGGTAGCATTTAATTTCAAATCGTTTAAATACCAAAGTATCGAATCGATGTACTTAAACTGTAGCATATATTAAAAATTGTAAGTAAAATAACATGTATATTAATATATATTTATTACATAATAACTTTCATAAATATCAATTTATACATATTATTATATACTTATATAATTTTTTACGGTTCAATTCAAATTGAACATTATTACGCCGAATGTATAAAGAATAAGAAATTTTTTCTTAATGTATAAAGAAAAATATTTACATAGAAGCGTTTTTGGATGTAATTTTCTTTATTTAATAACGTATACATAGTTTGCAACAGGGATGTTGGGGAGCTTTGAATCGTAACTGAAACTATCGAATAACCGATATAAAACACTATCCGTAATCGTAACCGAATCCTATATTAAAGTTTCGGATAATTTCTGATGTAGGCGGGGGCTGAAGTAATGAAAGCTGTCAACAACTGATTCTTTAAAAATGAAGGCACCTGGGATGAAAGTTATATCATATAAAAAGAAATATATAAATAAATTAGTGGCCGAAATTTATTTAATTCCTCAAATATGTATTATCCGTAAGCGAAATTATCCGAAACTAACGGATAATCCAATATAATTTTGTGTCCGCAATCGATACCGATATAGTATTCTTCTTATATCCTTACCGGAATCCAGTTCCGGAATGTTACATCCGTAACATCCCTAGTTGTTAGCAAGTATCGATCGTCATTATTGGTACTTTGTAGCGCGTCGGGGTCGTCGTCGTCTTATCGTTCAGATCATTCCCACCATCACACTTATCGTGGGTATCGTGGGCGACGCACCAATCGTGGACCTCAGTAAGTCTATTGACATTTTTTTAGGAATGTTGTTATATTATTTGTATTGGAAATTTAAAAATTGACATCCACATCAGTTAAAGGTTAGGAATTATAAAATGTAAAAGAAGGATTTTTTTTATATTTTTATAATATTAGTTAAATTTTTAAATACGGTTAATAAGCTTATTGATATATACACCTAAATTGTAATTATACCAATAATTTTTTTTTAACATTTAATTAACCAAAATAAACTTGGCAATTGAGGTAAAAACACACTAGCCCATGCTCATAAATATATAAATATATATTCAATTACGTACAATATCAACACAATCAATTAAATTTTACATAAAACCATATGAGAAAAACTATCGATTCTTATTACATGAATAAAGTATATTAGTTAATCCTTTAATGGATTTATAAACCACGTTAAATGACCGAGTCGAGTGTTGTCTTTTACTTTGTTCTTGGTGACTAAAGCATTCTTCGCTTGAAGTAAACATTTGAACGGCCTGAAAAAAATTATCGTATTTCTTGCTACGGAGTAGATATTTAAATGATTTTTATTATGAGTTTATTATTCAAATTAATAATAATGTGCAGCAATCCACTTGCTATTTGAGTTTCATCAATCTATTTGCCGATGTCTTCATCTGTTCTATTTAAATTGATATATAATTTTAAACGTTTAAATGAAATGAAATTAAATAGTACATGTTTGATTTCTTATATATATATTGTATTTATTTTAACCTATATGTAACGTACCTCCATTTATTTACCTCTGAAGTGTTGCTAGAATCGCTTATTTTATAGCCAGCCGTCGGGTTCGGGTAGGATGCACATCCACCGTCGCTTGGTTCAAATCTATCGTAACAGGTACAATTTCAACGTTATCTTATCCTTGAGCGATGAACACTTATGATTTTATCAATTTTTATGTAAATGTCTCCAAATACGGTAATTGGCTATTAAGTGAATCAATCTGTCACGAAATGGACCGTCGTGACCAAATAGTTTATACGGTTTTTCTAATTCGTATTTTATATACACACTTATTTTGATTCACTTTTAATTGAATACAATTTTGTACTTCTATGACAAGTGCAACTTTCGTGAATCTTGTTACAGATGTTTTTTTTTTTTTTGAAATTTTTGCCTCAATATTGGTACATATTATATATTTTTTGTGGATTATTATTTTATATTTCATGCACATGTTAGGTTTATACTTATAAGGTTTATATATATAAGATTATTTCAACACTGCCGACAACTAAATTTAACTTTATATTTTGAATTCGAGAATAACAAGTATTGTATATATATTGCTTTGAATCCACGAAATTTTACACTTCTATACTACTTTGTACGCACCACGTTTTGTAAATATAATATTTGATGTATATATAATACGTTAAGTTTTGTTATGAAATGGTGGTGTTTAAGTTTAAGCTTACTTCTGCTTAGCCACCCTGGAACATCTCGCGGTTCCCGTTCGGATAATCACGCCAATTCCAATGGTCACAACCTCTACCACTTTAACGGGAGACATAACAGGTGAAGTTAATTATTATTGTCAAATATTTAAAATCTTAAGTATGACCATTTGTAATTTCTAATTTATTTGAAGATTTTTTTTTATTACAACAAAAAAATTGTCTAGTTTTTTATGACGTACATGCGTAGGGGGAGCTCGGGCATATTTAGGATATCTATATTTTCATCATCAAATAATCGACATGCGATAATTATTATTATTTTTTTTTTCTTTTAAATAATAATATATAACTATCAGTGCTAATAATGTATAGCTACAAGTGCTAGATCGCTTGCAGTTACTTTTTTTAATATTTTTTTTAAATAATCAATTCTGAGTACAATTGGAATTTGTGTAATCTGGATAAATTTTTGCAAAATCATTTCATTCTTGATAAAATATTAAGAAAATTTTGATGGATTCATACATCACACATGTCTTACTTAACTAGCGAAAACTATATCACGTATATAGGTGCTAAAAGTATTCTAAGAATTTTTTAGACTATATATACATATATATATTTTTCGATACATATACGATACAAGCAAATGAATACCGTTCGGACCTCCCAACAACAAGTGTTTCTTTTTATATGTATACATTTTGAATTTGACTCCTCTTATGATTCAACCTAATACTGCGTTTGTTCGTAGTTCGAGATATATAAGTTTCTAGTTAGATATAATTTTTTCTACCATGTCATTTGAGATAAAACAAATGTCAATATAAATTCGATATTAGAAAATTATCTCGACATCTAACCGCAGTCGCCCGGACTTCCCCTATTCCGTGAATGTATTCTAATAAAACGCTTTCGATAAGCTAAATAATGTAGTTAAAGCTTTGTAACTCTTGTTATATATAACAAATATCACCGTTTATGTTACATTCTATCGATTATCATACATACCGTCATGAGATTCAAATCGCCTGCTATTTATTTCATTGTTGTTTATTACATTTACATGCTTAGCGCGCACTTGGCCGTACGCACTGAGCGCCAGTTAATTGGCAACAGTTATGGAAGCATAAGGTGCGTAAAATATAAAAATAATAATAAATATTGAATAGAGTTACTATAAATTAACGTATTTATGATAAAGTATAAAACAAGTTTTTAAATGATATATATTTTTTTTTAAATTTAACTTATGCCCATATTTCATAATAGTATAGAACTGTTTCTTATACTATTTACAACTAGCTATAGCTCCGATGTCCAATATCGGCTTGATCCGCGAGCCAATGGTATCGTCCGCCGTTCCTCGCACAGGGGAAGACCCCGGTAAGGCTGTCTGTCTACTCGTATAGGTGCATGTGCGACCGTTTATCGTATTAGAAATGTTATATTTTCGAATATTTTCTACGCTTTTTACACTTGTCATAATATCATTTTTATATTTTTTTCTCCAGGTCAGTCTTCCATTTTTTTTTTTTTTTTTTTTTTTTTTGGTTGAATATAGTATATTTTGTATAGATAGATCTATCTTACTACATCAAGACTTATCGGCATCTACTCTACAATGATTTAGCATTAGTTTGGACATTTAATTTGCCTTTTTCCCTAATGTTTGCATGTTGATGTTTATTACCTATATAATGGTAGATGAGTATTTCTTATATGTGTCGGCTTTATTAGGCACAACAATCGCAACAACCACGGCAACCAAAACAACCAGAACAATCAGGACAACCAGAATAACCAGAATAACCAGAATAACCAGAATAACCAGAATAACCAGAATTTTTTTTTTTATAACCAGAATAACCAGAATAACCAGAATAACCAGAATAACCAGAATGACCAGAATGACCAGAACAGCCCGGCCGCGCCCCCGTCGCCGGATGATGGCAGTAACCTAAGATTCGTAAGTATAATAAGTGTGTGAATTTACAATGTATGCTAATCATTCGTCATATATAATCATGATATTTGTAGATATAATTTGATTAAATTAGTGAAAATATAGGTATTAGCTATTTTTAGCTGAAATTCAAGCTGTGAGCTAGCTTTTTCATGGCCGGTCAATTATTATTGGCCGTTTTTGCTACATATAAATTCATTAATTCATTAATTTATTAAGATTTTATTACAAACGGATCTGTACATGATTCGTTTTGAATATTGTAAATTTTTTGCTGAACAGAAAATGATTGAACGAATTAGTTAGATATAGTAATAGTAACATAGATATGCATACAAATAAGACTATAGAAAATATTTATGTAAACATTTAATTAATTTTTGTTATTTACAACCATATCTGTTTTCGAGCTATAATATTAGCTGTCATCGTCGGAATTTAAAAGGTAACGAATATTTCACATAACTATTTATGCAGCTTTATTGTGGCTGTTGTACAAATGTACAGTAATACGCTTTATTAGTAGTATCTGTGTGTTTCATCGTATCATATTGATTAGTACTTCCGGTCGAATGAGACCGAAAAATTGAGTAAGAGTTACAAAAAATGCATACAGCTGAAAATTTGTACTGATATTTTCGAAATACTATTACATACGGAATGTCAATATTACCCAGCGATTTTTGTTTCAACCTTAATATTAAGGGTAATTGTACGATTTACAATTTTGGTTTGAGCTATTTTTATGGTGGAACCGTTACCGTTTGTCTAAAAAAACGCGAAATTTCCATTTTTGCTAACTTTGACGTTGAATAATATTAATTTCCGCCCATATTATCGTTGGGGGTTTTAGATATTTTATTTGTAAATGTGTTCCGAACATCTGCAAATTTATGAATGCGAATTTTTGTATATTTAATTGTTTTCTTTGATTAGACTTTTATAATAAGAAACAAAATTTGTTAAGCGAAAGTGCCTAGAGCAAGGCTGTCCAACCAAAAGCCCGCGGTCCACATTGTGGCCCACCAAAAGATTTAGATTTGCCCGCCATCTTATAAATAAAGTTTAAAATATTTGATTTGAATTTTTTTTTCACCATTATTAAATATATTGTGTTATATGTGTTTCCCGTAGAGGGTGCAAAATTCGTGCCCACTTCCATTGACAGTTGTACAGCTTTGGCCTAGAGCTAGTGAATGACGAAACAGACAGGTACCTTAATGTCGTGCCGTGTCGATGTCTATAATATATAGATGGTGTGGGGGTTCTATTTCAAAATTGTTGTAGGTGCCACCTGCGCAGATAGCGCAGCATTGGGGCGAGGACTGGGTCCCCACCTTTACTAGGGACATACAGCGGCAAAGTGAATCGTCCGAGCCTTACAGCGATGCGTACCTATCCGGCATGCCGCCCAAGAAGCGTCGCTGCGTGCGACAATCCCGCCCGCCTACCACACTCAACGGGTTCATCGGTGGTGAGTTAACTATGTATACACTACCGGCCAAATGTCTCGAAGCAGTTTACGGTATTTGGAATTATTTAGTGAAAAAGAATTAAAATATCAAACATATTATACACAGATTACAGACTTATGAACAACCTTAACAAACTATTATACAAATCAATGGATTATTTTTTCACTATTTATTTAGTTGCCTTGGACTTTTGTCAAAGTAAGTGATTTCAAACTTTTTGGCGGCACAGTATGTCAATCGTAAACATTATTTTGTCTGTGACCTGTGTTTTTTTTGATTTTACCAATTTTTTTATTTTTATTACACAAAATATTTACAATATATTTGCGCTAAAATAAAAAAAAAACCAATGTACATAATATAAAAGTGACAAATTGAAAAAGTAATATTTTGTTTATTTTTAATTATAACAATATTTACGGCCCGACTGAGTACCCTATATGAAATAAATATCACACACACAACCATGTGCTTGAGACGGAATAGGCTTTTGTGTAAAATGACATTGACGGCGTTGCTAAGACAACGCGTATTTTACGCCACTGGTAATTATAATTGATTATTAATTGTTTATAATAAACAGAGAGCGTAGGTGAGATATCAGAAGAGCTGACATCCCACGAGGAGCTCCGTGCGGCGTTCAGGGAGCAAGTGCGTGTTGCAGCACGCGCCCGCGCCGCCAGCTCCGACGAGTATGAGCCGACGCGCTTTGTAGCCACCGCGCGCTTTCTCAGGCAGAGCAGGTGATGCACGGACTTTTTACATAAATACATTGATTCGTAACGAGAATACACATCAAAACACGCACAATATGAAGTACAATATTTTACTAGAGAGGAACAAGAATGCTTGTCGGTTCGATCTCCACTCTCGCCATTTTGGTATGGTAAGACATACTGCGATGTTAAGCTATTTGGGAGATGCGTGATGTAAAAAGAGTGCTTTGAGCATTCAGATGGGATGTTCTTATTAAAACTAAGAAAAATTTAGTTTACACTTTAAAAAATGTAGTAAAGTCAAGTCTTTAACTAACCGCAACCAGTTTGAACTATAACTTATACATATATAAAAAAAATAATGGTCTGTCTGTTCATACATTTAGGCCGAGCACGCGGAAGTCGGCGGAGACGCGCAACAACGGCAACGAATAAGGCGCGCATCCTGTAACACTGATGGGTTTTATGTACACATAAGTTAAAAAGTTAATCACAATTTGTCCTTTAACATCAAATATTTACATTTACACCTGTATACAAAACTTGTGACAAATTGTTAATTATATACTGAATTACTTGTGTATGTTCATATATATTCACAATTGCTGTACTAGTGTCTCTTTAATTACCTGTTAACAGTGTGGTTTAGTGTATAATGAATTACATATTTTTAAGCATTTTCTAAAGTAATTTCTAATAATGTACTTTATTCATTCAAAATTTATTAGACTATCTATTTTTTTTTAAATTTCAGTGGCTATTAGTGGGTTGTTTATTTATATTTAATTATGTTTATCCTATATAACAAAACTAAAAATAAAATTGTGTTTTGTAAATAGAACTCATAATAATTTAAAGCTTTTTAAATTATAAACATACTGTCTAGTGATAATTTTCAATGTTTATCTCTAAAATAAGACTTAGTGAACTATTAAAGATGAAACTGACAAAGGCATGTACATATATCTTAAATGTTAATATAAGTAAATTTACTCTTAACAAATATATAAGATTAATATCAAATAGTATTTCAACCTACGACCATTGCTTAAAATCGAAGCCACTAAACCTTAAAGTAGAGAGTTGCACTATAGTTTTGTAAGTAAATATTTAAAGAATACATAGACAAAAAAAAAAAGAAACCATAATACGATTCTAATATAAGATTTATAACCATTTATAACAGGTAATTAAATTGACACGACGACCCATCTCGGTACAAAAGGACTCACATGTTAATATTTCATTTGTATTGTATGAACTTCCTTAAGCTTCATACAGTTCTATCTGCCTGGACTTTGCGACTTTTTTATATCCTTTAATACAATTTTTGTCATTTCATATTTCTTTTTTCCCTTTTTTTCTTTTATTAATATTATATATTAAATTTGTAACTTGCAACTGATATACAGTTATTGTAATGGCTTTTGCCGCTCTGTATGAAACGAATGGACTATGTAGTAGCCGGTGTAGGAATGGACTTAATGGACGAACGATGGTGGCCGATTGATTCTTGTTAATTAAATTAAAGTGACAATGGACATATTTAAACATTTCGTTTTAAATAAACATGTTGTAAATGGAATTGTTTTTAATAGTTAATTCAAGTAGCGCAAGGCCTTAGGTCTACGATTGGTGTACTTACATAACCTAACTGATATATAGAAAAGCATTTTATCATATAATAATATATTATTATGTGTATTAAAATTTATATGTTACTGTAAAGCAGCAGAACAGTGTATCTTAAAAATTTTCATTAAATCTCAATATTTGCGAACTTAATTGGCAAAAGTGTAATATTTTGGTTTTACATCTAAAATACGTGGTAAGTGGTGATTCGGGTTCGAAGAGTTCACCATAGTTCAGACCTTTACAGTAACATGCATATGTGTATTCGTTAGAGGTTCACAGTAGTTTTAATAGCTCCACTTCATAGTTATAAAATATTTAAATTGATTGATCAATTGATCAGTCTGTATTATTATTGTGTACGTTGAAAATAGTAAGTGTATGTTACTTCATATTATCAATAGTATATATGTTAGTGTACCATTATTATATTTATATTAAACTATATGTAACTTAGTAGGTTGAAAGCTTGAAATGCTATACTTCTGGCACTAATTTGTGGATAACCTTCCTAATATATGTTTTGTGTAAACAGTATTTGTTCCATTTAAAAAGTTAATCGAAACTTTTATTCAGTGTTGTATGTAGAACATAAAAATAAAATTAAAAAAAAAACATTTCAAGCTTCTCTAGTTTCATTCACTTAAGGGAATTCCCCACATTATATGATATAATACTACATTTAAAAATTGTAACCATTTGTTGTTAATTATAGAATAATAGACTTTATGTTATCGATGTTCTAAGCTCAATGGGTGTAATTTGATCTTAAATTACTTTGCATATTACTTTTTGTTTTTTTTGATATCCGTAGATCGCTATGTCGAAAGTAGGGTTCATTAGGAGCTGTCAGTTTAGATGCCATTAGGTGTTTTAAATGTTAAATTAAGTGTCATTCCTAGTAAATTGTATCTGTTTTTAAACGCCCATGGCTTATTTAATTTAAATACGAGTAATTTGTAGTGACGTAAAGCCAAGTTAGTTTGTTTTGCATATAGATTATTTTTAACCAGTTGGGCGGGGTTATTATTTTTTCGCCTAGATTGTCTATGACTTATATTAAATGTGTAAGAACCAAATAGTGTTTTATTGGCCCAAAGTAGTTAGATGATTACATAACTATTACTAATAACATGTTGTTTGTCATCTGACTGTATATGCATATACATATACATAGATAAATATACTATACTCTATTTGAACTATTTTATTTTGTCTATACGCAATGTCTTGATTTTAGGGCAGAATATGTCGAACGGAGTGTTTTAATACTAGGGTTTGTCTGCACTAGCCTGGTGTTAGGTGCAGTAAAAAGCCAGTGTGAAATTTAAGATTTTTTTTATGGGTTGAACTTGCAACCGTTGTGCTCTTTCTTTTTCCTTACAACAGCGCCACGTTGGTGTAATACAGTTTACACCTCATTTATAATGATAACGAAATGTTTTTTCTATCAAATGATTATTAAATATGTGAATTCTTGACATTAAAATAAATTTATCTGAGTTTTTATATTGAAATAGTTTGTATCGTCATTGCATAATTAGCTTTTGACATATTCACCCTCATAGCAGGTTAGACACAGAGAACCTAGTGTGAAAACACTCCGTTTTCCCCTTCTCACCCGATTTCGAACCATTGTGTGTTGAGTGGCGGAGCTCTACGTAACGCTTTGTCCTTCCTATCAGTAAAAGGCAATGTAAATCATTTTAATGAAATTATAATATACAAATATTATTGATAAACACATCGTTAAATTCATTTTTTTTTTCATATAATAGAATAGTCGTGACATCTATTATTTATTTATGAACTATGTAAGAGCTCCATCTTTATCTTTCAAGAACGTTTACGTTTTGCATAGTACCACGATTGATACATTTCACGTTAATATTTAGCGCCATCTATTTAATTTTTATTGGACTAATTCGTTATTAAGCGACACCTATTGTACTGTTTTAATATTTTTAACATTACCTTCCAGAAGCGCCATCTATTGATTTTTTGCTGGACTATTTCGGTATAAAGCGACACCTATTGTTTTGTTTTATTGTGTTTGAATATAGTTATAACGAGCGTCACCTATTATTTTTCTGGACTAATTCGGTATTAAGCGACACCTATTGTTCTTTTTTTTCGGCGTTTCTAAAGTGCAGATGGCAACATGACAAGGTCAAAATTGTCATCAATAAGAACCGTGACTTCGAAGTGCACATTATTCTATCATATCGCCATCTGCCTTAATCTACATACAATCAATATTAATATTTGGCTCTACTACCATTTCGACAAAGTTAAACTGCAACTATGATAAACGGTTATTATATTAACATCAAAGTACAGACACACAGACAATTAATTATTTGTTTAAACATGAATAAATATTGAACAGTTATGAGTATGTGGTCTTGTATGAGTATGGAACTTAGTCCGCTGGATAGATTACACCAGCCCTCCAATATTGCGCTGTGGAGCGTCTTCGAGGACCGTGTAATGTATCCTCAATATATTAAGCATTAGGTATGTTCAAAGAGAGGAGTGTGACATGACGAAGCCTACATATTGTCAGTGACGAGTGAGTTTAAAGCTTTAGGTAGTGTTAGTAAAGAGCTATAAATATATAGGTATACGAAGAAAATTCACCTAAAAAATAAACGTTTTAGGTTAAATAGAGTCTACGTCATAATTTTTTAAGCTCACATCGTAAGTTCAAGTCTTAGAAAGTATTTATAAATTATTTATAGAGAGTAAATATTGTTAGGAAAAGGGCACGCGATTAAGACTCATTTATATATGCTCGTTTTTGTAACTAGCACTGAGCAGGCACCGCAACCGTAAGGAGTCAGCAAATAATACCTTGAACAATTTAACTGAACCATTTCATTTGTATGTTGCCCGACCATCCCACATTACCCGCATTACCAATATCTTGTGATATTAGAGCAGATAGCTACTCTTATATATTTACGTCAATTAGGTTTAAGGGCAATTTGTTAAAAAAAAAACCAACATTTTCATAACAGATTATTGCGAAATAACAAGAATGTTATCCCACAAAAATCATACTTACATCATACTTTGCTTGCGCTCGAAAATCTATTTCAAGTCTCCTGTGAGACCACTCCACCCTCGTTTAATAAATATTTTTTTAATCTATATATTATATTATATTATATATTGTATTATATATTACATTATATATTATATTATAAATACATATATAACATTATTATTATATAATATGTGAATTTATATGTAAGATCAATAACAATGAAGGCAAGAGTTTCTTTGAAAGACGTTACGTTTCACAACGTTAGTTTATTATAATTATTTATATAATACGATACTCTTAAATATACAAATAGCTATACAGTTTATTCCTATTTCTCACTTTCTGGACATTCTTAACCTAACATCGTACAGTGTACGATGAATCCTTTACGTTTCACTTCAAATACGCAAAATATTAGTTTTTAACTGCAATTGAATGAAAATAATTAAAAATTTGTATGTCAATTCAATACGCAATAGAATAACAGTTGATTTATTAAAAATATCTTTAAAATCACAGACCGTTCACTAGATATTATATTTTGATGAGTAATGCTTGGTGACCTGGCTATGTTTACTTTTCTGTACTCTGATAAAAATTACCTTTCATGTTTCTCTCCGAGACTTTTCATTTCATTCAAAGCTTTACTCTTACTAGGATAATATGTTGTTACGATATCCGTTTATATTTAAAAGATCAAGTTTAAATTGTATTGAGTAAATTTAAATTAGTTTTAAAATTTAGAGGTTTTGTCTAACTAAATGTTATTAGTGATGCATGATTTTGATTTTATCCATTGCCCAAATAAATATTGAATATTTCTTTCGTTTCTGTTTAAAAAGAAACAAAGTTTCACCTACAAAAATTGGGCTAAACGTTTTACGTTTTAATCAAGATGATTCCCTCAAGATTTTCTAGAATTCAACCAATTATTGTAGGTACGTTACGTGATATGTGAATGTGCATAAGCGTCGTTGTCATGTTAGATGGGATGTTAGATGGTGTGCAGTCCGCCTCGTAAAGGACTCGCTGGTGTTCATGCAAAATTTCGACACAATAAACGAATTTGAATCCTCTGAAGCGTGTACAATGGTTGGTGAGTGGCGAATGTAGTTTCCGTGAAATGGGACGTAATGTTTTAGTGCAGGGAGCGACGCGCGATAGAGCGGGCATGTGGAACCGCGCGCCGCGTCGTCAACCCGCTCCCCTTTACTTAAAACGATTATCAAATTCTCTTTACGTACGCCCGGAAAACAGCTGGTGCTGGAAGCAACCATAAACACTCATTAAAACCTACGCCCCTGCGAGATCGGTCAGAATTTATTGCCGTTTCTCGACTCGAGTTCGCGAGTCGTCGCAATTCAACTATTTTATTTGTCTGAATTTAGGACTTTCTGGCACTTTTTAGTTTGAATTTAAATGAGAATTTATATATTGAAATGTTACCTAGGGGTAGTATATGGTACTCAAATGGTAGTTAGTATCTTATGTAATATTAACAATTTTATATTAATTGTGAATTTTCGGGTCGAGTCGAACAACGCTAATAATTCAGTAGCAAAACAATGGTCGTCGCGCGGCCCCCGCACGCTCTAGGCGGCTATAGTCTACAGCGTCCTAGGCAATACTACGTCGGCCTAACTACCCAACTCGCACTCACAAGCCAACAAAGCAAGCCTAGTCTACGGCGATAATGAAAATGTTCAATTGCTTTGAATATTTGTATAATTTGATAAATTAATTATTAATACTGAAGAAATGTTGAAAATATTAAAAATGTTCTGAATTAATGGTACTAATGGTTAACATGACAGTACCCACAATTAAAACAATCGACTTAGATAAACATAAAAAATGTATTTAAAAATACTGTGATTAATCTTGAAGGAACCTGAAATAGTTTTTAGATATTTAAGAAGAATTACATATAATATTTTTTGTTTATTGTAATTATTGTTGGCAAATTGAGATGATATTATTAACTGTTACCGTTCGTTGGAATAAATTGAATAGAATATTTGATTTGAATATCAACATTGTATTAAAAATAAACATAGTAATAAATATTGTATCAACTCATAATATATATAAATACATAAATATATATGCATAAGTATGTACATATTGGTTTTAAGTCTAATCTCAATATACATTTAAGTTCTATACTTCTTTAAATCAAATGACTGCTTTCGTGAAAGAATGGTTTTTTAACCATAAGAGCTTTTTAAGCTTTAGTTTGGCACACAAAGGCCCAGAAGTTGGGCCCTCTTTAAATTTTGACGAAACCAAACAAACAGAAGAAGTATTATTTATATAATATTTAATACAATAATACCATATCACAGCACATATACAACATTTTACTGTACAACGTTACTTTGGTAACGCTTCTCAATACTTTTATATTTCAAATTTTAAATTTTTCTAATTGTTTAATATAATTGGACATTAAATTCACGTTTGAAATCAATGTAGAAGTGATATGTCCACATTATATCAATTAAAGCTTACAATTCCATATCATCTTACCGCAACATACTTTAGAAGTATAAATAAAATCAAATAGTTCTAATAAGCGAATCAGTCTTAATTTTGGAAACACAAGTGACTTTCGTTAACAAGAACAATATATAATAGTGGAGCTCAAATGCAAACTAATCTGACATCTACACTTGACAACAGCGATGGTAGAACTACTGACATGAAGGAATGGGACAGGGATTGCCAGGGCGGCTGTGAAACAGGTGCCAGAGGGCGCTTCCGCGATGCGCTCAATCCCGCCGACTCGATAAGCGGACAACTAAAGTGGCAGTATTTACACACATTCGTAAAGGACTTGTTAAGGTTCAGAAATTACAACATGTTGGACTATACTTTTTAGAGAAACTTAAATGTAAATAAAAATAAACGGACAGTAACCTATATATAAAACATAAAATCACAGGAGAGTTTGCATTGTTCGAAGCAATATACTTATTTGTTTCCGAAATGAAATATAACAGAATATTTTATATTTTATTTAAGAAACACATTTATTCATATTTTCTTAAAATAAAATATTGTGGCAAATAGAATATTTTATTAAAAAAATATAAATAAACGATAGATAACTGTAACATAATAAAATAGAACAGAACCACTTAGGGGGTGTTGGGGGGGAATCCCTTACGACTGTGTAAATATGTCACTAAGAAAATCAGGGCGCCTTCGGTCCGCTATAAAGAGTATTGCGAGTGGGTGAGATTGAATATTTAACGAGTCAGAGTGATGTTCAAAGAGGGGCACTTCCTGACTGCCATTGCAGTGTGCCGCAAAGCACTGTACCCTGCGGACGTGGCGCCCTGCAACGCACCCCAGGGCTGTGGAGCCTGCGGTGCACTACCATGGGAGCCAACAGGGAGGTGCCTTACCATGCCGCTGCTGATCTGCTGCAGGATGCCGGATCCCTGTGAGCCGCTGAGGCACGTCGATGGCCGGCGCGATCTGATCGACTGCATTGATGACGTCAGCAAGAATGGAACGCTTGATGACGTATTCGGCATCGAACCACCCTACACGCATCATATTATTGTAACATCTGCCCATTTAACCAAAGCTCACTTCGGCTCTTTCAATTTTGATTATCCCATGCAAATTACACATTATATCTTTTCAAATGGAGTTTCAATAGTGCCCAAGTAAACTTCGTGCGAGATGTGTATTGCAATATATACCGCGCAAATGGCAAGCAGTACATACTACTTAACAAGTAAGGTACAGGTTCTTTTAAAAATGAAATATTGTGAACGTATAATTTAATATTGAATATTCACAAAATATATATATATATAAAATGACACTCATTAGAATTACTTTTTACAAACGGGACAAATACTTTAAAAATTATTTTGTATATACTTAGTTTCAAGCATTTTCAAGCGGTTCGAGTAGAGGAAAAGATAAATTTGAAGATTAATACTAAAAATGTGTGGACGAATATAATATGATAAAAACGCAACTTACAATTTATAAACTGTGTTCGTACCTAAAAGCAATTAGTAGAAAGTACTATTGCATGCCTTGAAATGAACGTATATAATTTCTGAATTCAGCGCTCATGATGTGCTCACTTTCTTGTGAATTAGAACATAATTAGTTAACTACACTACAGATGTAGCTTCAAGGCACGGAGATGTTGCCGTTACTTCGACTGTTACAGTTTTAATATTTAAGACTGTAAATAATTTGTGAACTGTACCAGACTGTGTAAGAAGTAAAAATGTTGGGCAACATCAAGGTGATGCTAAGTACATATGAAACGATGACGGCAGAATACAGAAGTCGTAACTGATCGACAAACATTTAAGAGAACATCATACTCACGACCATGCTCCGTGCAAGCTGCGTAGAAGAACAAATAGCAATAGTATATGAGACAGCGTTTATCATTCGGCCGCAGCCACGAAATGGATGGAATGATGATTTTGACCTGATACCTTTAACACTTATTAAAACATATACTAAGCGCCACCAGAGCCGAGAGCTCCTGTCGATAACATATTTCCATTGAGATGTGCAAGTGTTTCCACGTTACAGTCTCACGAAAATTTCACGGAATTCATGTTATTATACATTATAAATTTCCAATTTGGAATACATTATTTAGAACTAGTTTTGAAGTTTATTGCCAATTTTATTGCCAATTATTAACTATGAAACACAGCGTCGACGAGGATCCTTTGGGAAACCGAAGATAAAAGAGCACGGTAGCACAGTTAGCTAGGAGAAGCTAAACTCCCGGCGAGATGGGTTGCCACAATGTAGTGACAGGCATCATGCATCGCGAGACGGCAACAGCACATAATGACCAGCATGCACCACTTCATTATTATTGAAGGTTAAGTGTCCTTGTCAGAATGGAAGTAGCAGCGATATGATACAATGAGAGATATGATTAGTCAGAAGTAGTTCGCAATGTGTGATTAAACGCCAACCAGGTTCGTGCAGATGGACGTGTATGATGGTGATGAAGAGAAATGACACGATCTCTCCCAGTCCGTGTGGGAAGAAGATCCGATCGCAGAAGAGAACAGTCCACATTAATTTAAGCCGTTTCAAGTTGACATTCAATATAGGATTCAGGAACACGTTGCGAGGCAGGTTTGGGTGATACACATCACTTACAACGCAACGCGAAGTGGATGGCACGGACAGGCTCGAGCCTGAGCCGCCCCGCCCTCTGTATTGGTGGACCTGTCAAAATAATACCGTCACTTCACCATTAACACTGACGGTGCGGGCTGAAAGAGACAACTGCAACATCCCGTCTTCTGTTTATAACGTGGCGTTTATTTTAAATTATTAAAGGTGGCAAATGACATGTGTTGAATGATTTCATTGGTTGCAGTCGAACGACTTACAGTGGGTGGTGACAAGTTGACAGCGGATCCGCGGCGCTCCTGTGGCCCAATGCTGGAGTGGCGGCGAGTTGGCAAGCCTGTGGTTCCTCCGGGAGTGCCGCCGGGAGACGAGGCGCAAGATGGAGCAATCTTGATCTTCGGAGTCATCAGAGTATTATCAGACAAGCGGCGGTTAGGGAAAACGCTCGCGACACGCAAGAAGTTGCTATCATTATTTGTAGAGTTGCTGGATCCAAAGAACCATTGTCCGATTCCTGTACCTAAAAACGATCAAGAATTACATCAAAAAAATACTAAAATCAGCATATTCTGTTTTCAGTTAACACTAAAATATAATTCTTTAAAAAAACCAGACATTTTGCTTCAATTTTAGTATTTCCGTACGCTATTTCATCATACGTACCTTTGAAGCCCCCTACGCTTCCAGTGTTAGCTGTTGTAGTTGTCGGTGGCGCCGTCACAGAGTTCTTCCGCGCCATGTCTTCGGCGCTAGAAGTCTTGCGTTGCTCGACTCGCAAATTAGGAATGTTAAACGGAGGAGCAGTAACATTGTCCGTACTCGTCTGGTGACGGAGAGCGCGCCGCTCTGGGCTCGGGGCTGCTGGATCAGGCTTCAACTTGAGCCGTTGGGACTTGTCGATGTTTTCCAGCATGTCATACAATATCTGTATGAATTATGTGTGTTTTGTATCGTATCGCGTATACTTAAGTTATTTTAAAATGTTAACTTTATAGTTTGATGCATTCAAAGGTACAATTACACATAAGTTTATTTAAGTTTCTCGCCTTTCTCGCATAGAGGGCACGCAGGGCAAAGAGAAAGAACCTGATGTCTCCATTCTCCACTTTCCGCCTAAGACATTTCGTGTTGAGGGCGTGACGTAAAATCTATAATAACGTATTCCTTCAAATTTAGACGCCGTCACACTGCGTCACCGTTATGTCAAATTTAATATATAATTAAAACTACATATATAAAGTTGTATTAAATGTGTGTGTTCAGTATTATATGAAAACATTTAATTTCATCTTATATATTTTCAGATACAAATTAAATATTATGTACTACAGAGGAAAAATTTCAAACTTATTTCGTTAATCTTGTCACAAAGTTATTATTAAATATCCATTTATAGCAAATCCCTTTATGTATGAAACGAATAACTTTTCGAACTTATAATAAATGTAAAGATCAAAAGGGGAGTACAGAGATGTCTATACATTAAAGATATAATAATTTGCGAATATCGGTTTTCGTTAGCTTAGCGACCAGAACGCTTGTACGGTTTCCAAAAGGCGCGGTTTCGAGTACCGCTACTTTAAATCTTTTATAAGTTTTCTAAAAATTAGCAGTGTATTTCTCATCAATATATTTCATTAGCTGGTACGATATATTGTAAAATAACTCACTCACTATTTGATTTAAATATTTGTTTTAGTATAATATTTGTTTTTTCGTTCAGCCATTTAGGTTTTCGGACACATGTTCTTTTTTATTTATTTACACAATATGTGTGTATATATATATATATATTTTAATATTCATATCAATTACCTACTATTGCTATAAAGAATAAATTGCTGTTTTTAATATTAAACGATAATAAAGAAAGGGACTAATTTCTCTCTTGTAAATAACTCGTAGAAGCTTTATCCTGCAAAGTTAGTTCAAACAAAATTTTATTTTTACACAAGTAACTGTTCTGAAAGGAAGAATGATAGTGAGGTGCTTAACGGCTAACACGCTTTGTCTCAAGCAAATAGAGCGGTAATGGAATTGTTGTAAACGATGTTTCTGTCCTCAGCATCGGCATACAGATTAAATTGTCACAGAACAAAATCATCTATTATAAAATGATATAAAAAGTCGAGCCAATAATTGTTATATATAATTTTAAACACTATTATATCTCTACAAACTTACTTCCATGAGGGTCCCAAACTGGTCGAGACTCAAGGATGGGTTGATGGTTTGCGGAGCCAGGGATGGTATCATCTTTGTAGCCATCACGTTGGTGGTAAGCGCAAATTTTCTTTCCAGAAGCATCGACTTGTACAGTTCTGTAACAAGTCATACTTTAGGCACTACCTTAATATATTTTTGTACATAAGAGATTAAATTACAGTATAATATACCCAAAAATCGCAATAGACCAAAAATTTCAAATCGCAGCAAAGCGCGCATTGCACCCATAAAATAAATTCGCTAAGTACGTCTTATATTAATAATAATGAGAAGTATGAAATTTTTAGACCAAAAAGCATTTAGAGATAGAGGTAGCTAGTCAGAAATAATAATGAATATAAAATTGAAACACGTTGCTACCTTTAAATTGCTTTTTGTTCTAAGGACGGTAAAAGATTTACTTACTGACAACTCGAGTGATAATATCAGGATCAGTCAATCTCATTGAAAGGAGAGTTGGAATCACTTCTTCCAAGATATGATTCCTTTCCAAGCGAATCAGAACTTTCTCGAAAAATCCAAGTATCAAACTGATAACTTTCACATCGTTCTGATTTTGTTCAAGCAAAATTTTAACTTTGCCCAATATAATGTTGTGTAATGCTCTGTCACTTATGAACTCGGTTATATTTTGGATAGCAATAAGAGAGGAGGTCTGAAAAATTGTAAGATATATATGTTTATTTAAAGGGAATTACTTAATATGTTTGTTTTTATTAGGCATATAAGCTTTATGCCAGACACTATGCTTAAATTGTATAATGCGGTCAATATATAAGATATAGTGAATAAAGTATACCAGTTCTAATTATCAAACCTGAATGCTATTGTTACTATGATCCATGGCATTGTACAGTAGCGGCATCAGTTCGTTATTCACTTCGTCTACAGAGCATTTCCGCATTACAATGTGCAAGTTCTCCAGTAGAGTGATAGCTGCCTCTTGAGTCTTCGGCGAGTTCATGATGTGGCTAAAATCAACCGTCCTACACCTCAACATAGTATACGCTCTTTATCTCGATAATAAGTCTATTGTCAAATGTTTAGCCGTTTCTATAGAAACATGGGACGATTTATATATGTTTTAGAATAACAAAAGATATAAATAGATAATATTATGAGAATATTTCTCCAAATTTGACATTTTCGTCCCATATTTCGGAAATACCATAACAGCTTGTAGGACAAACCTCAACGCTGGTAGAACGTGCGATGTAAATTCTTCTGGAGATGCCTCGTTAGTCATCCATAATACAGGTATTAATACCGCATCTAATGTCTCAATGCATCTCACTTCAAGTTGCAATACGGGCCAAACATGTTGCCATCGTAGTTTCTGCAATTTAGTTAATAATTCAAACCACCTGGCGCACAGTTATCATATTTCAATACTACGTGATAGTCGTAGCCATGTAACCAAAATGAATGGCTAATGGATGTTTTCGCATTACAAAACTTTCGCAAAAATATGCACAATAAAAATAAAACATCAAATGTGAAAAATACGGCTAAAGAAACGTACATGAGTGAGTTAAGAAAATTTTAAAATGCGCACAGTACTTGGCGAACACAGACAGATAGATAACAGAAAGACAGTATCTAAAATGAAATACAATGATGAACAAATAATGTAAAGCAAAATATTGATAAGGCAAAATTGAATTGCGATGTAATGTCGATGGAGCAGTGTTAATACAAAATTTGTATAAATTCAACACTTACTACTCATACGTTGCATAAGCTCAGAGAGGTGTTAGCGGAGGCGGCAAAACAATATTTTGTTATATTGCAAAAATAACAAACTCAAAGAATTTTTAAGAAAATAAAAAAAAAAATTGATAATAGTTTGTTAATAATGTCCTCGTATATTGAAAAGATTGAATTAAATTTAATTTGCTTTGAAAAATGTAATATCCTGAGAATGTTGCTTATAGTAAAAGCTACGAAAATTATAGGTATAATATATAATTAATAAATATTAGAGAGATTTCATAACAAAAATGGTTAAAATATTTTTTCAAAAAATTGCCGGAGCTTTGACTTGTAGCTTAGAAGCTATGAAGTAGATTAAATTGACTATTAGATTAGTAGAAATTTTTGATGGATGAATTGAGATTTAATAGATTTTATTTATTATATGGATGCTGATTAGTGATATGAGCACTTATCGTGCTTGATGTATTTGACGACGATGTTGATGATAAAAATTTAGTTTTTTTTCATGATAAAATAAAATAAATTGCCAATTGGTTAAGTAAATAATAAAAAAAAGTTGTTTTAGTTTAATATTCAGGAATTCTTGCGAGTCTCGAGAGGAATATGTGATTCTCGAGTATGACTATATTTAGGCCAGATTTAAATAGACGCCTGTATAATAAACGCCGTTTCACCTTTGGAAGATAATTAAAAAACAATGTAAAATGTGTTCATTGGTTAATATAAGTTCATTAAATTTAGTATATTGTTTGACAATATATCACATGGTCCCAGTATGCGTGCGATCTAATATTTTAACACTATTTTCATTAGTCTCAATAAATACTTATTTCGCATCGCATATTAAATATTTATCAAATCGCACGAGCGGAGACTTTTAGTTTTTCTTGTATTATGTTATTATATATAAAACTAAAGATAATTTAGATTTTACTATATATTTATTAAAATAATCTTCACGTATCGCTCACATCCGTTTCCGGTTCCGGTTTATTCAAAGAGAACCTAGTGCTAGGGCTCTCCATTACAAGTTACAAGATCTTTATATAAATATCGTTATTTCATCTTTTAAATATGATTGCGAAATATTACCAAAATTTTGGAACAATATTATCTACATCTTTCTTTATTTAACTTAAACAATAAAAGCTATTTGCTAACAAGGCACAAATTTATAAGCGAAATTACTTTTCAAGTCAACTCGAACTTTGTAACGGGCGTCTCTCTTGTAAGGACACCGGAAACAAGATGTTTGAAAAATAAATTGCTTTGTAAATAGCTGAATAGGGCAAGCTTCTGCCAATTTAAAAGTGATAAAAATTTTAAATACACCGGGTTCTTGATAAGAGTTTAGTACGACCTAATGTACAAATATGTGGCCTGTCCCAGCATTTGTAAGAAGAACGCCAAAAGAACAACAAATATGGGAAACATTTTATAACAGGATGTTCAACAATATAAAACTGAATTGGAAAACGGAAAAATTGCTTTTTCAATTAAAAATTCTCTTTCGACAACAAAGATTTGATGATTGATTTGAATATTCGAAGAATCAAAATTGTAATAAAAACCTAATGGAAATATATAAGAATTGGCTGACAATTGTCAAACCACTTCTAACAAGACCAAAAAGATCGGCAATTTGGATGAATAGGGTTATTTTATCAGATACCTAAAATATTGAAAAAATCACATTACAACTTCATCTGTAAATATATACATCTTGTTACCTTTGGGATGAAAGGTAACGCCTCAATTAAAGCAGTGCGGCAGAAATGGCTTTTTTGCCCGGGATCTTTCATTGTAATCACGTCCAGGAACTGCATCGCCTGGATCGCGGGCTCAGTCTGGCACCTACCAACATTTCCGTCAACTATTTTTTTTTGTATTTAACAGCCCTTTGTTTTATATTAGTACCTTAGTTATTTTTTACTTACAATTAGTGCCTAATGAAATACATAAGTAACAATCAATTGTAATATAAAGAAAGAAAATAATTATATTATAACATTTTTAGTATAAATAATATGTAATAAAAAAAATATACAAAATATATATAACATAAAAGTTTTAGTTTAACTAAAGTTAAACTAAAACTTAACTTTGAAAATTAAATGTAAAAGAAAAAAAAATTAAAAACAGTTCACATATACAGTTAACCGACTGGTCTCAGAACCTGTAACATTATAAAAATTAGACAAGCAGATTATATTACAAACAAATATGTTACTGCGGGTTATTTAACATTATAATGTAAACCAAATTTTGAAAATATACCTTAGAAAATAGTATAAGTCACAAAATTCCAAAATAATACTAAGAATATTATCATAACCAGAAAACACGCTGAAACAATATAATTAAAAAACATTAGTAACATTAATTAGAGGATTGATATTACTTGAAATAATTGATGAGAGGCAGCAGCTGAGTCGAGGGCCTGGGATGAGGATCGCGTGAAAGCAGCCGCTGCACAGCCTCCTGCAGTCCGATCGGGATGCGGGGGAGAATCTTCTTCACTTGAATGTCCAACTAAAAGTACAGCTCCCATTACTATTACAAGTCTTTATGCCTAAACTTATTAAGTTTTTGAGAAAATTGTGAAGACAGTCTTCTACTTGTTGCCAATAAATCAATCTTATGAATAAAATAAATAGAGTGATAAATATAGAACAAAATTTTATGTTTCAATACATTATTTTTACACCGGACGTCCGGAATATACCCGGAAGTCGTATCGTGAGACGGGCCTCCACTAGGTGGACCGGCGACCGCGTCAGAATTGAAAACCGCTGGATGAAGTACGCTAGGGACCGTTCGAAATGGCCGTGTATAGGGGAGGTCTATGTCCATGACAGGACGTGTTCCGGCTCATGATGATGGTGATGACATTGTTTAAATTCTATATATTTCTTAAGAAATTAACCCAAATATGATCGCTATGAACAAACGCTAGGCAAGTGAGATTGATATTGATTTTTATAATTAACTTCACAATCTAAAAACATTTTTAAAGTGTTATTCACACACTTAGGTTTCCAAGTGGCGCGGGTTCTAGAACTGCTCTACGTTTTTCTTCACTTGGGTATGTAAAATGATTTTTGTGAATAACACTTTGATAATATATTGGAAGTTGCTTATAACATCATCATAAAATCGATTATTGGGTCAATGTGGCTTAATGGATTGTTCGTGTAATAAATCATCAAATATTTTATCAATACATAGGACGATTAATATTGTATTAAAAACTCCAATTACTTTCTCTAATAGAAATAAAATTAGCAGTTATTTTTTATTTAACTCAATCATTATTTCTATATGTTTTTCAATTTTTTTTATGTACAAATTACATTTAAATTAGAAAACTGTTTAAGTTAATTTAAATATTTTTTTTCTTTATATTGATATTAAATTGATGTAATAAGAATTATAGTTTATAATAAATATATTTTTAATGAGAGGCTTCTGTCAAAACACTGTTCTTGGGAATTACGAAAGTAATATAAATTATTGTACACACGAGAACTTCGAGCCAATTTTCCTCACACATATACATATTAGATAAAAGAAAAGAAAAGTATACATTTGGAAATAATTTTAACTAAGCACAAAAATAATTAATGAAAAATAATATATCTTGTGAAAATACCACAATGAGTATTGAATGTAATCTTCATATGATGAAAGGGCCGTTTAATCTGGCCCCGATTGTTAAATTAATTGGCATTATCAACTTAAAACGTGGCTCGTTCTACGTATTCGTAATTTCACTGATAACATTACGCGCTATAGCAGGCAGGTATTCTCAATTTATAGAAAGCTTTAATTATCAAAACGCTTAGCGGTCCGGATTGCTACTGTTCGAAGACTACGGATTATTTATTCAAACGTTGTCCTAGACTTGTAAGATGTTTTTATTTATATTTTCGTTAATATCTTTTTAATTGTTACAGACGAGAATTTTTTTGTTTTTGTTCCTTTATTTGTTCTAGTGAAAGCAATATCTAGTTTTTGCACGTTCCAGGTCCGTTCCAACTCCGTAGCGGATACCTATATCGTTATTTTAAGGAGTCTGACATTATATTTTTTTTACTCTTATTACAACTTATATTTGTTGTTAGCATCTCTGTAGAGAGACTTTTACAAATTTCTGCTACCCAAAGATTATTCTACGAACAATCGTTTGGCAAGAGAGAATGCAATTTATTAAATATATATATTTTTTTCATTTTTTTAAAGTGTTATTTGCACACTAAGGAAATTGAAAAAGACATATTTAGAAAACGTATAAGAATGTAGCTGGATGTAGATCGCATGGATTAGCGGTCAGAGCGGTTCAAGAGACGCGGGTTCAAATCCCGCTGCGTTCAAATTTTTATACGTTTTTTAAAAATGAGTTTGACATTGTTTTTACATTCTTAAAGAAATATTTGAATATGTATTTTCAATAAATACATCACGTATACCTTGATAATTCTATAATTAAATACAATCACGACGATTTCAAAACATCAGTAATATGCATTTGAGTTACTAATATATATATATTACATATTAGGCATATATTATTAGGCACATATGCTAATATATGCGTTATAATATATATGCTAATATATATTAGGCATATGCCTAATAAAATAAGCTAAATCACGAATAAACTGAGAATCCAATTTCTAATGAAGTTGCTTAATAAAAGATCAATTTAGTATTAATATAAAACGCATATTAATTTGATCTCGATAAAGCCGCACGGGCAAATTATTAAGTGAAAATGGCGTTTTTATTTCTCAATTTACAGCGAGAATTACCCTATCAGCATAACCTGGGAAACGTGTTGAAATTTTCCAATAAACGGTCCTAGTGGTTTACAATCACTTGCACTGGTCAGGATTTATATAAAAAAATCATATTCTAGAAATTTCTATAAGAGTATATTCTAATATAACAAAAGAATTAAATTAAAAAATTTTATATACTTACACATTCAATTTGCCTTAGATAAAGCACAGGATTGTTGTGAGCTTGCAGTAGCGGCTTGCCGTGGTTGAACAGCGCGCAAATGATCAGTCCGAGAGAAAACATATCGGATAATATATTGCAGTGTGCATTCAATTGCGCTTCGGGTGCTAGAAGGACAATTCACATGATAGTCATTAAATCAATTCGATGTCTGTTGGCGCAGTAGCTTTGGTCGCTAAGTACTACACCTTCACAGATTGCAGGACCAAATATAACACGGGACGGTTGAGATGTTTTGTAAAATATAAAGTAAAAAAGACTTTCCATGTTCTTTTCTAATGCTTCAGCTAAATAAATGGCTATCACTTAGTTTGTATTTTCAAAGAATGCTCTACAAATTTTTATTCACCATCCTTTATTTTGTATTAGCGACATCTAGCTCCACACAGTCGATGAATTTCGATTAATTTGACCTATATACGGCCCCCTCTGCCGGGAGATGGAGTTGAATTGTTGGTGGAACGATACCAGATTTATTTAAAAGATTTTTAATTTTTAATATAGAATTAGCGTCTAATTATGACACCGTTTTTCTGGTCCACTGTTCGCTAGATGTGTATGAGACGATTGTAAGTGCTCATTAGATTGTGGGAGTGATATTTACACAATTAGGGATTAAAGATAGAGCTGATGCCTCAATCGCGCTATTAAAGTTTTGAGCTATATGTAATATAAATGCAAGGTCCAAATATTGTAAGTGGGGGTCCGTTTCCTCGGAGTTAGCCAGTGCTTTGCCAAGCTGGTCTAAATTGGCAAACATCTTATTCGGATGAGTACTTAGATGTTAAGAAGGGTTCACAAAAAACAAATATGTTAATAAAGATTCGACATCCAGTAAATGTAGTTTGTAGATCAGGATTAGAAATAATTAAGCTAGCAATTGACTCTCGAGGAAAATTTGACCCCTTTTTGCCTTTTTACTGTACAATTTTTTTTATATATTTAAAATACTGAATAGGTAGTTAGTTGTTGGTAGTTTTATTTATCTCAAAGCTTTATTTATATTTTTTAAAAATACATTATTTGGAGGAATACACATAAGTTGAAATTAATTAGCATTGTTCTCTAAATTTTTTTATATTATGAGAGTTAAAGATTTTCCATTTTATTTTAAAATAAATTAACAAAACAAAGAACGAGCAAAAGTTATTGTCACGTATGTTATTTGAGCCTCTATTAGATAAATAGATAGGTAAGTTTTAATCGAATTTCATTAAACATGTTTTAAAATTAAAATATTATATATTCCGTACTGTCAGCCCTTCTAAAAGCTACCAACAGCTCAAAATGCAGTTCTGCTTGAGAAGTAATGCCAAAAAACTTAACAGTTGCGCTTTTCAAATATAATTTTACAATAATTTCAAATCTTAGATTAGCTTCCCGAGTGGGCATCAACAACTCACTAACATTAGTATTTTTGGACTGAATGAATATAATTTCTTCAATAATCTGTTTTTAATCTTGATTTTAAATTATACTAATCTGAAATTATTTATGGAATTTTACTATGCATACGTACGAGTATACCCTGTGACAAAGATTATATCATTTATTTCAAGGCGAAAACTAGAAGTAATCTGCATATTTTTACTTTTTGTATTTAAACCGTGTCTAATACTGTTTTTTTTTAATAATTAGGGATAAACAAAATATTATTGTAGATGTACTGTGATAAAACTGTAAGAATATCTGTTTTTTTAAAAAAATCTCGCAAGGTATCCTGAGCTATAATTCCACCGAAACCCTCTAAGATATATATAAAATATTATAAAATAGTACATAATTTGAATAACAATGGCAATCAAGTAACTTACCAAGATAGTCGAGGCAGGGTTGGCAAATCCTAGCGATTTTGACGGACCACGGGAGCACACCAACTACATCGGTTGGGTCAGGGCCGATAATGGTCTCTGTATACAAAAGAAAAAGAAGTCAATATATGAAGAATGGTGTGACTTAATACGAGCTTCCTTCGCTTAATAAGTGAAACTAAAACTACTATATAATAATCAATCTAGTAATTATAAAAACGGCGTCGTATACATAGAAATATATGGAAAACATGTTATTCAAACAGTTAGGAAATTAAAAAACATTTTTAGAAAACGTGTAAAATTCTTAAACTCAGCGACAATCGAACCCGCTCCTATTAGTAACCGTCGATTCGCTCTGACCTCTAAGCCATGCGTTCTTCATCCGGCTACGTCAAAATTACACACACAGTAAAAAAATAATCGATATTAATCGATAATCAAGAAAACTAACTTATATAAGTTATTAAGATCTTACTCGTATTATGATATATATGATTATTTTAACGACCTAGTATTAAACAGGCCGTTATTATTTATTTTCAGTCATATCTCGTTATAGTCTCATAATATAAAAATCAACTGGACTATTAAATCATTAAGTATCTATTTATACTTAAAACTTTTGCATTATCTTTGTATATCTTACAAGATGTATTACATTTTTTGAACACCATATATATATATATATATATATATATATCTATGCACTGCACTATATATTACACTGCTATTTGTTAATAAAGGCCTTTTTTTTAGTGTATATAGCCTTTATTAACAAGCAACAACAATATATAATGACCACTCAGAATATTCATACATTGACAATATATAATGACCTCGGTTTGATAGAGGAATTTAATTAATAATATTGAGTAATTTTCAATTGAATACGCATTCTTAACATAATTTTCGTTAAAAGGTATTTTAAGTTATTTATTTACATGAAATAATAATATAAATACTTAAAATATACTTATTAAAGAATACCTTAGCTGTTCGGAGGTAACACTTTAAATATATATCCAGTTTTTGCCTCTTTAAAAGTTTTCTTGATGATCATTACAAAGTTTAATGATTTCTTATGAAATTTAGAAACACAATACAGAAAGTCTGTAGTGACGGTTCATTTCTGAATCGAA
This sequence comes from Podotricha telesiphe, assembly GCA_038994665.1. Classification (NCBI taxonomy): domain Eukaryota; kingdom Metazoa; phylum Arthropoda; class Insecta; order Lepidoptera; family Nymphalidae; genus Podotricha; species Podotricha telesiphe. The sequence goes on along the minus strand of JAOYRR010000019.1, from coordinate 452,757 downwards.
ATTGGCGTATTGACTCGCGCCGCATCCTCGCGTCGGTTGAGTTTTTATAGGTGCCTTATGTATATACCTGTATACCTATATTATATATAAATATGTTAACAGGTCTATTAGTAATTTTTATTGACCTTATAGAGATAAAGATATATTTTGAACTAAAAATGTGTTATATGTTTTTGTATGTGTGACTATATATAAATTTGTATATATATATATGTAATTTAGTTTACACCCTTAATAATTTGTAACAGTTTTTGGGTTTCCTGTCAATATGTACAGGATTTTATAATTAGAGTTTAGTCTGTGTTATTTAAGTAAACTATTTAGTAAATAAAAAGCTTAAGCGTCTTTTGGTATGCCGTGGCAAATTGTGATTAGAATAACACACAGCACTTATGTTATTACATATTTATATCCATATATTTAGAAAACGTATAAAAATTTGAACGCAGCGGGATTTGAACCCGCGCCTCTTGAAAGAAATTCAAGCGCTCTGACCGCTAAGCCATGCGTTCTACATTCAGCTGAGTCGAAATACTGATACGCTTATTATAACTTATATTTGTTGTTAGGATTTATTCTCTAAATATATCCGTTTTCCGATTTAATTAAGAGACAAATTAAAATATAATATAAAAGAGAATTTACATAAAATTATTACGTTTACGGCAAGACGCAGTCCCATAGCACCGTGATGCCCTACATAGCATAGTTAGTATGGAATAATATAATATTTGCTTATAAAATTTTGTAGATTTACAAAAGTATATATTGTTCTCCATTACTACACATATTGAAATGAAACATTTTTTAACCGGATTAATCGCGTATATTATTGGTATTCGAAGAAAATACATTTTATATATATATACAAACACTTTACAGTAGTCTGTCGTCGCAGGGAGACTGAGGTGGCACTTGTCTGTCATTTGATACAATTATTATCTCAAACTATCGCCAACGATTTCTTAGTTGCCTCGCGTACTGCCCTGGATTCTTGCTATGTTCGAAACGTCGGGTACTAAAAATGTATTTTCGAATACCAAAATTATACTCGATTAATCCGGTTAAAATAGTTTCATTTCAAAATGTGTAATAATCGCGAAAATCAAAGAACTTAACTATATATATTCATACATTGACTTGATTGACGGAGAGTGATGTGAAACGATACGGCATTTCCTTCACCCTTACTTCACAATTTATGAATATGACTGAAGGCTTTGTGTTAATTCACTAAAAGAAACTCTCTACCATTCCATAGATTTACCGTGCGGGTGGGTTGCTGGGAGAGGAGCTCGAAGCAGTGCCTTAAGACCCCTTTAAAATGTGCATTAAGTAGCCTCCATTGTCCGAGCACCTCTCTCTATATAACTAAATATGAAATTACACTAATACCACAAACAAAACCTCTATTTCATAGAAAATCCAGATAAATTGGTAGTTGTAAAGCAAAACGGAAATTACACTTAGGTATTTATCCACTACAAATTTAATGAACATAATTTCTTGAACAAAATCCTAGAGTCTATTTGTATTTTGTATTGTATATTAATAATTCACTGAAAGTAATCGACTAACTCTTCGACCGGCCCAAACTCAACTTCACAATTTAATTTAAGTACCGATCACTTCGGTAATATTAAATAAGTGGCTGACACTGTTTGAAGGTATTGCGAAATATATTAAAATAAGCTATTTATAACACATGAGATTTTAGAAAATAAGTATATTTAATCTCTGCTTTGAGCAACAATTAAGAGACATTGTGAGTTGAGTGGCGAAAGTCAACGTCGCGTCGCGCTTTCTATTATAAAAGCAAAGAAATGAAAAGTTTTTAGGGATTAAAGCTACAGCCATCTCCTCTATAGTCAGACGCTATTCCACTGAGCTACGAAGGCCTCGATCAAAGGATTTTTATTATATTTTTCCGTTAAAAAAGCTATTTCCATCTTCATATAGCACACCTGACTAACGATTTACGAACTAAAGCTATAAGCTGGAAGTGAAAATATGCATGTAGACTTCCAATTAAAAGGAGAAATTTCATACCGTTTTTTTGGAATATAGTTCCTCATCGCCTTATAAGCCTTCATCAGGATGGGAGCGAGATCGAAAAAAGCGCAACAGGGCCACTTCTCGACATTTGCTATAATACGTCAGTCTATATGGAGCTTTGTGCTTTTTTAATATATATAATACATTAAATCATTATATTACTAAATAAAATTAATTTATTAGAGTTTTTTAAATTAAATCCTGTTAACTATCAAGTTATAATATCAATTTTACAATATAAATTACAGTTGTTCAGCAAACGTCTACCAAAAAACTAAAAAGCAAAAGGAACTTCATTCCGACTGGGACATAGATTTATGATATTATATCTATATGTAACATTCATATAGAGAAAATAAACCCCAATATGTGCTTCACACACGACACTTGCCGCTTTTAGCCGCTTTTAGAAAGTAAGCGTGTTCGATCGCGAAACTCAAGGTCGCTCCATTATGCATTTTACTGTAAAGAATCGAACTCACGACCATCATCTGGACAGCCAGAGATGCACCCCAATATCATTTTCATTAAAATGTATATACTTCGTATTAAAATAATATAATTTTTTTATCAAATTAGAATCAACTCTAAATTATATTATTATATAGCTTAGATGTGCCACAGGTGTTTTCATAGTATTAAACGCGAGCTAATGTTATTACACTTTGTATACGAAAGTTAGCACTAGGGAGCAGTCAATAAATAATTTAACCACATTGCTCTCAATTTATTTTGAGTTTTGTTAAAGCAATTAGTGACTGTACGCTTGTTGTTTAATAGTACAGCGGATTATAGTTGGGACAGTTTACTGTTAAGTAAGTAGCAGGTTCATATATTTTTCATATTATTAATGGGTGTAATGTTTTACTTTCGTTCAGATCCAATGTTTATTTTTTTTTCCACTCATCCACTATGCTGTGGAAGTAAGAACGTGGTGAAATTATGATGGGACTTACGGTGCTCTTTCATTTTAAATAAAAGTTAAATGTATTTACTGGGATAAGTACATGTAAAAATATAAAATTTCTCGATTTATTCATATTATTACTTCAATAAGCAAACACCATCGTGGTGCAGTGGTACCATATCAGACTGTAAACGCGTTCAGTTGTGAGTTCAGTACCTAATTCGTGGAATATATTTGAACTATTTTCATTTCTCTACTCTATACTATATACTGTATTTAAACTATTTCCACTTCACTTGTCTGTGACTATCCTGCTATGCGAGAAGAACCGTGAAGCAAAATGCCTATAGATTTTTCTCACTGGTTACCTCACTATATGTTGGAACTATCCAAAAAAAATAAACAGAAATAAAGCACTCTTGCGCCATACATAAAGAACTGAACTGAACCAAAAAGCTCTTAATGTGAATGTGTGTTTTAAACTTAGCATAATGTTTTAGAACTGATGTATAAAAAACACATTGGAGTACCTTATTTTAAAACAATGGAGAGCTTTTAGCACCAGCTAGTAAAAATTCAAGTAATTGTATGTAAATTTCAGATTTACTTATAACGAGTTAAATATAAAATAATATATTATATATGAAATAGTTTCTAGTATAGGTATATGAAAAAAAAACAATTTTATCCATAACCAAAATGATAGTTCGTAGAATAATCTTTGCGTAGCAGAAATTTGTAAAAATCTCTCTACAGAGATGCTAACAACAAATATAAGTTGTAATAAGCGTATAAGAATTTCAACGTAGCTATAAAAATTTACAATGTAGAACGCATGGCTTAGCGGTCAAGAGCACTTGAACGGTTTTCAAGAGGCGCGGGTTCAAATCCCGGTGCGTTCAAATTTTTATACGTTTTCTAAATATGTCTTTTTCAATTTCCTTAGTGTGGGAATAACACTTTAAAAATGTTAAGGAAATATAATTTTATCCATGCTAATATTATAAATGCGAAAGTAACTCGGTCTGTTTGCGATGTCAAAGTAATAAACTATTGAAATAGAAGTAAATATATAAATTGATTGATTGATTGATGATGCTCTATTGTTTGGCATTAATAGTGGTTTTATACGATTTTTATAATATTTGATTATTTATTAAAATGTCTAAATAGACTAGCAAAATCTTACAACACTTTTTGAAACTTGAACACTTAGAATATATATATTTTTTTATTTATAATTAATCACTGTCTCTATATATGGGCGAAAAGACAAGAGCTTCTAATCGTAACAGCCGGTTATCTCTACATACTTCAGACCTTGCAGATTATTTTTTTACAAATTATTATTGTACTAATAAATTTCAGATTATTATTGTACTAATTTCTATTTTATTATTTTCTTTTATAATTTAGAAAAAAGTGTATAAAATTCATTGTTTTTGTTTTATTTGCAACATACATTTTCAATATCATTTGCATATAAGAGATAAAAAGTCACATCAGCCAATAAATAAAAACTAATTCATTTATTTTAATATACTAAATACTTTTATGGTTTTTTTTCAGCTTCATCCTTATTCCTGCATAGCAGGAAAGGCAGGGAGGGACTAGTGTCAAGACTCTCCGTTCTCCATTTTCTGCCCGAATTTTTGTTATTGCGTGACATTGCGTGTGTGAGTGGCGCAACTCGCAACCAATTTAAATAAAATCATTCACCCGAGTGGGACTCGTACCCACAACAATCGCGCTCACACACCCTGACACACTGCGCCACAATGGCATACTTATTATTTCCTTATACATTTTCTATTAAAATAAAATTCAATAAAAGCGGACAAAAATTTATTAAAGCAGGTGAAATCAAACGAGCGTATACATGATTTCCCTATAGGAAACTCTTAAATTATTTTCAATTGCGCCACTCTACATTTATATGTATATATAGGATTATATAATAATACGACGCTTTCGTTAAAGCATCCGACTGTAAAGCCGATGGTTACGGGTTCAATTCGTGGTTGGTTTCTTTTAAATTATCATTTATTTGATCTGTTTTAACATTTTTAAATTACACACATTTAGGATATAGAACATCTTGATGCCGAACGCTTGGATTAGCGGTCAGACCACTTGCACAGTTTTCAAGAGGCTCGGGTTCGAATTCCACTACGTTCATATTTTAATACGTTTTCTAAATATATAATTAAGTTCAACAATTATATACCTGCTGCGTGTTCTTCTATTCACAAGATGCCACTGCATGCCAAAAGACGTGGGTTCAAATTTTTAAACGTTTTCTAAAAATATTTTACTTTGATCTGTTAGAGATAAATCGTGATTTTGGGTTTCATGGAAATGTAAGAGTAATCGTCTCCCATACGATCCTATAGCTTGTAAGTAAATTGTTATTTCTTTACAATATTATATTGGTTGCGATGATGTCGCGATGCATGCCTGAATGCTTTTTTTCTTAAGTTTTTTTCTTTTATGTTTGTTATATTTTTATCTTACCCATGTATCACACATACAGGTGCTACTTAGTTTTTTTTAACATTTTCTAAAGTAAGTTATTCACACACACTTAAGAAATATGTCTTTTAGCTACTTAGTTTACAAATTTTTATAATGTACAATTCTAATAATGTTTATTTATATTTAAATTATGCGCCTTGAGAATGAAATGCTAGCACCAGTCTTTTTCAAAGATAAAAAATCTGTAAGTTATTAATTGAAAAAAAAAACCCGCCTAGTTTCTTGCACCGGTTCTTTTCAGGCCTGAGGCATTAACTTTAGTGAACCGGTGGTTATATTATTAGACGTTCAAAAAAATTCAGATATAACTTCCTAATTTTTACTTTTAATTTCAAATTTAATCAAACGTTATATTCTAGCTGCAAATCTAGTCTCTGTAAGGTTCTTATAAACAATACGGCCGATACTTGTAACTTGCTTCGAGACTCGTTGCTTTGAGAACAAAGGACAACTCATTGTTACTAAACAATGTGTGTTCGTAAAGTGTCATCGTCATTTCGTAGCGTATTATCACTGGTATTTATAGATTTTGAGCTCCAAACTCAGTTCAACTCAATATTAAATATACAAACTTATGATTAATAATATCGAATAACAGCTATAAATATAGATATTTTTATAAATACTAGGTAGCCCTGTTGGACGCGGATATACGCGTTGTCATGGCAACGAGTACATGTATCACTTTACATAAACGTGAATGCCAAAACATATGGTAGTGTGTTACGTTTAATTTAATAATTTGCAGCTGACTCGGCAAACTTAGTACTGCCTCAGAATTAGAAAATGTGTCAAAATTCAATGACACTTATCAGAAATAAAAAACGCGCGAGTTTTAGACATTCTCTACGAATAAATACATATATTAGATATGGTGCATATATTTTTTATGGTGATTGGCTTGAGACAAGACTGGGAAATTAACCCGCAAACTTCCAACGAATAGGTTTGCGTGATTTTGTTTATCGTCATCGCCAATGCAGAGGTAATTGTAGACGCTTTAAATTAAATAGTAAGTCCGTCCGGGACGGAAACATCCTATGCTTTGTATTTTAATATTCAATTTTCGAACGCATCCTGTTGTTCAGGTATGCCAGCTTGTGTGGGAAAATAAATTTTTATTTTTACTATTTTCCTTTATGTGCTTTTTCTTTATATTTTCTATCTTTTAGACCTTCCTTTGAACTTTTTAAAATTAGCCAAATTAGCTCAGCCGTTCTTGAGTTTTAGCGAGACTAACAAACGTCATTTTTTGATTTATAGATAGATTATTTAAAAATAATATTAGCATTTTACACTAGTCTAAAGTATTTTGATTTCTATATATCGTAGCTTAGTTAGAACTACCTTAGATGATTGTTGTAGTTTCAATTTGACTGTATCAGGTATATTTATTTTCAAGTAAGTTTTTAAGTTGCCTTCTTCATAACTTGGCTTGGATGAGCTCCTGGATGTGCTTCTAAGTACGGTTCAGCTTCCTCATAATTCCAATGAAAGCTTTTTTAGTTGGATAGAATTATATTACCTTATATTCTTTTACTATACTATAAGAAGTTCTACAAGTGTTAATTGTCGATGTTCACATTGTTTGATATCCGCGCACATTTTCATCTAGCACGAGGTCTGAACCAAAGCAATATTCAAAGTAATTAAAATTAGATCCCGGTTTTTGAAGTGGCCTTCACAGGGAAATTTGTACGGTATCGCCATACTGTTATTACATTTTTGCTATTTGACCTCTTTTTTGAAGCTTAATAATAAGAAATTGTATTTTATGACTTTTTTTGTCTTCACGCCTTTCTAGCATTTGTAGGTCGTTCCAATATTTACTTTTCATCCGATTTAAGTTCTTTTGTATAATAAAATACTGTGTCTATCCGCGAACAGCCTGCCGCTATCGCCTTCTATGAATTTATTTCATTAATAATATAATTTAAGTTATATATACATTTTTACTTAATCGATTTTTACTAAGTAAGGAAGTAAGGAAATAAGTTTATTATTTTATTTTATATTCCGTTCATTTTATAAATAATTTATGTTCCTTCGACGATTCTAAACTGCTTGCAAATGTCTATTTGAATAAAGAATATATTTTGAATTTGAATTTGAATTTAGAAAGAGGAAGCTATGGTGACGAGCTTCACGAGTTTTCTGTATATCAGGGTAGTCAGAGAAAACCAAGCGCTTCGTTCTCTACTTTAGAGACATTGCGTGTTGAGTGGCGGAACTAAACGCCGCTTTATCCTAGTCACAAGAGCTGAAAAACAAAAATATTCTAAATATAATAATTCCCCACAGTGGAAATCGAATCCACAACCACTCGCGTCTACATTCAGACGCTGTCCCACTGAACCTGAATCGCCTCTAAGAAAAAAAAGTCGAAATTTAAATTAAATTACTCCATTGAAATTCTTGTTGAAGTTTTGAAACTTTTATTAAATTTTATCAATATTTTCGGTAATTTTGTTTCTTTAATTAATATAATACGACGCCTACTAAATGAATAGTACATTTATTGGTCCTAAAGTTGAAAACGTATATTGGCATTAGGTTCTCTTTGACTAGCCTGCTATGCGCGAAGCTACTAGCTGATTGACGCTTCTTTTGTTATTTTTGAAATTTAAACGAAGTGCTTATTGATAGATGGGTTATTGAGACTAATATTTTTAGTTGTAATTACTTTTTTTTTAGCTCACGCGTCTCCTGGTTATAACTTTACTTTTTGCCCCTTTTTAAAAGCACTGGGTGTTGGGTGAGGAACTTAATTTGTGTTGCCAGATTGGAGAAATTAAAGATCTAAATATAATCTTTGTGTCAGTGGAAATATTTTTAGATGTATACACGTCTATTATATTATTACCAATAATACAATAGACGTGTTATAGTGGACGTGATTGATTGTGGGTTCGATTCCATTCGTTTAAATGATTCTAATTTTATTTTAATCATTTCTCCACCGCGGTGAACAAAACTAAGCGCGGTGTTCCGTCACTCAACACGCAATATTTTGAATTCAATGGGAAATTGGAAAACGGCACTCCGTTTTAATAGTAATTAGAGAGAATTTTTAGTGAAAAATCTTTAGGTTCTCTCTAATTACTATGTGATGGGATAAAATAAATGGTATTATAAATCAAGTGTAATTACAGTTACTAAGAATAATGTATAAACACAAATTTAACCATCACCTTCCCTAAGACCTAACTCCTCACCATTTATGGTATATTAAGGTCAAGTTACAGAGATAATATAGAATAAAGGGTACGGACTAATATACTATTGTTATAGTATATGACAATAACAATAAAATCTATTTACTGCAAATTTATTATACGAATATATTAAGAGTGGGCCGTGTGTTATAAAAAACATAACCATCGCTTGGATTTTTTTTGAGGAAATCCTTTACGGATACCAGCCCGATTGGAGATTCAGACGTGGTTATGTGGGTCTCCGGACTCGCACGCTGCCCGAACATTTACGAACTAGATATGTGTAAAATTAATTCTATTAACGTGTTTGTTTCAGCTTCACGCTTTTTGACGCATGTCAGTCAGGGAACTTAGCGTCATGACACTCTCGCCTGTAATCGAGACAATGCATGTTTAGGGGCGGGACCCGATCCGCACTCTGCCTTAGACCCGTGCTTTGCCTTAGTTACTGAGTAGAGATCGAACCCATAACTAATCACGTTTTCAGCCAGACGCTAACCAACTACACCACGATGGGCTCATATGGATTAACGTTTTAATTTATAACAATTTAATTGACATTCAAATTTTCTATGTACAAGTTAAAATGATACATTTTGTTGAAATTATAATTATAATTAACCTTAATCAAAATATGTATAAGGGACGAGTCAAAAAAAGCTAAGTTTAAATAAGGAAATGTATACGAGATCACGTCCCTTTTGACAAGGAATGTTGAACAGGTACTAGTTCCTGTTGATTTGATTGATGAAATAAATGTTAAATAATTTAATAAATAGCATTCTTTCTCTTTATACGATTGTTCGTAGAAATAATCTTTGGGTATCAGAAACTAAAAATATCCCTAAAGAGCTAAAAACGAGAATAAGTTGTAATAAGCGCAAAATAACTTTAAAGTAGAACGTATGTCTTAGCCGTTAGAGTGTTTGCACGGTTTCCAAGAGGCGCGCGTTCGAATTCCGCCGCGTCCAAAACTTTTATGTAATTTCTAAAAATCTTTTCCATACCCTAAGTGTGTTAATAAATTTTAAAATAAACAAAATGGAGCAATAATAAGTTTTACTTAGCAACACTCATATGTGTTGTTAATAGGTTAAAATTTGTACTGATCTTTTAGATTGCAACCACGTTCCCGCTTACTGCCGCCGCGAGTAATAAACTAGGAAGCTCCTAAAATTTATTGTTTTTAGTTTAGCCGCTATGACCCGTGTTTCATTTCATGAAAGTGGCTCCTGCGAATTATTGGGTTATAAATTTTACTGGTGAAACTCAACGCCGTGCTTTGTATGGTATACTATATTAAATATACTTTATTATATAATAAAGTATATTTAATATTGTATGTAAAGTGATATTTATTAATAAAACACAACTTTCTAGAATACATTTATATGAGCCGCTAAGTCACGTCATCGCTGACAAAAATCTTTAAACTAAAAATCTTAATTTTGAAAACCTTGCAAACTGTATTGAAATAGATTTTATAAAAAATATAATGAAGTTTTAGACAGGGATCTAGACTGATTCAGACGTTTTAAAATACTCTTCTCTCCTCTTTATTATATAATAAATATATACATATACTTTTCAAGTGTTTCCTGTAATATCAACTAAGTAAGTTGTTTGGGCGTTTCGAAAACCAATACTTTGATGATTTTATTACTAAACTCTAAATTAAATATACTTGGTAGGTACTTTACTTTTTTAGGTACAGTCATATATTAATTTGTACAGATTATAATTTGAGATATTGCGTGATGAGTGGCGGAACTCGACGCCGCGCTTTTTCTTGTACCAGAGCAAATCAATGGGAATAATTTGGAAAACAGTAATTATCTATTGAAATATAATTAAAATGATAATTATATATAAAAATGCTTACCGGCAAACTCTAAGCCGAAAATTTTCCAGGTGCCCCGTTTAGTCACTATGACGACGTGAGGGCAGATGTTGCGGTGGACTTGCCTGGTCGTGTAGTGCAAGAAGTTTAGCCCCTCTATTATCTACAAGAAAGAAATGGTTTATTAAAGTATTTATTACAATAGTATTACATCACACTTTTTCCCTACATAGCAGTGTAGCCATAGAGAACCGTTCTACGGTTTTTCGGGAATCCTCGACGTTCAGTGGCTAAATTCGACGCCGCGCTTTGTATTCTTACAAGAGCGAAACATGAAAATAATTTGAATATAATTATTCCCTCTAGTGTGAATTGTCCTACTCCATAATAGCCTCTTAATACTAATATTACATAATGTATAGAAACATTAACAATTAATTAACATTACAAACTAACAAACAATTTTTTTCTCTTTATAACATTAGTGTAGTATAGATAGAATAGATTACTCTTTTAGTTATCGACTGCTTGCATGCATTACGGCGTATAGCATCAATGACCTAGTGTCAAGACACTCCGTTCTTCGCAATTCCCGAATTGGAGACATTACATATAAACCAATTGGACTTGCAATCAGACACAGCGGCAACCCACTGCGCCACAAGAAATAAAAATATATATATTCACATAAAAGTAAAGTTTTTTTCAAATTGAGTCGCTGAGTCTTCCCAGTAAGTAATCTAGGATACTTGTGTTGGGAATAACTCGCTACCCCGTTGACCACAGTTTAGCTTTAACAATAAAAAAAAAAGAAACACAAAAGATAACAATGTATTATTATTTATAACAGTGAATCAACAAATATAAAGTGTGTGTGTACGTATGTGTATGATGTGTATGTTTGTGTATGTGTGTGTGTGTGTTTGCCAGTACATGAGTAAGTAAGGAAGCTATATTTTGTACATTTTTAATTTTATTTTTAGTGTGCATTATGAGTAAAATATAAGTAAAGTATATTTAAATATTATTAGATATAATATAATCACATATACCTACTACATTATTATATTTAGTAATATATAAAGTTATAGTAAGTTTTAAATTTCTGCATACGATAGATTGAGTAGCCAATTAGTCGATGGCTGTGATAATGGCGATGCTTATCCATTTCAGTAATGAATATTGTATAAATGATATTATATGTTGATTGTATGTTGAATTGACATACATTTTTATATATATGTCTTATGAAATCGAGGCATTGCATGTGTAGTGGCGGAACTCGACGCCGCCTCGTATAATTTAAGTATCATAATTTTTAATTTAAGGGCAAAATCTATATAATCGTCTCCATTCGACTTGTTATCTTGAATTTCAGTCCATGAAACGAGCCAGACAGGTACAGGAGGTATTTAATTAAACCAATATCGACTAAATCTGAGTGTTGCCGAGACTGAGCGTAGAATTAGTACTGAAAATCAATTTTCTCTATTTTCTAAGGCAAACATTTTGAAACCGTCTCGTTCGCTATGACTATTAATTAATCCTTAATCTGAGTGCTTCTTCAACACAATGTGTACCTCATTTCGATATTATAAAGTGTTATTTGAGTAATTATATTCTACATTGGCTTTAGTGAAATTATTTAAAAATATTTTTTTCAATAATAAAAAACAATTATTTGAATTTTGTATAATATGTAATGAATGTAAGAAAATATTGCAAAATTTGCAGGGTCCGAATTTGATATCTAGACATATAATAAAAATGTAACTGATCGCTATCTATACATACTGTCCAAAATAATGAATTTAGTTTTTTTACTGTTTATCTGTTAGTCTGTGTCGTTCGTGCACGCTAATCACAGAAAGCGCTTTACTGATTTAAATGCAGTTTTGATATATATTATTGCAAGCTTCCCGTTACATTAGGTGTTTATTTTATTTCAATCGGCTTATATAAAGGTTACAATATAAATTATAAATTTAAGCAAAGTTTGTGAAAAAAAAATACAGTTTAATCATGTAGCTTACGCAGGCGAAACCACAAGCGGGTCGCTAGTAATATAATATATTCAAATGACAAACTTCGTAGAACGACCAGTACAAGACAAAAACATCTTTGTCTTTATTACCACATATTACATTCCAATATGTTATTTAAAGAGCTTTCTAGACGAGGAGTAATATACCTAGACCTTCTATTAATCATATTGTCCGAGTGAAGCAAATTTCAATCTAGGTAGAAATTGATGGGTGTGCAGATGATTGCCTGTAAGCTAATCGGTGCCAGCAATTAAGATTCGTTCCTCACTTGCAAACAGTAGCTTCAGTAATAATAGAAGCGCTAGATGTGATTAGAGGCTCAATAACAGTCACTGTTGTTACGAATGGTTGAAACTTGTAATAAAATGAAATATAGATTGTGTATATTTGTATATATTACATTGCGTTTTTAATAATGTATAGGTATATTTTTAACATTTTTTTAAATGTTATTCAGACACTTAGGAAATTTAAAAAGACATATTTAGAATACGTATAAAAATAGAACGTAGCGGGATTTGAACTCGCGTTTCTTGAAAACCTTTCAAACGCTCTGACCGCTAACCCATGTGTTCTACATCCAGCTACGTCGTAATTCTTATATTTGTTGTTAGCATCTCTGTGTCTGTAAAGTGTCATTCGCACACATAGGAAATGATAAACATATAAAAATTTGAACGCAGCGTGATTTGAACCCTGAAATCCTGAAAACCTTTCAAACGCCCTAACCGCTAAGCCATGCGTTCTACATCCAGCTACGTCAAAAAAATATAATTTTCAATGTATTGGAATGCTATACTTAATCTAATCAGGTAATGGAAGCATTTTATTAGTTTATTACATTTATAATGAATTATTACGACATTTATTATTTTTTTTCTGTTTTGTAGCTGTAAGTGTGAAATATTACATACTGACTGATTGATCCGTATATCGGTTGTAAGAATTTGAATCTATTTAATATGCAGGCGTTTTATTAAGCCAGTGAGCTGCGCGATATAGCAACGTTTTTTATTAGATAAAACCATACAAATGGGCATAGAAACTAATATATAGTTTCTTTCTGCCTACCAAATTATTGGCTGGCTTTGCTTTACTTTTTTACTTTAAAATATTTTTTTGTATTATTTACGCTTTTTATAAGAAACAAATATTAGAAAATGTATAAAATTTTGAACGTAGCAGGTATACCGCTTCTCGGAAACCCGCCTCTGTCGGTGAGACCAAAAACAATCAAAATTCTATTATAAATTTAGAGCCACTTAATTCTTATCTGGTTCATTTCTATTTAGTTCATTAAGAAGACAAAGTATAAAATCCACTCATACAAGTGTTCTCAATTAGGAAATATAATTAAAATTCATAAAAAATGTATAGTCTTAAGTTTCACAGTTGGTTTGGTCCTTAATGCCTCCGTTGATAAAACATAGGTCCATAGCTATGTTTTATCAACGGATAAGTCCATACTTGTGTTACAAACTGATATATATGAGTGTTTGTAGTTTCCAATACATTCATTTCGTTATTATTCCAAAAGCAGGAATTTCACTTGTGAAATGCTATGTATCCACTTGAATTCGGACTATTGTATATTGAATACTAGAATTTAACGAGAGAAACAGTGAAAACAATTTACATATTCCCCGTCAAGTGGCTATCGATCCCACACCCATCCCGTTTACAGTGAAACGCTATACCGCTGCGCCGCGATGACCGCAAATTTCAATGACTTGTTATTATTCCCTAAAACTGATAACGTATTTGCACATTTTCGAAAATATTAAATTTATTTGTAGTTTTCAGTAATAAAATAGATATTGGGATTTTAAGAACCTTTTTGTTTTTACTAGAAAAGCATTTCCTCCGCAGGTTACAAATACCCAGCAAATAACCGATAATATATTTATTTTACGAGGGGCAAACAGTTTTATTTCTGAATCCATTAGGTCTGAGGTAGGAGTGTTGTATTTGAATGACATTAAGATTTAGATTTATGAAGTATACTTAAATAAACGGTGAAGACTGCGAGTGGGCGAGCTTATAAACGGCATGATTTGTTAAATGAAAAAAAAAACATTTGGATATAATAATAATAAGACTTTCTTGCACAAAAAATTACAATTTAGACTTAATAACATAGTTTAAATTATATGCGCAATGGCGGCCTTATTGCTAGAAGCAATCTCTTCCAGACAAGCAATAACTAAAGGAGCATAAAGTATTATACTTACTTAAATATAATAAATTCACATTAACAGACAGACAGAAGAAATATACTTACATAGAATCATAAACACTCACATATATACATACATACTCGTACATAGATATATTAATATACATACACAAAATATACTTCTAAACAATAATATTTCGCTACTAATATAACAGTAAAAGCGGTGGTCGGGGGTTCGTCCCCATTCGGCGGAATAATTGTATTCAAGTTATTTTTAATCCCCCATAGTAACAATAAAGGGCGGTGTTGACTTCAGACGTTCTATACCCAAAGTCTAGACTTCGGGAGGAAAACGGAGAGCGAAGTGCTATAAAGAAGAAGGCGTAAAGCATTTATTTATATTGACAGTTATTAACAATAAATAATAGAACGACTAGTCAACGCTCTTTTCTGTATATGTGGTATTTATTTTGTAAAATTTTACTATATTGTATTCAGAAAGTTTAATTTAGGATTTCAATCCGTTGCGCTTAGCTATAACGATTATTGAAATGAATGAAAAATACACATTGAAATAATACTAGGTAGCTAAGTCAATAGCTAATATTGAGTTATCATAACTTAATTCCTAGCATGTGTTCCAAAAGCGGCGTTAGTTGGATCTTTTTATATTTGGTTAGGTATAGACAGATGAGCTCGGACAGTAGAGGCGTGAGTTAAAGTGCATTTTAAAAGGGCTTTAAGCTTATACTTACGTCGCGAGGCCCAGGCACTAGTCCGAACTCGTCTCTGTACCATGCGATGGGATGAACAGGATAAATCTATCGAATGCTAATATGCTTTTGCTATTTTAAATGCTATTTTGCTTCTCCCATAGGATATTTGGCAATGGAATTTTATTGGTGTAGCAACCAGCTATTTGACAAATTACATAAGTACAAAATTGCATTTGTATTTCAACATTAAACTGTACTATTTCTTTGTCTTAACTTATTTCTGTAAAAAGCTAATTTCTTTGTATTTTCTACAGTAGGCGGAGATAATCAAGTTATACACTCCACATTCCGTCGGTCTTGTAAAGCTTGAGCTTGACTGGCGGAATCTAGGGCATTATATTTCAACTGACTGAATTTTTCTAATTAAATTAGCAGAGAAAGCGTACAGGAATTTATGTTATAAAAGATAATCTAAGCCATTTGATGAATCGGGTACGACTTACAAAATTTAAAGGGCACGTTGTTTACAAAACAGTTTTCAATTACTGTTTCGGAGTACTTGGAAGGATTTCTTAAGATGGATATGACAGGTGTTAATTACGGCAGCCTTGAAAATTATTTTAGTATATAAATACTGTATATACCCAAATGTTTGCCTGTCTCGTCTTTCAGCTTCACGCTATTGTCAATCGTATCAGGGTAGTCTGTTGTCTTTTCCATTGTAATTATTAAATATTTCTATTATACACTAGCAACCCGCTCGCGGCTTCACATGTGTAAGCTATACGACTAAATATTTAGATTGTTCGCCTGCTACTCACTTAAATCATAAATTTTGTTTTAATTTTTTATTTGAATTTTTGACACGAAATGAAATAAATACAAAATGTTAAGGAAAACAAACCAAAATACATTTCTCATATTAAGTCATAACTGCATTTAATAAGCCGTTTCTGAGATTAGCGTGCACAAACGCAGAGACAAACAGTTAAAGAGACAAAAAGTATAGAAAATTAAAAATCCTTGTTTTGGGTTCTATTATATTGATGAATATATGCCTCCAATAACATTTTACTTTCATATATCTTCCATGTACAGACAACGACCAGTTATATTTTTATTATATGTATAGTTTTAAACATAACGTATTTAAAGTAAGAAAAGAAAAACTGAAAATAGAAATAACAGTTCTTCTTTCGTATGATAAAATTAATATAAGAATGTTAGATTTTCAACACTTATATATCAAAAAATTTCGAAAATTTTTGTAAAAAATTTCATTTGTCACTTTTATATCGGAACTTCATTTTACAGACATAAAATTAATAAAATTAAAAATATGTTCATTCACATAGGCTATTTCACTTTCAAATCGTAATTTAACATAAAAAATGTTTGTAAAAATGTTAAATCTACAAGACGCTGCCATAGACTTCCAGGATCAGCATTTACTTCAGCGCATTAACATCAGAATATAAAAATATACTTTCCCAGTTCAAAATAACTAAAACTACAAAATAATATATTATATCTAAATACTCATAGCAGTACGAGGAAATATATATATATTTCGAAAGTCTATACAAAAGAGCAACATTTCAAAGGCTTTGCTTTCTATAGTCATTTGTATACCGCTTTAACCCAGACCTCCCAAACACGTGTCGACAGACGTAGCTGATGCATCTCTGGACAATAATACGATTATTGAAGGTCCCTCTTTCAGTTCATCCTTGGAATGGAACACTCTATTCAAAAACATTTAGATGATTTGTATCAGCATTATATTTGTAGGCGTTCATCAGAAATTCTTTGTAAATGTAGCCGTTTCTAGATAATTTTTAGTTAAGGAATGCGTTTAAAGGAAAATATGAAGACTCCTTATTAAATAAATTAGACTAGATTTTTTTAGATAATTTATTTATAGTTTTTCATTACTGAATATATATATTATTAACTTAATGTAATTCTAATGCAATAATATGAAACCAATTACTAAATACAATATTGACATAAATTGACCACCCACCAACTAATATAGCTAAGCATATTCATATGAAT
This sequence comes from Podotricha telesiphe, assembly GCA_038994665.1. Classification (NCBI taxonomy): domain Eukaryota; kingdom Metazoa; phylum Arthropoda; class Insecta; order Lepidoptera; family Nymphalidae; genus Podotricha; species Podotricha telesiphe. The sequence goes on along the minus strand of JAOYRR010000019.1, from coordinate 435,210 downwards.
ATATATATATAATATTATATGGTAATAATCCATCCATAATCTGATGGTAAGTATTTGTGAGATGTATGATATAGAGAGAACCTAGTGTCAAGGCATTCCGTTATCCAATTTTCAACTGAAATCAAAATATTGCGTGTTCAATGGCTTTGTCGTTTTGTCTTAGGACCAGAGACCAGAGAGTTATTTAAAATATAATTGTTCCCCCGAATGGATATCGAATTTAGGCTCAATTGCGCTTATAGCCACACGCTATCCCACTACGCCACAATGTGAGGTCTTTATATAATACACTTTTCTAATATTAATGCAACTTTGAATTCAAATCTAAAATACACCGCACAAATCAATTGTTCTACTAACTGAATACACTATTGACAGTTGGACTAAGTGGTATCTAAATGAGAATACATGTTTAGCATTCTCCATTAACCGCCAGTACAGCAATTTCCCACTTTGCGGTTGTCAATCAAGTAAAAATAGATATTGTATGTATATATACATATATAGGCTGAGGCCATTGTGACGCAGTGGGACAGTTCTATACTGTAAAAGCGATGATTCTGGGATCGACTCCCGCTCGGGTTAATAGTACTCGTGTTAAAATTATTATCATTGCTTTGGTCAAAACAAAACAAAACAAAGTGGGGCCTTGAGTTCTCCTCTCGACATTTCGCAATGTCTGGAATTAGGGTGGAACTTGGAGAACAGAGTGTCATGACACTGGATTCTCTGTAACTACCTTGCTATGAGGGATACAGTGTGAAGATAGACTATTTATCAATCTTCAAAAAATGGATCCCGTAAGTTATAAATTATTTATTTGCCAAATTTAACTAATGTTTGCTGTGTTATTTCTGTGTGATTATTACATTTTTAATTTTATATCAGCTATTTTAAAAGTTTCTCTGACTTTTCGTCTGACATAATTACAGTAAAATTGATGTTAAGCATCAAATATATTGTGAAATACTAAATAAAAATTATAATGTATACGTAATATTTAACTTACTTAATAATTTAAATTTTTCACTTTATGGCCACAGTGGAACAGCGCCTGACTGTAAATGCGATCGTTTGTGTGTTCGATTCCCACTCGGGGGAATCATACTCGGCCACTCAACACGCAATATGGGGAGAACGGAGTGTCTTGACACTAGGTTCTCTCTGACTATTCAGGTATGTAGGAAAACGCATTTTTTATTTTTTACTTTACAGGTATAGGTATACGATATGTATGTATTATCTATGTCCCGTTTAATTTATTTTTGACCATATTTAATTCTACAATGGGTAGCAATAGAACAATTTCTGTATTACTTAAAGAAATATAAAGCTTCAAGCTTTTTTTGTCTATCTGTAGATATTTCAAAACGTGTATCTTCAAAATAAATAGACAAACCCCAGGCAGATAGATATAAGGTTGAACTAAATTTTGTGAAAAGCCTTAGTAAGCTTATCTTATTTAGCCTCCAGTAATCCGGCCCTTAAATGTAGCCATGACAGTACAACTGACCTTCTATTAAAGAAAATTTAACTAATATTATTTACATTATTAAGAGTTATTCCAAGAAAAACCAATCTTAATGAATGCTATTGACGATCATAGTTCCCGAAGCTCTTTGTATAGTATACTACATAAAGAGATGGTTTAAAAAAAAAAATTCTATCACAATTTATATTTGTGAATCAAAAGAATTTACAATGTTTAGAAAAATATTATAAAATTTATAATAATAAATACGAAATAGTACAGTAAGTTTTGCGTAAAATAAAACAAAAATGATTATCAAATGATAAAGATAATTTTGGTGATGGTGGCGCAATGGGACAGCTAACTCCAAACGGTATTAGTTGTGAGTTCGATCCCGCCCGGAGGAGTAATTATGTTAAAAGTATTTTCATTTTGTCGCGCTGGTATAAGATAAAACGTGGCGTTGAGTTATGGAAGTTGAGATTTGGGTTTTGTGCAGGTTAGCTACCACTGTATTAATTGATAAAATTGTAACTTTTATATTTGAAAAGAGCAACTGTTTAATTTCTTGCCAGGTTTTCTCAGCAGAAACGCCTTCCGAGCCGGTGGTACCTTTATGTTCCTTCGACGATTCAAAAGTGCTTGCAAAAGTCTATTTGAATAAAGGATATTTCGAATTGAATTGAATTAAATCGCGAAACGGAGCCTTAAACTTTGTCTTGTCACTAGAGCGGAGAAATGAAAATAATATAATTATTCCCGTGAGTGGAAATCGAGTGGACAGTCAAATGCTGTTACACTGCGGCACGAGGCCACAATGGCCTCGTGCTTTAAAACTGCGCGAGCATATAAATGTTCATAATTTAAATATTTGAAATCTAAACTATTTGTCATAATATTAGTATGCAATGTACACACATTTAAACCCTCGATGGTTACACACATTTAAACCCTCGATGGTTTTGGCAAGAGTTAAGGATAGAACATTTCCAAATTATTTAAAAATTTTTTAACGTATGTTTGCTCTATATAGAACTTTACTAAATCAAATACTGCTATTTATCTTATAAAATTTTGCTCTAATATATATAAGGTTTGGTTCGTGACTTCTCTCGCCTTTGCTTTGATTTAAGTTCCTAAGATATTTAAACTCCATATTTTCTTTCTTTCTAAGAGGTAAAGGTATTAATTCGTATTTAGGTTTTTGGTACACATTAAAGAAATTCGCCTTAAATATCCAAAATTAAGATAAGAAGTATTTAACTTTGTATGAAACAATCGCTGATTTTACATAAGATTTACCCAGAACTTCGCTAAAAGATATTATATGATATTAATATGCCCTAATTTTTCGCGTGCGAAACCTTAGGCAAAATCTCGTGGTTGTTATTTCAGCTTCACGTTTTTTTCGCAAAGCAGGGATAGCAGCAGGGAATTATAGAGAAAGAATCTTGTGCCAAGACACTCTCTCCACATTCCACCTGAGTCCGATACATTTCGTATTAAGCGGTGATACTCAACGCCTTGCTTTCTCTTGTCTCTAGAGCGAAGAAATGAAAATAAATTAAATATAATCACTGACCTGACTTGGGATCGAACCCACAGCCACGATGCCCTCGTGTATGTATATTAACAATATTTCAATGTGCAAGAATTCCAGCATACCCTTGAAATTCCGTCAAAATCCCGCTAGCGTGTGTCGTTATTAGGCTAAGTGGGCGAAATCATTTATAAATTACATCATCAGTGTTGGCTCGTAAGCGTTTGGAACGTTGCATACAAAATTTCCTACCGAACTAACGCTAGCCTTTAAACAGATTACAAGTTGTGATTATGAGATATCAAAAAATGCTATTTTTTACGAATTTCTTATATTTACTGAAGATCCACTACACTCTGTATTCCCACACTTTACATATATTTGTTGGATGGCTAAGATGCTTTACTTTGTCTTTAAATAGCCTTTAATCACACACATATCCCTTAATAAATAATGTACTCACAACCATCGCTTACATAGATGGCCACACTTCTATAATACCTCAATGGCCTTTAGCGAACTATATAATCCTATATAATCCGATTATAATGTCTAACCACCAGTACAACGATTTCATTAAATTTCATGTGTAACCACAAATTTGCTTTATTTTTAGTTACTTGTTTTTTATATTCGCAGTTTAAAGTTATTCAGATTTGGCCAATCGCGTAAACTGTTAATAACCGCTGCGGGAAGTCCGAACTCGGTACCAATAGTAAATTTGTCTGTAGCTGTTAATAGCTAAAAATACAGTCAAATTAGTGGTTTTGTATGTTTGTTGTATTAATAAGCTCATAAACTGTAATCTATAATTACCTGAAGTATTCCAAATCGCAATTCAATATCCAGGAAGTCATATTCCTTGGCATATGGTGGTCGCGGTGATGGCGAGAACTGCGGTGGAACTGAGGGTGGCGCGAGAGATATGGGGTACGGCATTACTGGTGGTTTCGCCCCTGGTGGAAGAGGCGATGACTCCTGGTGACAAGTATTTGCTTGAGTAATCATTTTGAAATTATTAATTAACTTTAAGTGTTGATGGAGAGAAAAATAGAAATAGGTAAATTTCGAAAATAAAAAGCCAGGTTATAGTCAGTAGTAATTATATAATCAATAGAAAGAAAACAATAGTAGCTTCACCCGTTTACCAGCTCACAGTAGGACAAAGAAAATGGAATGTAAAATTTTCAGTTTTTCCCCAATTTCAAGTTAAGTGGTGTCCTCAATAAATGAATATCAGTATGAGAATGTAATTGAATATGAATATTAGTGTATAAAGCTCGACAAATGTGGCCATTGTGATAATAATTGGATGCCAATTATAATGTAATTATGTACCAATTAGCTTTTATTATACTATACACTAATTTGGAGAAATGTATCAAATTCAGTAAACAGCTTTGGTTTCATTAACAAATTGAATGTATCATCTAGTGTATGTATGATATACACACACACACACATATATATTTATATACATTTATGACATATGAAATTATGACCTCTATACAAAACTCATATATAAATCTTACACTAGTTTAAACACTTTGTTTTGCATTTCGAGTGATGGTACCCAAAAAAGCAAAGATATGCAAATAATTTGAATAGAACCTGAGTAAGGATTGAACTTTCATTAAAATTTTAAAACTTAAAAAAATATTAAAAGAACGTTAAAACTTGCAGTGTACGGAAAAAGGACTATATTTTTTTATAATAAATAAACGCTTTTTCCCACATAGCAGGGTAGTCAGAGAGGACCTAGTGTCAAAAGAGTCCGTCCTCCGCATTCCGCGCGAATTCAAGACTTGGGTGTTAAGTGGCGGAACTCACCGCCCCACTTCGTTTACTCCATCGTTCATTCAATCCATCGAGTGAGATTCAAATCCATAACCAATCACGATTACAGTCAAACACTCTACCACTCAGCCAAAATGGCCTTATAATGAAATTTGAAGTTAATTTTTTGCAATTTTCACAGGACAGCAACCTTCCCATCAATAGGTAAAAAAAAAATCAAAAATTATTATTTTTTAATTTGTTCTTTATAAAACATTACAATAAATGCACTATACCAATTTTGTAGTTGAAATGAAAAAAAAAACATTATTTCAAAATGACTTTACATATTTGCGTACATTGAAAGCTCCAACTGTGCAATATCGCCCAAGAGAGTCAGCTGAACGAATGATTGAATGCCAGACGCCTAAGAGCTTTGAGTGCTTTTTCATTCGATATTTCCTCTTGGAAATTCTCTAATGCTTACACACAATGAATTTCTCGTTTCGTTTATTATTTATTATTTGTGCATAGGCGCCTAACGCCTTAACATAGGGCTAAAGTTAAACCTTTAATTTTGACTTATAGCATTAAGTTTTTAAAGTTGCCCTACTTCGACCTTCAAGCTTCTTCTCTTTTATTTATCTTCAAGCTATACCCAGCTTCGATCTTCTGGGTATAGCTGGGTCCTGTTGGTAGTGTTGGAATGGCGTTCCAGTCAGATTCGAGGAAATCTATAATCTATGGTTATGGAGTCGATTCTCATTTCTCTGCTTTAGTAAGTACCCGCGATTTTTGTTCCGCGATTCATATCTCATGAAATGGGATACGAATTGTTAGATTAAGATTTATAGTAAAAGAGGATAGACATTTGGATTCTCCCTGCATAACTTATTTAATATGGGATATATTTTAAAGTACATACTAGTATATTAATTAAAGTGTTATTTACACACTTAGGATATTGAAAAATATTCTTAGATAACTTATAAAAATTTAAACGCACCAGTTTCTAACCCTCTTGCAAACCGTCCAAGCGCACTGTTCGCTAAGCCATGCGTTCTACATCCGGCTACGTCAATATTGTTTTACGTTTACTACAAAAATTCTAATAAAAGTGTGTACAAATTCTAAAAAAAATTCTAATAACATTTTAAAAATATCAAAACATTTAATAAATAGCATTCGATCTTGCCAAACAGTTGTTCGTAAAATATAATCCTTTGGGTAAAATTTGTAAAAATCTCTCTACAGGGATGATAGCAACTTAAGTAAGATATTCAATTTACTAAATTTGTTTCTTATTATTATTATAGATATTCACCATTTTCCATTTATAAACTACACAAATAATAAATACATACATACATTTAAATCTAAATTGTATGGGTATGTATGAAAATATCTTTTTATAGCCGTGTTTACTTCCATCCGCTTCAAATGCTGGGAATAAATTGGAAAAATAACGAATTTACACGATATAAACGCGCATATCGGAATTACTTTTTGTGATATATATGAACGGCTCAGGGCTTTAAAACAGCGTGCTACTGCAAAAGCGATGGTTGTAGGTTCGATTTCCAATAGTAAATTATAATATTAAAATTTCCGCTTGAGTCCAAGAAGTTGCAACAATTGCAAATCTAACCTACGACCATTGAGATTTACCGACCGTTTACAGTGAGATTCTATAATAAAAAAAAAAATTTTAGCACTTTCACACCTTTTCCCGCATAGCCTTGCAGTCATCATTTTAGCAATTTCACACCTTTTCCCGCATAGCATGGCCTCAATAAAAATATTAATTTACAAATAATAATAATAATAATACATCCCACTGGTAGACGAAATCTGACAAATGTGGCACCAGCACACAGTTAAAAGCATACCCATCATTCAAACGTCCACAAGGCTCATTCCGAAATCTTTACATACATCCCTAAAAGAATACAGAATACACAAAAGCACTTTCATCCCTTTACAAAAGTCAGTAATTATAGACACTTGCTCTATAGTTCGGCGATTCCTGAAATTTACAACTCAAACACCCGCAGCCATACACAATGAACTGACCCACTTGGCTTAGCCCGTGACAGGTTCACACCACCAGCTTCTTGCTGAGATCCGTAAGGAAAATAAAAAAAGGGATAATATATAACATATTGCAGTTTCAACCAACGGGCCAGTTTGAATTCGTATCAAATCATATAATCCGTATTTATCCGATAGGAATTAGATGCATGGTTTGGTTTACCATACATTATACACACAAACATATTGTCCCATTTGCAACAAATCATTAAAATAATAATATTAAAAAAAAAAAGTGAATCTAAACAAAAATACAAAGTAATACTTACAGTCCAAGCTAAGATATTTTCCAAGCTGCTATAAACGGATTCAGAAGCAAATGCCAAAGTATGGTGACCTTCCTCCAGCGAGTGTATGATCTGCAGCATTCGAGGATGGCGCATTTTGTCCATAGCAATGATGCAGGCTTTAATACGATCCAGCATTGTTTCTTTGCGCTTCGGCTTGTACAGCTTGTCCGCGATGCGCTTGTCGAACACGAACACCGAGCACTCCTGTGAAATAAATGGTCTATTTAAAATTTTTATCATTTCATTTTTGCAATTAACTTTAAGTTTCATGTTAGTTACCAATTAAATATTGTTACTTAATTAAAGTTTCTTTTAAATCATCAATATACAATTTTCTCTATATTCTACGAGCTAATATCTTTCCTAGATCTCAAGATAGCTTTGATTAAGTTGAAACTGATAACGATGATTAACGCTAATTTTATTAATTTCTTAAAACCAACCAGACAGTGGTTGGTTTCAAGATTTTGTACATGTATCCAGATCTGATAGCACTACAGTTTTTTCAAAGATTGAACCTCCAGGAAAACGCCATTCGACTTCCACGAGAAAATAATGTAAATGTATCTTTTAAATTGAAAAAATGTTATAAGATTTTTGATTTTCGCGATTACTTCATATTTTGAAATGAAACTATTTTTTACCGGATTAATTGCGTATATTATTGGTATTCGAAAATACTAACTCTACGAGACCACGAACTAGTGTAAAGTGTTCGAAACGTCGTGTTTCAAAAAATTGTATTCGTATACCAATAGTATACGTATTTAATCCGGTTAAAAATAGTATCATTTCAAAATGAATAAATATTATTGATATTGATGTTTGCCATTTCCATGCCAAAACTTAATATAAGCTATTTATGACTAGCTTTAGCATCACACGTTTCCCCTCATAGCAGGGTTGTGCCAAGACCCGTTCAACACTCTCCACTCGAAATCGATGTAAATCGATATTAAGAATTAATTTACAGTAAAATTAAAAACCACAAATTGTTGAGTTAACTCACATACATTTAGAGCGGTAATATATTGACGTAAGTAGGTCCATAGTATTATTGCTATTGAAACAATATTGGCTTAGTCCTGACGTCGAGATCAAATATAAATTCTTTTAGATAAGAACTTTTTATATTAACTTTCATATACCCAAAATAGATCTTAAATAAAGCAAAGATTTTGAATATGGTTTTTGTATTTACACGTAAATATGAAATTATTATATACTAGATATTACTTATATACCTAACTAAAGTCAGCTTTAATTGAATCATATTGGCGCAGTGGGACGGTAACAGACTTCGCACTCGATAGTCGTAGGTTAGATCCTCGGTCGAGGGAATATTTGTATATACAATTATATTCGATTGCTATCACACGATACGCTGCCTCTAAGATTATCATTATTATAGCTACACGCTTCTTACCGCACAGCAGGTTAGTCAGAAGAACCTAATGTCAAGACACTTCGTTCTCCACTTTCCACCTGAGATCGAGACATTGCATCTTTAGTAGCAGAAGCGAGCTTTTTCACTTACGTACTTTCATTACTTCTGGTACCAGAGCGAAGAAATTGAAAGTATTTTAAATATAATAATTCCAAGTGAGAATCGAACCCACAACCAATCGCAGTTAAAGTGTGACGGTGTTACACAGCGCCGTAATGGCCACATCTCACCATCTCATCTCCTAAGGTACACAGCGGAAAACACGGGTTTTTTGACACTTTTTTTTTTCAAAAAAACCGTTGAAGAGGCGCGGTTTCAAATCCCGCTGCGTTAAAATTTCTATACGTTTTCTAAATACGTCCTTTTCAATTACCTTAGTGTGGGAATAACACTTTAAAAAATGTTTTGACACTGTTTTGTTTTTGCTCATCCAGAAAAAAAGTGTGTATATAATTTTCATTTATTTATTGATTTCAAAAATACGAGCGTATACACTTTTCTCTATCAGCCTTTCATACTGTGTAAGTTAAGCCGTAAAGCCGATTTCAATAGCGTTGGGGCCATACAGATAAATTGCATTTTATACAAGAACAAAAGCTTTTTTGATGTCGTCAAATTGCTAGTTTTTTTTTTTTACATTTTTTTTTAAAAATGTTATTCGCACACTAAGTAAATTGAAAAATACATACTTAGAAAACGTATAAAAATTTGAACGCAGCGGTATTAGAACCCGCGCCTCTTGAACGGTTTTCAAGAGGCGCAGGTTCAAATCCTGCTGCGTTCAAATTTTTATACGTTTTCTAAGTATGTAGTTTGCTAGGTTTTTGTCTTTACACGTTTTCGGTGTCACATGAGATAGATAGAATGTCTATTTTAGAACACCACGTGTTGTACGGCGAGATTTAACACCGCCCTTCACCTCAGTAACTCATGAAAGTATAAGTATATTTAAATACCATAGAAATATTTTCTCAAAGGGAAACTGAATATATAACGATCGCATATTGTATATTGTACTAGTTTGGTGAATTGTAATCTCTGTTCCATTTTGTAATATTTTTAGTAATTATATATTTTAATAATACAAAATTAAAATATATGAAAAAAAAATCCAGTTGTATGGACTGCCGATAGAACTGAAAACGTATAAGATTAGCTTAGCATTTTAGTATAAAAATTTGAAATTTCATACAAATAAATTAATTATTGACACAAAATTATATTCGACATTGATGTTGTTACAAAATACAATATTATATACATCATATTTATAAAACTTATTTGAATTTTAGTCGCACTAATAAATAGAAAATTTTACATCTCATATATATAATATATATGATAGGTTATAATAGGCTACGTGTATATTATATATAACATATATAAAATATACACGTAGATATTAATATGGAAATAAAATTTTATATTCTATTTTATTAAAACTATGTGTGCATGGCGGTTATTAAATTCGATATAGTTAATGTTTATATACATAGAAAAAATGCAAAAAGCGAATATATTTTCATAACAAATATTTTTAAAATATTTGTTAGGAAATAAATATTTCACATACTATTCACCAATATTTTTGTATAAAGTTACTGATGCAGGAAGTGTTTTCTCGTCGACGGGTTCTCTATAAATAAAGCTGAAAAATATAATATACAATAAGGTTCTCTATTTCATTGAAGCAAGAAAATTTTAAAGAACTATAAATATGTTTAAAATTTAATAAAATAAAATTTCTTTAAGAATGAAGCTATTTTGGTGCAGTATGACAGAGTCTGTTTGTAAAGGCAAATGATTGTGCGTTGGTCGGCGTTGGGTTCCGCCACTCAAGTGGCAATGTTTTGAATTCCAGCGGAAGGCTGAGAACGGGGTGTAAAGCTTTGAATTAGGTTCTCTCTGACTACCCTGTTATGCGGGAAAAAGCGTAAAGCTGCGAAAAGAAAAACAAAATTCTTTTTACTATTTTCCTTATAAATATAGAATTTTTATTTTTACTCATCACCTGCAACAGGTGTATATGCGAAAGTGTGCAGAATTATCGCCCGTGTAAAGTGAATAAATTTATGGGTTGCGCGCATTTAGAGCGCATTTGTAGTGTAAATCCGCAACTTTCATACATTTTTCATGAAGCCGCCGGTCGTGTCAACTAACTTTTGACTTCATGAATGATGAAAACGAGCGTTTTACGTAAGTAAGGTCTATCTATATATATACGAGTATGTTTATATAAACATTCAATCAAGTACTCTCAAAAAACTAACAATAAGACGCTTCAATATACTGTCTTTATATTATAGAAATGTGTGAAATCGAAAATGCAAACTTTTAAATGTAACTTTTATTCCTAAATTACCATTTAAAAAGTGCTATTTAACTCTTTTTTTAAATGAAATTGTTTGATTAGTTCGTATTTTTTAAAATTCAATAAAAAAAATTACTGTAAAAATGAATAAAATCCTAATGCCTATTAATATAAAAAAAAGTCTGTGCAAATATTGAAAATTAGTCAAATTATTAGCCTTATATACTTATTGGTCTTATATAACTTATCATCAGATTCGGACACATGGTTTTAAGCGTGTGTATTGGCTATCAAAAAGATAGAAAACATAGCCTTGGAAGGTTTTTTTACCTGAGTTTATTCATACATTGATAGTCGTAGATGAACTTCTATCAATTAGATGTATATATATATGCACATTAGTACATTACATTATACAGATGGTTTGAAAAGCGAATTGGTAATATAATACTGTGTTACTTTATAAAGTCTAAAACGACTTTACGGCTTCAATCAAAGATCCTTTTACGATAATGATGTCGTAAGTAAAATTTTATTTGTCCTAAAACCGAACGATGCGACAGAATTTCAAATTTTATTAAGTACCTACATTTATGGACAGGTGTACGATATATTAAAGTAATTACTTATCGAGTAAAAAATATCAATAATCGATATTTTAACGTATAAAAAAATACTAATCATTATAATAATACTTGAAGGAAAATCATTGGACCCGTTTTTATGAATATTGCCGGACGGAGTGTGAACAATCAATATTTTTTTAATAAAAAATTATATTACACACATTTCCATGTGTTTGACTTACACTTTTATGTAAAGTGCTGCTATGGCAACGCTTATTGACGGGTCAATAGAGTATTTGCCATAACTGTAACCCTTCAACGGGTAATGGTTGCTATGATTGTATGGTATGTGTATTATTAATCCCATTTTTATATCTTTATATGCGGAGAGTAGCAACTCAACTTCAATTTCTTTTCTTTCAACCCTTTAGAGAACCAGAACTTCAACCTCAATATTTACAAGATATCTAGTATTTTAGACAACGTCTTTCAATTTTAAAACAACTTTCCTCTTAATCTGTAAGAAGCTAACGGGTCACTTTAAAAACTTACTCTCATATAATCTCAAATATGTCTTATCCATTTCGAATATGTTTTTAGTTTTACAAAACAGTAATTAATTTAATTAATAATATAAAAATTCCATTTTTCCTTTTTCTACGTAAAACTATCCCGTTGTGCTTTTTTACAATCTCCAAGTAACCGGCAAGCCACATTTATAGCATTTTTTAAGCTTTTATTCTTAAACGTTAAAGCAAAAGTGAACAAGGAAAAAGCTAACTAAAGCTCGTGTACAAATATCAAAGTTTCACACCTAATTGTGACCGAAAACCAGTAATTAAAGCAAGCCATATTGCATTAAAATGAATTCGGTAACAAAACAGTCCCTTAGTCATTCGTCTTTTATTAATAATCTAGCTGTGCCACTTAGTACGGGTGGAATTTCTCGAATGAAGCATAAGCCTAAGTTACTTTTATTACATCAGCTATCATACAGGAAAAGTCCCGTCAATTTCGTTCCAGGCGTTAAAGAATTTAACCCTATTCAAAAGACATATAAACAGACAAAAATTGTAAAAAAAAATATTTTGTATAATAATATGAATTGTAAAATAAAACATTCCGTTTTATTCGTCTTTCATCATCTTTATATGACTGCACAGTGGTATAAAGTCAATCCTTTGCATATAAGTTTTGACTTGGTAACTTCTTGCTAAGAAACTATTTTAGTTGACCGACTTCTTATGAACTTAAGGGAATGAATTCAACCAAACTACTTAACTTAGTTTTAAATGTTTTTTTTCGTATTATTAACCTAACAGTTTAAATAGAATACGTGTTGAGCGTCAACGTAAAATAATGTAAATTTAAACATTCTTTCAAGCTAGAATCGAACCTACACTGAATCCCATTGAGTCAAGACGACATCAAAATAGATTGTTGTTAATGCTTCACGCCTTTACGCTTAGCAGGGTTGTAAGAGACAGCCTTGTGTCGAGACACTCCGTAGTTTTATTTTTAGCAATCTCTGTAGAAAAATTTTTGCAAATGGGTAGCAACCCAAAGATAAGATAAAAATATATTGTAATAAAAGCGTATACGAATTTTAACGTAGCCGGATGTAGAACGCATGGCTTACAAGTCTGAGCGCTTCGACTGTTTCCTAGAAGCGCGGGTTCAAATCTCGTAGCGTTAAATTTTTTATACTTTTTCTAAAAATAATTTTCTATTGAAATTTCTTATATCTTTTCTCAAGCGTTCTATCTCATAACCTTGGGGAGTACGCAATTTATAAGCGAGATATAAAATATAATGATAACATAAAGGAGCAGTTAGATTTTTTTTAGAGGTTATTATCAAAACAATGAGAGACACTCTGCAGTTGGGAAAAAGTGCGTGGGTGAAGTTGTCACTTTGATATGCATCAAGGAGGCAGTTAGATTACTTTAAAAAAAATCAGACAGTTTATCCGATTTAATAGGCATAATGAAGAATTGTTATTGCTTAAATAAACATCCAAAGAAAAAAGATAAATTCATCATAATTTACTCATCATATGTTATATACCATATATTATAAATATACGTATATACATACTTGTAAAATAAAAAAATGTATTTAAAAAGACATATTTAGAAAACGTATAATATAATAAATTTTCTGGGATTCTTAGTGTGCGAATAACACATAAAAAAATGATTAAAAAAGAAATATTTAATAAGTTGTTCAACTGAGGTTACCATTTTAAGTGTGAAGATAGAAGGTTACAAGAGGTGTATAAATTTAACGCACTGATAGCACTATAACATATATTTTTAATAAGAATATAAAAAAATAAAACAGGTGAGTACTAATAAACAGATTAAATACAAAGCTAATTAAAAAAAACTTTATTATTAAAAAACAAACTTATATTCTCATATTGAATATTCCTTTTTATGTGTTAAGTAATGCACACGTTTAACAACTTAGATTGACACAACGTAAAAAATATTTTAATCGATTTATATATATTTCCCGCATAGCACGGTAGTCATAGAGAATCTAGTGTCAAGATAATCCATTCGAAACTAACCACCCGAAATTGAGACATTGCGTGTTGAGTGGTGAAACCCAACGCCAGCCTTTGTCTTTGGGACCGCAGAGTAAACAAAAAAAATTAAATATAACCATTTCCTCCGAGTGGGAATCAAACCCACAACCAATCGCGTTTACAGTGAGCCGCTGTCCCTCTGAGTTACTATGACCTCAACTTATTAAAATCATCTGTATATTTTAAATATATCAAATATTTTTTAAGAAACCAACTAGGCGTATGAAAAATTTTCTAAATGCTTTAGCGAAATATTGATATCTGAAGAAGAACTTTTCGAAACCACGTTGAAGGTAAAAGCTCGCGGAAAATTCAGTATTATTATGTTCCACGGGAAGTTTTTAGTGAAAGGAATATTAAGAAAATGATTGGCAGCCGTGTTGCATTTTTATAATACAAAATTATTTATTCATATTAGTTTTAAACAATAAGTATTGGCCAAAGTAACTTTGAATAATATTCATTAGAAGCTTTTTAGACTGACATTTCACGAGCACGAAAATTGTGGAATTAATTTAGTCTATTGTTTGCTTAATATGTTTTTAATTTTTTATGGTAGCATCGAAGTTATAGTTACACTTATAATTTATTATAAAAACCTATGGTCCTTTTCACAAGCAATTTGCCACTTAATTGTGTACATACAGTTTTGTCATCAACACCTTATAATCCATATTTAAGAATTTTTTCATTATTTCTAAATAATAAAAATTATAATGTATTTGAGCGTTGTAATTAAAATTTTAAGTAAAAAGTTTCTAAATTTTTGCGATATTTGATAGCAATAGAAATAATAGTCGCAACTAAGATTTAAATTTAGCCATTTTACTCCAATCTAACTCGAACCTCGAACACACCGCAATAGGCTATCAATTTTCAGAACATTTCACAATAATGTGTTTAGAGGGTGTTAGAAATGTTGAGTTTCCAGTGTACTTGCGAACAATATTTTTGATATAGTATTAAAATTTTCGTTATCAGTTTATACATTGCAAACGAGTTGATAAATAAACAGTGCCGAACGGTTACAGTTATTGAATTTATTATTTAATATCACAATTATTGTATGCCATGTATCGGACAATGGCCAAAATATATATACGCGATATGCCATAGGTGACTCTTTGTCAAGTTGACTGTAGTACTCATTTATTATGTTATTATTTTTAATTTTATTTTTGAGGGGAATATCTTTAGCTGCGTTAAGCGTTTTTTGGTTGGGGAAAATTTGAAGAATTAGACACTTTATAATATATATATATGTTCTTAACAAGGCTTCCAAGAGGCACGGGTTCGAATACTGCTACGTTTAAATGATAATACGATTTCTTAAAATATGTTTTTAATTTCTTAAGTGTGTAACACTGCTGTGTGTAATAACACTTTCAAAATATTGATAATAACGGTTGTTAAAGTCAAATTAGACTAGAACCTGGTTCTACCAAATAGAGTTGTCTATTTAGTATATTATAATAGAACAAAATATATAATAACACTTCTGGCTCTTGAGTTAGAAACAGAAAATAATATTTTAGCGTACAGCCAGGTCAGTCAGTACGCGCTATGAATAATGATAGCCATTTTAATATTTCATTTACATTGTTTTACAAATTAGAAAAGTTTATGAATTTGTGTATGCGTATTTCCATCGTGGCTCAGTGGGACAGCGTCGGACTGTTAAGCTTTACTTATTAATATTGTTGTTAATATTATCATAAAAAAGTAAAACTCAGGCAAACAAAGTTGTGGGCATTAATTAGTGCATAATATTTCTATGTATCTCACTATTAACGAGTCGTTAAATACGGCAATAACTAGGCAGCGAAATCAAAATAATTTTCTTTTTAATCTCTCAATTTATCTAATGAAAAAATATTTAATCCAATTATTTCCAATTGAAAATCAGACCGACAACTATTGCATACAATCAAAACGTTCAAATGAACCACAATAGTGCTTACGTAAAACAATTGACCCATAATGTGGATTTATAAATGGCGAGTTACAGCCTACAATTTCGTTCGCTTGGATCGAACGTCAAACGTCTCTAATTTGATGGTATACTTCTGACATACTATATTGATTTTTGTTTGCGTCGACTGTAAAAGTTAAAATGTAGTTTCTTATCATAGGAATTTAATGAAGGCTTCTCTTAGTAATACTTAGTGGTTTCCTGCTGTCGTAGCAGTATTGTCTACAATAAGCAAAATACATATCAAATTGGAGCTTTCTATGGTAACAGTAACGGCTAAATGCCTATTTACAGTATATATATGTTGATATCTCGTAACAATAAACAAAACTTCATAATTAACCTGCTTCTCAGTCATTCGTTAAGTAAATATGAATTTACATATTTTAAGTAAAAATATATTTATGAAGGCTTCGTCGTTATCGAAAATTGATGCATCGATCACGTATGAATCATCTGAGTAAGTCAACAGTACGAGTATATACGACGGTGACAAAAAGCTGTTATAGCTTCGGTATGAAATTAAGATGGAGCTGTTCAAATTTTGTTTATTTCTAAATAAATTTGGCTACATGTGACGTGCCTGGTATACGGTTGTTTTATATTAAATTATAGTGTTTTGAATATACATGTTTGTGGATAGGCCATGGTGGCGCAATTAGATAGCGTCTGTTTGTAAACGTGGGTTTATTTGTCCCACAACTATCGCGCTTACAATCCGAACTCGTCCCACTGCGGCAAGATTGCGCCCATATGTATATTAATAACTATAATTGATTCAATATCTTTATTATACTATATTTTAGAGATTTTAGTGTAATATATGTTATAATAAGTTTATACTTATATTTATAATAAGCTACAGTTCAGTATAGTATTATTATTATACTGAATTGTAGCTTTAAAAGCGTGTCTTGAACAACTTTTCACTTAACATGTTATGAAACTTCTTAAGTGAAGTTCCAAGAGCCTGAAGACGAAACTTAAATTCGTGATAAGTTTTAATAATAAACTTAAATTTGAAGAAGACAGATCGTTCGTCCATATACTACTTAGCTCATATAGAGCGTGGAAATGTGAGAGACAAAATAGGTGTTTTTTTGTATAATCTAGACACACGACAGCGTGTGTATCCAAGTTCAAGGATAGAACTTTGATGAAAAATTTACATTTATTGAGATAATAATATAAAAAAATCGGTATTTCATTCACTGACTGACTGAAGTATGGATCATAAATCTAACCCACATCCAAATGGCCTAGACGATTAAAATTTGGTGTACAGCTAGGTTTATTGTAAACAAAATTAAAATCAAAAAGTAGTTTACCAAGTTTAAAGTGTCACACATAGTAAATTGAAAAACATTTTTAGAAAACATATATATATAAAAATTTGACCGCAGCAGGAAAATCTCTCTACAGAGATGCTAACAATAAATAAGTTGTAATAAGCGTATTAGAATTCTGACGTAGCCGGATGTAGAACGCATGGCTTAGCGGTCAAAACGCTTGGACGGTCCTAGAGGCGCCTGTTTGAATCCCACCGCGTTAAAATTTTTATACATTTTCTAAACATACTTATGTATTTTTTAATTTTTGTATGTATATTTCATTGTTATGAGATTAAGACCTAATGACGGGGTCCTGAAAAAGTCAAAAACACTCTTCAGACATTATAAGTGTTCTTATAATGATTTGGATAAATACTGTTCTGTGATTCGTACACTTACTCTAAAGGAAAACGAAGAAGCTTCACGCTATTCTCCAGCAGGGAAAGCAGAGGGAACCTAGCCAAACTTTAACAAACACTTCATCTTAACTTTTCTCCATAATTTAGGACATTGCATGCTTAGTGACGTAAGTAAAATCATAATAATTAAAATGAAACAAAGCCACGGAGTGGGTGTCGAAATAACAACCATCGCATTTACATATAGGCTATATCTCAGGCAGGTTTTATACAAAAAAATAATAATCAGGAGATGCAAAAACAATAATAGAATATAAATATATAATTTTTAAACTTTTGGTCTGTCCGTTCTTTTTTTGATATGTCTGTTTCAACGTGCACATCATTAGATCTACTCGAACGATATGTATCCAACTTTTTTTTGTTGTATAGTTTTTAACTCTGGGCAGGACTTAGAATGTAATTGATTTTTGAAATATAAAACCATAAAAGTCTAGCTATAAGAAAAATGTAAATGGCCCATTAACAAAATGCCCCAACGTGATAGGCTTTTTTCATTGACATACATTATAATTAATAAATAAAATAAGCAATTGTGTTATAGCTTTAAGTTAGTTTTATGTTCTACGAAATAAATTTCAGAATTACTATCACCCATTGGCGCCTAACTTTGCGCCCATTTATATCTCAATTATTTTGTCGTCAAACATTCTTTATATTAAAACTGGCTATTATTGTCACATAAATGTTATTAATAGTATGAATACTTAAATTGTGCAATAAACTATTAATTTACACATATTTAAATGTACAAAATACAGAAGGGATAAGACTTTGACTTTACTACCACTAGAAATCAAAATAGTTTCTGTTATTTTGTCACATTGATCTATGACTTATTGAGTCAAAACCAGGCCAAGGTTGTACAATTACATATGAAAAATTATTTTTATTTGTCATTCATCAAAGTCATCGCTATTTTAATTTCCAGTTATTACACTTACAATTTGCGTAATTTTAAATAAAGAATATATAAAAAAAAGGTGTGTGTATGTGTGTGTGTATATATATATATATATATATATGTGTGTGTGTGTGCGAACGTGTGCATGCATGTATGTACGTATCAAAGATGCATATAATAAAGTAATCTACTTTATTATATGCATCGTAAAATAAATTATCTTACATATCAATGTTATTGTAAAAGACTCAATAAAAATATAATTTAAACTAATCGATACCATAAAAGCCGGGATAATATCGTTATTTAGGTAGAGACCGCATAAAGCAATATTTTGCATAACAATTAATGTTAGTTCAATAGTAACACAACCACAGACCGCTGTTAGGTTTTTTTCACACTACAGTCAGTGAAAGTTTTATGTCCATATAATAATTATGCTTTATAATATTCTAGTCTAGTTAGAAAATTTATAATATAATTGTATAAATTTAATTTGTTTTACCCGCAGCGCTGAGTTAATAAAGTCAAAACGTCATCAACGTCTCGAATTCAGAAAATGGAGAACGGAATGTGTTCTTGTCTAAATTATATATTTTAAAAATAATTCTTTGGTTTCGAAGGTTTGTAAAAGTCTTATTTAAGATATATATACAATAAAAGTTGTATAGGTCTGTGTACTCGTGTAGAAGTTCAAGAAGTGTCTTGACACATTAGTCAGAATGTGTCAGGACACTCTGTTCTCCATTTTTCTCCTGAAATTGAGGCGCAGTAAACGCAATGGTCGCGGATCAATCCCAATTCGACTTTATTGAAATAATATTGATTCTCCAGCTTCAGTAAGGTAAAAAGCAAGTTTTATAAATCAATAGGTCTTTGAAGTAAAAAGTCCTTGAATATTGTATTTACTATTTATTTTTCGTTGCTTCGAGATATATTATCCAAGAACAAACTACGTAAATAAGCTAACTAATAAAGTACTAAATCAAAATAGCTATAACTAATAAAAAATTACTCTTTTGATATAATTATCTTGTTTCACAGCTTTATTATAATTATTATTTTATTTTTATGTATTAATCGCTTAAGATTTTTCCATTTATAATATAAAAGTTGCCTTCACTGTATCGGGCCTCTATTTTCATTACCAAGTATATTAGTGTGGCTAAGCAATAATCTGTTCATTCGGATGTAGTGTCTAAGTATGCAGATGAATTGCTCTTGGCTTCGGGAACCTTACATAATAAATGTATAAGCCACCAGTTGTATCTAGAGGTTTATAGGTACTTGTACATATATGTGTACCTCAAACGTATTTTAATATTTATAAAGTCTTATTCACACATTTAGAAAGCACATAGAATTTTTATGTAGTGGAATTTGAACCTGCGACCCTTGGAAACCATCCAATCGCTTTGACATATACACGTTCTATCCAGCTACGTCGAATTTTTTTGTTTCTAAATATATTGCACCTAATACTTGCTTTGAAAGTAACTCAGAGTAATATAGGGGTGTCAATTTTAGACTAACGTCAGATGTTGTTTTGATACTTCGTTTTCCATTTGTGGGTATATTTTTATTATCTAATACGATAAAGCGCGGTTAAATTCACTCAAAACATAAAGTTTCTAAAGTGGCCAGAAAGTCGGGAACTCTCTGCCCACCTTTTTATATGGAATAGCAGACGTTATAAGAAATTAAAAGCCGATTTAGTTTCCATAATTAATAGCTCAGCGTAATTCCACTGATGAGTTTCGAGCATTCGACCAACTAGCCAATTATTAGACTAGATTGGAATCTAAACTCAATATAAATTAATAGTATGACGAGGTCAAATATTAAATTAAAAAGTACATCATGGAATGTTTGTTGCAATGTTATTTACATAGAAACACACTCATAGACTAAAGGATAGTTTTATAAAGTTGGGCTGTGTTGGCACCACTTTTTCCGTCCGAAATCGAGACATAGCGTGTTACGTGGCGCAACTCAACGCCGCAATTTGTCTTAGGTATCCGAGCGGAGAAATTGTTGTTATTGCTGATACCTATTTGATTATATTATTGTCCCAATTCTTAACATTGGTAACAAAACAAATTGTTCAAATATATAGTGGAATTTCAAAATTATCTGTTATTTCTAAATTACTAGAAAATATATATATAACCTAATTTCTCTTGTTGGATCCTTGCTATTTCCATAAAAACATGTTTAAATTTGTTAATAGACATTCAGCTGAAACAAATCCCTGTGAATTTCTAAATATGGTGGTTTAAGCAATTGAAAAGTTTAAGCAAAATGTGGGTATGAAGTCGATACACATATTTCTCTTAAACATTGGCATTAACTGTTAATTCATAAAATCAAACACCAGTATTCAAGGTGATATTTTAAGATGGCTAGAGTCGTACCTGAGGGACCGAACTCAAGCGGTAGCTGTTAAAGGGCTTCACTTCTAGCTTGTTACCCATTACCTCTGGTGTCCCACAGGGTTTCCACTTTGGATTTTTCTCACTCTTTAACATTTTTTTTTATTAACGATATTATAAAATATTTTCAAAATTCTAATATACTGCTTTATGGCGAAGACACAAAAATATTCAAAAGTATAAAAGTACACGAGAATTGTGTAAAATTTTAGCTAGATTTAATTCGTTTCGTTAATTATTGTGAATGTAATGGATTATTCCCGAACCATGATAAATGTTGTATAATTAGTTTAGAAAGAAATGTCCAATTTTATTTGATTACACTATTCATAATAAGCCAGTTGCTTCGTCAAGAAGATATGATACTACACTATAAAGATAATGACCTTGGTGTATTGTTGGATCTCCTCTTATTAGATAAACACATAATCAATACAATTCGGGAAGCATACAAAATGCTTGGTTTCATTTTCATACAGGTAAACGATTTTGAGTAGATACGCACTTTCAGTATAACGCTTATGTTAGATATTACCTAAAGTATGCTTCTCTGGTCTGGAACCCACAATATGACAAATCTCTCTATTGCAAGTGTACAAAATAAATTTATTTGTAGATAACTTTTCAAATTTAATTTAAACGACATGCAACATCTGAATATCTTATTATTGAAAACGCGCAGAGAATATAGGGGTCAAGTGTTCTTGTTTAAAATTTTCCATAATCTTATACCAATACAATAAATGCCAATTATTTATTGATAAATATTCACATGAAATCCCCCTTTTTTTGCCCGACCAAAGACACCTTCTATGTTCCTGTACAAAAATCAATCAAATATAAAAGAACTAAGAATAAGAGTAACCAAATTTAAAATATGTAGTAGTACTCTTCTGTTCTACAGCCTTTATTTCGATCAACATTTTGAATATTGTAAATGCTGTTTGTTTCTAATTCTAATTTAAAAAAAAAGAACAGAAAAGGAAATGAAATATTAAAATGTCTTGAACAGGGAACCATATTTCCAGCAGCAAAATAAATTAAAATTCATATAATAGAAAACAAATGCGTCGTTATTAGTCTAAGAAATATATAATCGTGCATCATAATAGAAATGAGGCATAGTGTGGCAATTTGAAGATTATATTTAAATTATTTTCATTTCTTCGTTTTAGCAAGACCAAGCACAGCTTTAAGTTTGACCACTAAACTAAGCAAAATAAGCTCTTCAAAGACCTAAATTAAGTAACTTTCAAGTACTACGTCAATAGTAAACTAAACTCTATTAAATCTCTATTATATATATATATATATATATATATACAACGAAACAACGATTTGTGAAATGAACGCCAATTGTAACCGGTAGAGTCCACTTCAAAAAACCTACGAGCAGAACATCTAAGCCCGTCAGTATCGTTAGTCTGAAATGATCCGTAAAATGTATTCGATCGTAAATAATAAAATAAAAAGAAATAATTTACATAAAATAGGTGTTTACTGTTCATTGCACATCTAGGTTGCGAGCTTTTACCTCAAGAGTCAGCATACGAGTATGTTAGTAAGATGTATACAATGTAACAACGATTTGTGAAATGAACGCCAATTGTAACCAGTTCAGTCCACTTCAAAAAACCTACGAGCGGAACATATCCCGGAACATAGCCCGTGAGTATCGTTTGTCTGAAATGATCTGTAAAATGGAATAATTTAAAATAAAAGGAATAATTTAAATAAAATAGATATTTACTGTTCATTGCACATCTACGTCGCGAGTTTTTAACTCAAGAGTAGGTTTCTATTAAGAAAACGTATTTTTGTTGTTAGATTACAGTAAAAATAAGTCATAACAAGAGTATAAAAATATTGATATAATCGATAAGGATGTATAGCTTAATTGGTTATGCCTATTGGACGATTTCGAAGAGGCTTTCCAATCCTGTCACGTTCAATCTTTTATACTTTCCTAAAAATATAATTCATACATATATCAATATTTTCCGTTTATTATTTTCTATAATATTTTTTTTTATTGAGCACGCAGTAGAACTGTTTACACCTTAAACTTGTTGCAACTTGAAGAATATAATTATTTTAAATTAACTTTCAGCTACTCACTTAAGAATATATTTTTATTTAATTTATTAGTCAATATTACAAATTACGTTCAATTTACTTGTATTAAAATTTAATGAATTTAGTAAAAAAAAAAAAAACTGTGTATACTGTATATGTTCAATTAGTGTATGAGTTTAATTCTTAACTAAATTGTTCATTTGTCAAATTACTTGTATACAAATAAACATATTACAAATTAATATATACGAATAATAAATGAACCATACAAACATGTATATCATTTTTGCCCGGAGTGACAATAGATGCGAAAGCCAGATTGATTTTGATATACTTTTATTGTAAACATTATTAAAATTTAAAATTTATGAAATTTTAAATTATAATTTTTCACTTATATATAATATTAAAATTGAACTTTATGTTAGTTAGTGATCGTCGCGTCGGGTTCAATATGTTTAATATCGCGAATGGCAGCAAGTGAGAGCGGGAAGCTAAAAACACATGCCTGCTTTGCCTGAAATATATAAAAGTTGAAAGTAGTGACTCGCACCTGCGCCTTGGTAATCGCCCAAGAGGCGCGGGACCTGCTGTGTTAAAAATTTTATACGTTTTCTGAAATATATTTTTCTTATTCTAAATGTATGAAAAATTTGTAATATTACTTTGTCTGTTCTAGAGTCACTTATAAATATATGGTTAGCCTAGTAATTTTGATACAAAACAAAAATCTATTAATCATCATCATCCTCGATTCTGAAAAAACTAAATAGCTGTTAGTCGCGTAGGAGAAGGCGAAGCCGCGAGCGGGGCGCTAATATTAAATATGAATGTTATATTAGTTATAAATGTTATTAATTGATTTTATATCTTCAAGGCAAAGTCATAGATAACCTATAAGTACTCTCAACTCTAGTATCTAAGTATTTCCACTTTAAAGAAAATATTACATAACGACCGGCGAAACGCGGCTTTATATTTCATCTTTACATCGCCAGATTGACAAAAAGCTTGTGAGCTAGTAAAAGCTCTTACTCGGGAGGTTAAAGCTTCAACAACAAAATCTCAGACTGTAGTAAATATTATATAAAGTAATAAATGTTAATGTACTAAGCATGTTAACTCAAGTGGCTGAGCTTTACAGACTCTCTAACACTGAGTGGTCTTTGACTAGATTATTTCAAGTATACCCAAGTAAATTTAATTTAAATCAGATTGTGGTACTTAAAGGTTATATAGGTTAAGGAACAATAAAATAATGGTTTAAATTGCACTTTTGCTACAACATCTGACTGCAACACGGTTAGTTGTGGGTTCGATGCCTTGTCCGTGGAATGATTACATTTAAATTGCTTTCATTTCCCCGCTCTGGTACACAAAGCGCGAAGTTCAGTTCCTCCACTCAATACGCATTTTGATTCAGATTCGGGCCAAAAATGGAAAACGGAGTGTCATTAAAGTCTTTTCAACGTTTAATAATAAATCTAAAATATCTTCTATATATTGTAAATGAATCAAAAATATATTTATAATTTAAAATATCACATTATAATTTCAATATGCATATGTGAGTTACATTTGACTACGATAACAATAATTAATTCATAATTTAATCTAAACTCGTCCAATAAACAGTGTAATTATATCATTTGGAACTGCACGTGTTGACTTGTATGTGTACAGTTATGATTATTCAAATATTAACAAATCATTATAATATGATGAGGCCATTGTGGTGCAGTGGCACAGCGTCTGACTGTAAACGCGAATAGTTGTGGATTAGACCCTCGTTTGGGGGAAGGATTCATTATTTTATTTCAGTTAACCGCTTTTGGTACGTATGACAAAACGCGGTGTTAAGACCTACCCCTCAACACGCTGAGGCGTGTGAAAGGGAAATCAGGGAAAAGCGTGTAGCTGCATAAATGGTGATGAATAAGTTCATTTTTACAATACCAGGTAGCCAGATAGCCATGATTTTTTTACAGCCTATAGAGGTAAAGATAATATGACGAGGCCTTTATGTCCTAGTGGCATAGCATCTGACTGTGAATACATGAGTTGTGGGTTCGATTTCTACTCGGAAATTGTACATTTCCCCGCACTGATAAGACGAAGCGCAACGGTGATATCCGTCACTCAACACGCAATGTCTCGAATTTGAGTTGAAAGCAGGGTCTTTGCTTGGAAAAGCTAAATAAAATAACGAATAAAGAAAAAAATAAATATAATAAATTCATGCTTGTGATAAGGAGCTACGTTCAATTTTATTTTCCATGTTCCAAAAAATTTTTGTTAAGATTTTTCCTTCACCTGTTTGATTTCTTCACTAAAAGCGCAACATTATAACAAAAAAGTTACCTTAGTTCCTTAAACAGGTATACACGAAGAACTATGTGCTAACATAAATAAAATTGAAATATATTTTAAAAGTATTTGAAATTCAATTAACAATATTTTATAAAAACAAATTCAAATTTGCATAAAGCTTTTATAAATGTCAGTGGAAAAGCTGTTAGTATTAATCGATATTGGCCTTGAACTTCACTACCGGACGTATTTTTATTTCCACGAAAACTGCACAATGAAGTGACAAGTGGGAAGTAGCTTTTGAAGATTAACTTAGTCTATTTAAGGTATGTAGGTTCGTAAAGTTCAAACGTGTAGCTTATTATAACAATATCATATATTACTATAGATGAAGTTAAATTATTGTGCAATAATATACTATAGTATATTACGTAAGTTAGCTACAATTTCCTTCTCATATAGCAGGATAGGCAAAGAGGATCTAGTGTCAAAACTCACCGTTCTCCACTTTCCGATCGATTTCAAGGTATAGCAATATAGGTAACTAAACTCAACTAGACGCTGGTCTTTGTCGTAGAATAGTGAGGAAATAAAAACTAAAATATAATTATTTCTTCGAGTGGTAATCAAATCCACAATCATCTCGTCATATGTACGACTATAGCCACTGCGCCACGATGGGTTCAGACGGCCTCAGATAGTCGATATATATGTTAGCTTAGTAAGGGCTTAACGCCAGCCTTATGAAACTTTGCAGTCTTTTTAAGTAGTAGAAAAATACTACCTATAGTTTGCTCCACTTAAATGCCATTGACTTTCACTTAATTCGTTTTTCGACATCGACATCGCTTTAATTCGTTTTTTTTTCTTTTTTATGCATTATTACAATTCGATTATTTGCCTTCGGAACGTATACACGTCAAATACACGTGCAATACTTTTTAATTTAATTTAATATTCTATTCTATCTAAAATAATATACTCCAACCACCATAGTTTTTTATCAAAAAGTAACTTACCTCTTGCATTAATATAGAAATTAGGTAAAATATTTAATGTTTAATAAACTTTCATGAATTGGTTACAACCTGTGCCTTAATAGTATCACCACGGTAAATGTCATACTTTACACTTTAAAAATTACAATATGCTATTTTAGAAGACAGGGGAAAGTGCTTATATTTCCCCTTGTTTAAATATGTTGTATGTAAAAGTAATTTTAAGTAAACTGAAATTTCACCTACAAATATCGTAAATATGACTAATATAATAATAATTAATAATTAAAAGCTTATTGTGAACAAAAGCTTTTACAAATATGATTTCGGCTACGCTTTAATTAAGTTATAGACGTAAATGAACAATACATTTTGACTGTGGCTTTCTGGTTTTAGTTTTACAACTTTAGGCTAAAGCAAATATATATATATATATATATATATATATATATATATATATATATAGTAAATAGTTAAAATATATTGGTAAAATAAATATTATTTTACTAATGTAAACAAAACCTTGTAAATTCAAAAATGCAAAACATTCTCGTACATTAAATATAAGAAAATGAACAATATTTTCGAATATTAAATTATATAATAAAGAATAACTTAATATGGGGCGAGGGAAATGCTTTACGTGAAATATGTTTGAGATTTCCACTGCAGATGGGCTGCGATGCGCTAGAAACTTACTTCGCTTATAGTTCCCTGGAATATTACATACATACATATATTTCATTTTAGTGTAAATGTTTATAAAAGAAAGTTAGAAATGGCTTGAACGGTATGGAAGCTGAATTATAAGTTGCATTTACCTTACATAGTGTTTCATATTAATCGTATAAGTTAAATTGTCCCACCATTGGGTGTTCGAGCGAGTCTGAGTGTAAATGATGATTATACCCCTTAGAACTTGGTTTGAGAGAGTTTTTATGTGTATCATAAAGAGGAAATATGTGTTGACGAAAATTTTACGCTGTTTACTGTAATTGTGTGGGGTTACGGTGTATAAAATTGGTATAGCCAAGCTATATGGGAGATAAACTGCAGAAAGCTTTTATTAATTACAGTAAACCATCAGAAATATAAGAAATTAAAAAAAAAACAGTTTCGCGCTTTTGTATTGTCGTAAAGAGAGAAACTAATGTACACGTTATTAATAAAATAAATGTTACCTAGGGGTTTGAAATACACGAAGTAAACGTAAAATGAGATTACTAATAGAGAGTAGAGATTCACCAATATCCATATTATGATCACAATAATGTAAACAAAAATCTGTTGAGCTTTTTTTAGCCTTACGCTTTGCTGTGCATGGCAGGGCAAAGCAACTAGCGTCAAAAGACCCGCTGTACACTTTTTCACCCGAATTCGAGAGATTGTGAGTTGAGTGGCGGAACTCGCGGCCGCGCTTTGTCTTTTCATCAGAGCAGAGATTTTTTTTAAAAAGATAATTTTTTGATTTATGGGATTGGAAATCGTATCCACACCCATTAATGTATAGCCAAGCACTGTCACACTGCGCCACGAGAGCCCTAATTGAATTGAATATAAACAATTTTTTTTTATCTATAAAAAGCGTAATTTCATTATCAGTTTAAAATTGTTAATGTAAAGAAGCCTAGAAGGGGAACTATTAGATAAGTCAATTAAAAACTAGTTAAAGTGTTAGCTTCTAAGTTAATATTTCTCAAAGAATATCTCAAGTTGGTTCAATTAACTACTTTGTATTTACTTTTTCAATTCTCTTGTCACTAGTTGGGATTGGATTTAATATATTGATTTATTATATTTCTTCTTTTTTAGAAAGGAAAATTTTACAATACTATTTTCTTATGCAGCGTATCTGCTAAGTGGAGAATAAATATTTAGATTGACATATGATTTGGTAGGGCAATCACCTAAGAAAACATACTTTGTTACCTAAAAAGGACTTTAAAAGTAAAGTTGAGGCCTTCGTGGCGCAGTGGGATTGCGTCTGGACTTGTAAATTCGATTGGTTATGGGTTCGATTCATACTCTGGAGAATGATTTACATTTGAATATAGTTTCTCGGCTCTGGTACTTAAGATAAACTGCGACGTTAAATACTGCGACTCAACACGTAATGTTTCGATTTCGGGCTGAAAGTGGAGAGCGGAGTGTCTTGACACTAGGTACTTACTGCCTACCCTGCCACGCCAAGAAAAATAAGCTTAATAGTTTTTGTTTACGATAGTTAGTAGTAATATTCGCAAATAAGCAGATTAAGGGTAATTCATAGATCTTAAAACGGAAGTTACTGAATTAACCTTTAATTTTTCGATATTAAAGAAGTACTTCGTATTAACTTTTTAATATACATTTATAAAAATAAAACTAGATGTCCCGTTAAAACGTAAACAACGCCTTGCCTTGTCGTAAAGCTGAAAAAATATTCAGATCATGACGCATTCATTGGTCGTGTGTAATCAATTATATTGAAATTGCAATTATATTGAGTTTTTTTCCATTTCCCAGATGTGGTAAGACAAAACATGGTTTTCTATTCCGTCACTCAGCACACAAAATTTCGAATTTGGAAGGAAAACGGAGAATCGAGTGTATTTACTCTAGGTTCTACCTATAATATTATATAATGATGTACAACGAGTATTCCCCAAATGAAATTTGATCTCGCGGATCTCAACAGTGTAATATAAAGCCACAAATAATAATAAAAATATTTTATATTTCATATCATAAAAGGCTTTTAATAAGTCGTATGAAATAAATAAAAATATTTGTAAAACCGAATGCAACAAGTTACTTCAGTGAGAATGGCTCACTCTCACGCGTCAACGGTTAATGTAGAGCTCTCGTAGCAAGTGCTACATTTTGCAGCTACCGCTTATTCAACGGTTTTAACTACGTAAGTGCAGCTGCAATGTTTTTAGGTATAATTTTACCTTAATTTTATTTATTTTGTGAATATAATAAGTTTATTACTTATAACGATTTTAATTAAATTCTTGTTAAAAAAAATCGATGTCTGGGAAGTTCTTGATTTTCTGTATTTAATTTGGATATATGAGAAGTAGGATGGCAATATGCTCAAGCTAAAATCGAACTTAAAACCATGGCTTGAAATATATATACAATAAAATCACTAAGCTATCCAATTCTTTGATTAAATCATAATGATATCTAATAATATAAAAATGTTTGTAAGAAAAAAAGAGTGAAGTCTCTTTTTTATATTTTTTACAAATTTTTAATCAATATTGTAATAGAACACCTTAATACAAGGATATCACACGAAAACATATATTTATTTGAAATAATAATAATAAAAGTATTATATATTACACATTATAAACAGCTTTTAATAAATCTTATGAAATAAATCAACATATTTCTAAAACCGAATGCAACAAGTTACTTCAGTGAGAACGGCTCACTCTCACGGGTCGACGGTTAACGTAGAGCTCTCGTAGCAAGTGCTACGTTTTGCAGCTACCGCTTATTTAATGTTAGTTGTTGGCATTTTTAACTACGTAAGTACAGTTGAAATGTTATTTTAGGTATAATTTTACCTTCAATTAGGTTTAAATTATTAATTTTATTATAAACATTTACTTATAACAAGTTTATTACTTTTAAAGATTTAAGTCACTTTTTTATTTAAAAAAATATCGATCTCCGGAAAGCTCTCCACATTTTGTATATTTTGGGTATAATAGAAATAGGATGGCAATATGCTCAAGCGAAAATCGAACCTTTAAATCATGTCGTGAAATATATGTACAATTAAATCATGCAGCTATCTTATTCAATGATTAAATCATAATGATATCTAATAATATATTGATTTACGTATAAGAAAAAGAAAGAATAAAGTCTCCTTTATATATTTCCACAAATTTTGAATGAAAATTGCAAAACAACACCTTAATACAAGGATAGCATACGAAAACACATATTGATCTGAAATTCGAAATAAACGTAGATACTAAAATGTATTTGTAACCTAATATTCTGACATTTAACCTTAGCAGGTACTGGACATAAATCGTAGGATTTATCATGTCGATGCTCGAGGCGCTTTCGTAAACTCAAATATGGCGTACCTGATGTAATATGGCTTAGGAATATAATTGTAAAATTTAAGTAAACAGCTGTTGATTACAGAAAAGTTAAAAGAGAAATTTTCGCTAATAACTTAGTAATTTAAATGTTAATTAATATTTGTAATAGATAGATTTGAAGAGGAGTGGGGAGAGAGACAGAGGAGGTGAGAGGAGTTCTTTGAGGAATTATTAAAAATTGAAACGCCATAGCTCAGATGGGTTGCACTAGCCCTTACATGGATTCGAAAAAGAGAGTGTATCCTACATTATTTATATTTTAGAGTTTTATTAAACCTAACTAAAAATTACAAAATACTTATTTAATAGTTTTACACTCCATTTTTTTTGAAAAAGTATACAACAGTAAAGAATATATTCATAATTTACATTATAACCGATCATGTGTTGGAGCTAACATTGAAATGTCAAAAACAGTGACGCTTTGCAGATTTGCTCCAAACCACAATTATTTTCACCTAATCTCAGTTGTTATGACAACTGGCTGAAATTTTAATACCACTCGGGAGAATATTATAAATTATAACATATACAAATACTCTATATTTGATGCCATCGTAGCGCCTGACTTGGATCCCTATTTGGAGCAATTATTATATTTAAATTATTTTCATTACATGAGGCCATCATGGTTTGTTTAAATAAACCAGTCGTTAATTCCCACTCGATGGAATGATTCCATCGAGTGGGAATTAATTTCCACTTGAGGGAATATTATATTATAATTATTTTCCATTTACCGCTCTAGTGAAGAAGACTTAATTCGGCGTTGAGTACAGCCACTCAACACGCAATATCTCGAATTTGACGGAATTTTATTCCCCCGGTCTGCTAAGTAACACGACATTGACTTTGTTTGGGCAGTGAACGTAAGAAGGAGAGCTTAAACACCAGTTCGCTCGATATATACATAAAACAATCCTGAATCTCAAAGTGTAGAACGGAGTGACTTATTATACTCACTTAGTTTGTCTACAAAACCACAGAAAATGTGTGAAATTAACAAAATAATTATATCCAATTCAGACATTGGTACGTTGGTCCCATTTAATGGCAACGACCAACTGTTACACCAACAGAACTGTACTATAAATTAAAATTGTATAACTTGTTTCAAAGGTTTTACTTTTGATTTCTTATTTTAATTTTATAAATGATGCCATAATATTCAGCGGGATTGTCTCTCTAATCCAATAAAAAATATTTCACAGTACATAGCACACCATTGGCCATGGCATGAATTTACGCCATATACAGTACAAAAGAGTGTTTTAACACTGACTACTCTCTGACTACCCAGCATTAAATATATATGAAGCTTAAACCGTGTGTAATATTAAAACGATATACAGAATATTTTCTAAAGATTCAACTTCAAATAAATAAATATAAATGTTACGATAAGGTAATAACTTTGTCTTAGAAATATATGAGATTATATCAATATTGAGGGTTTCCTAGAAAATAGTATAAGCATATTTCCTATAGCACTTATTATTTCCCTGCAGATTTTTATTCATAGTACACTTGACTAAAGCTGTGGCTATTAAAGTGAAAGTAATATTAAATTTAGAAGAAATATATTCCTGGAATGGTTTTTGAGACAAGGTTAGTGTATGAATAATGATGGTTAGAAAAAACTACTGGTGATAAAATATATAAATTAATATAATTATGAGTGCTTGGAACTGGAAAAACAGACTGAATAACTTATTACTAGTCCACCTGAAAATATTCGTAAGAAGCGAGTCGTAAGAAGAGAGAAGATTCGTAAGTTCAAATATCATTAATTTTATTTCTGCAAATAAAATTAATGATATTTGAACTTACGCAAAAAAATATGCACAATTTAATATTTTATCCTAGAATTATTTATTATATACATATAGAACATAATAATAAAATAAAACAGAATGAATGAAAAATGAAAGTACGTTTCCATCTCCTCGGTGTACCGTGGAGTAGAAGCCTTGACCTAGTTAGCGAATAAGCCGAGATGCCGACCCAAAAAGCAATTCGAGTTAATATCACGATTCAACTGGTGGTTACAAGCTGTTATTATTTTTGTAGACAAAAATATTAAGAAAATGCCTTGTTAGGTCGCTTAAGACTTTGTACGTGAGCGTTTAAATGTTGAATTTAAATGTGATGTTAAAATATTTCAACATGACATTTAAATTAAATAATGTTGAATTGAAAAAAGTTGAATTATTCTAAACAAGCTTTTGGTTGATATATGAAATATAAAGGCTTATTAACTATAAGTATAGAATGGAATGATCTATTTGAGTTTTGTTTTTCTTTCGACTAAGTCTCTATGTACGTAAATCGCTTAAATAATAGAGTCTGACTAATCTGACTGTAAACGCGATAGGTTGTGGGTTCGAGTCCCACGCGGGGATATGTTTATACTTTAAAATATTTTCATTTATGCGCTCTGGTAACTAAGTAAAAGCGCGGCGTTGAGTAAATTGAAATAAATTATTAGATTTTAATGATATTTATGAGATATGTGAATATATTGTTAAGATTTTTGCTTCGTCTTAACGCTTTTCCCCGTAGCAGGGCAATCAGACTGAATCTAGTGTCAAAATACTCCGTTCTCGACTTTCCGCCCAAATTCGAGACGATATTTGATGACTGGCAGAACTCAACACCGCACTTTCTCATAAGATAGAGCGAAGAAATGAAAATAATTTAAATATAATGTTTAAATAGCTCCACCGAGTGGGGATCGTAATCTCAACCAATCGTGTTTGAAGTTTGACTTTGTCCCACTGTGCCACGATGGCATCAATATGTCGCGTTCGTTCGATTTAATTTTGTAATGAACAAAATTAAATGTATAGATCTGAGTGATTTATCACTTAGTGACTCTTACTGATCTGCCTACACGGATTAATAAATAAAAAAAAAATAAAAGATAATACAGATAGCAAATATACCATTTGCATTTAAGTAAAAGTGAGTAAAATTAAAGAGCCTTTCAATGTGAACTAGAACGTAGAGCAGTAATAAACAATCTAAAGTGCAATTAAGCAGCACCCGCATAATACATTATACTAGTAGTTTCTATCGTGCCACTTCACTTATAAATATAGATAACACAATTCCAGTTTCATATAAACGTATAAGAGTATAAGGAATTTAATAATGCCTCAACAAAAAGAAATTTCAAATAAACCAATAAATGAAAAATTAAGAGCGTGAGCTAGATTATGTTGGCTGGAATTCATATTGTTCTTGTCTTTCCTGGATATTAAACGAGAACAATATGTTATCAGGTCACTTTGCTTTCGCTTATCTTATAATAATCAGGTGGTCATCAACTACTAGATATATTCACGCCACTGAGCTCGTTTGAGGTATAAGGGAATGTATAACAAATAAATTCCGTTAGATCATAAACATAATACTTTTTAGACATAGAATAATATAGGTTAAAGCATCTAACTCATGGTCACTTGTTGCTAAGTCAGCTCCCAGCGATAAAATATGCTAATTCTATAAATATAAAAATGCAATATTGCCGCAATTTATATAGGGCATTACAAGAAGCTACCCCTAGATCAGAGTAAATAATGACTTAATTACAAAATTCATATTTAGAAAACGTATAAAAATTTGAGTTTAAAAAATTTGAGAAAAATTTGAGTGGCTCTTGAACGGTTTTCAAGAGGCGCGGGTTCAAATCCCGCTGCGTTCAAATTTTTATACGTTTTCTAAATATGTCTTTTTCAATTTCCTTAGTGTGGGAATAACACTTTAAAAAATGTTAACAAAATACAAAATTTATGTTAAATCCTACTTGTTCTTCCAGACCTAATGCAATGAAGCCATAATCACGGTGAGAAGCAAATATTATGTAGAAATTTATGAAAATTTATGTTTTATGTGCACCCAAATCTAAAAAGGAAGGCAAGCCTGTAGTGAAAATAACGATTTAACAATAGAGTTGTTATTCCAAAATTATTCTAGTTGAGATGAGATTCAGTAACAATTAAACCGACCCAGAGTAATTTATATTATCAAATTATTTAAGGCCAAGTCCTTTTGAAATTGAAACGATAATAATTGGTTTGGGTAATAACAAGATAAATCTGTAGGTACAATTATTATTTTCATACACCTTGGGCTATTCAAAATTGGAGAAAATGAGAAGGTAGCTTTTACAAACGGCTGTAAAATTGAAAATACCACTATAATGCGTGTAAAATTAAAAAATAACACTAACAGGGCAGTCCAAATTGAGATTATCATAAATTATTTTTTACTCTAAGTAATGCATGCAATTTTGCTCAATTGGATTTTATGACCCGTTTCGTCAATTCTATTTATTACCGTTGTCATTGAACTTATTTGATTATAAACTGATACTGTACAACATTATTTAAGGCTTAATATCTATCTCATTTAGCTCGACTGATATATCCATTATTGTCATAGAGTTGCTGGTCTCCAAGAGTATCACCTCAGATGTTCCACATCTTTCAATAATATCACTGAAAAATGTTTATCACGCTAAAGAATGTTTGCTAAGGAGCATTTTAGTATACATTTAACTCGACACCGCCCAATCGTGTACAATAAAAAACGTATCAAGTCACTTAAAATAAAAAAGTATCATCATACAGAGTTTCCATAAAATAAAAATGTTCCAACCGAGGAAATGAAAACAAGAGGTTTGTTAACAGTTGTATGTAAATTGAACGTATGTAAACTTTAGCTTAATTGGTTTTGGAACGGCTACCATGACGGCTACAAAATACGGACTTTTACGATTTTTCACGATCAGCTGTTCTCCATACATTTAGTTGGCAGATCACAGTTATTTATAAATGCGTAATTTTCATATTTTTTTGATTTCATAATCTCATAATCTCATGATTAACCATAATCTGTCGTAAATCTAATGGCTACGAAGCCAGGAACTATGAATTCATATACATTATCACTTGACCAGCCTACAGATGGTATTTTTAATTTCAAATTCAAAATATATTTGATTCAAATACACTTTAGCAAGCACTTTTGTATCGTTGAATTAACATAAAGCTTCCACCAGCTCGGAAGGCAGTTCTACTAAGAAGAGCCGGCGAGAAACTCAACAGTTGATCTTTTCAAATATACAAGCTTATTATTTAATACAGTGGTAGCTTACAAATAATTCTTCTACAGAGTAATAAGCTTTACTTGCTCATATTGTTTTTATAGTGACTTTAAATTTCTGCAGTGGCAAATTCTACATAGGTAGTGGAATTGCATTATAGAGGCGTATACTACAAGTATACTACGCGTAGACCCATAAAAGACTTATTTTCTTTTTGGAGGCTATAATTTGGTGTTACAAGCTTATCTTTATTTCTCGTCCCTATTATATATCTATCACTGTTTATAGCATAACACGGAATGTGTTGTTGGACAAACAAAATGTTACAATATATATATATATATATATATATATATATACACTGCGAAACAACTATAAGTAAACGTTTGTGTTTAAAAACATCTCGCTAGGAATCTCGAGCTCTAAGATTATAAATTGATCGCATAGCTCTTTTCGTAGAATAAATATTGAATTTATGTCTGCGGCACTGCCACATAATAGCATTCCATAAGATAAAATGCTATGATATAGTAGCTAAAATAAACTAGACGGGCAGTATCAATATTATTTGCCTTGTCTCTTACATATCCATGTTATATTAGTTATTTGCCTTACTTTTAAAATTGTGAGAGCTGAGTTTATCTGTGAGTTTGTTTTAATATGGGCATTCCACTGGAGCTTTTGATCAATGCTTATAAAATATACCTAAGAAAACTGTGGCGTCAGTGATATTCAGAATTTTTCCTTTAATTGTTAGACTCAGATGCTGATTTCTAACATTAGGAACCGTAAATTTAATACATTTAGTTTTTTTGGCATTGAGCATAAGATTATTTATGTCAAACCGAAGAAGTCAAACCAAAGATTCACTTTACTTATTCGTTATAGTTTGTTTTGTTTACTTATTCGTTATAGTATGTTCTGTTTCTGTCAACTTTAAAAATTTAAGTGGTGTCATCTGCGAACTGAGAAATATCACATAAGTTATTCACATAAAAAAGTAAATCGTTAATATACAGCAAAAATAAGCGAGACCAAGAATAGATCCTTGTGGAACGCCCGTCCTCAGGGAAAAACCAGACGATTTTACACTATTTATGTTAACACTCTGGATGCTCTAATTTAAATGCGATTCCATTAGATCTTCGGAATTCTGTTAACCATAATGATATAATTTTAGTAATAGAGTTTCATGATCTACTTAATCAAAAGCCTTGAATAAATCGCAAATGACTTCAATAGCATTTTGTGATTATTCCCAAGCATTATAAATGTGTTTCAGAAGCAACACCCGCATCTGTAGTAGATTTGCCTTTGGTGAAGTCATATTGTTCACTATTAAGCGAATTGTTTTTATATCAACAAACATCGAGTGGGAAAATATTGATTTGGTGCATTTGCAAATTTCCTGCAAAACTTTTATAGTTAAGTGATCTTAATCAAAATATAGTTAATATATATATATATATATATAAGCAAGTACGCTAGCTAATATTCATACTTCATCCACTCACACGACAAATTTCCCTACTTGTAGTTTAATATATGTTCAAGACAGTGACACGACTAATATTATGATGTGTAAGCTAAGAACAAACTAAAGTTTATTACTTCAACTAGTTTTGATTTCTACACTGTAATCTAGCATAGTGATAAAACAAGTAGGTTTCAAGTGAGTAGCCAATATTGGTTAGGTCACGAATGAGACAGTAAATTTTGAATCACCTTACATATTCGAGTTTATATTAACGTCCCAGTTTTCTAAGTATCTTATTGCTAAACCATGAAATCATCAAGTCTAACAATATAATGTAATTTGGCATTACAATGTCAAAACGTAAAATATTCACATTTTTGATAATACTTTTAAGATTTACCAAACTTTGGTACTTAATTTTCAGACATATGAGAAGTAAAAGAAACGTGTGTTTTATCAATATTTTCAGCTCCAGTAAAACAGGTTTCACTATTGAAATTGTGGCCATGAAAATAATAAAATAGTATT
This sequence comes from Podotricha telesiphe, assembly GCA_038994665.1. NCBI lineage: Eukaryota > Metazoa > Arthropoda > Insecta > Lepidoptera > Nymphalidae > Podotricha > Podotricha telesiphe. The sequence continues at coordinate 397,456 of JAOYRR010000019.1, read as the reverse complement.
ACGTGACACGTTTAAAGGTTAGCGACTTCATGACCTTGGCTATTTCCAGCCAATGTTACAGGGTTATTGTTTTATATTTCAAGAAATTTAGAAGATAATGCGATTAGGTGAAGGAATGTGGATTAAAAAACGACTCAAAGTAAACAAAATATTCTTTTAATACATTTTTAATTTACATTTTTAACAAATTTCAATTTACATCGGCAAATTAAAACAAAATATATGTCTACCTAGACTTGCGTGCCACGCGGTACTGAGGTCGCGCATGCCTTGTAGCTCTGAGTACAACTGATCGTGAAGTATACTAGGTGAATACAATATTAAAGACTGCCATCTGCCGAACTTTATTGGCAAATGCACAAGAGCACGTCTTTCTTGTACAAGCTGTCGGGGGCTACTAGAGCGGTGCAACTTGACTGCAACTGTTTCACTGGAGCCATTCATTCATGTTCGCGAAACCCATCTGTTGCCCTATGTGCATTTATTTATTCAGACACGCGGCTTTATACTTGGTAAAGTTTGAAGCGTTGGTAATTTATACTCACTCGGTCGTAGCGCAAACAGTGTCTTTTTGAAAATGGAAAATTTTATCATAAATACATTTTTTTGCATACATTTTAATAATAGCTTTTAAATATAAGTTTATATTAAATTTGTAATCTTTACATATTATATTATTTCTCTTTTGCTCATTAACTTAGGTAAAGACCTAATGTACAAGTCAATCCGTTTTCAGAATTCTATTAACGGGGCAATCGTAGAGATTTCTTGATTCTCGTCTGATATTCGGAACTTCTTTAAAAAGAGTGGAACTAGAACTTTAATAAAAAATATATATAATCTGTGTCATTGTTTCGGTATTTTTTTTTATATCTAAGCCAGCAAAGGCCAACTTATACACATGGGATTTTCTACCATTACTGAGTATTTGCTTTATATAAATTGTCCAACCAATAGGGATTTGGTTAATTCTATTTTGATTGCACGTTTCTAAGAAGAAAACATTTTATATTCATTTTTGTATTACGATTTATATGGGAAATATAAATTATATATGTAGAAATAAAATGTATTAAATTTGTAAAAGAGACAGTTTAATAAAAAAAAATACTATACTGTTGAAATCATCGTGTATTTTTTCATATAATACCAAAATTATATAGTAAAATGTAATATTATGGCGAATTTAACTCAAAATTAAAACCAGAAGTTAGTATAACCTACCGCAATAATTTGCTACAAAGGCGTATGGATATTCCAATTAAAACGACCAACGTTATGTGAGCATAACTTTGAACCGTCCAGAATTATTTTATACAATTGTACATGAAGTCCACTAATTACAACTCAGCTGCATTTCCAACAATGTAAACCTGAACTTGAAGTTTCTAAAAGCTTGTTAAAATAACTAACATACTGTAACGACCGTTATTATTATAGAAAGGCTTCTTTAAGACAAGCTCTTTATTAAAAAGTCCTTCCATCACAGGTTCGTGCCTTGATAAAATATAAACATTTCAAAACAAGTGACTAAACGATGAATTCCAAATTTAAAACGTTATATATTTTTTTGCGGCTTCACGCGTTTTCCCACATAGCAGGGCAGGCAGATAGACACTAGTGTTAATTTATCTATAGAATAAAAAAAAGATTGTTTTTCCCCACTCCACATTGTGTAGCGTAACTCAATGCCGTGTTTTGTCTTGTCACCAGAGCGAAGAAATTAAGATAATTTAGATATAATATCGTTCCCCCTAGTGGGAATTGAACCCACAACAATCACATATACAGTCAGATGCCGTCCCATTGCGCCACAATGGCCTTATAATATTAATAATCAAAGTTGCCATTTAAAGTGAAAAAGTTGATACGAACGTGTACAATTTCATATTTTAATGAGGCATAATTAACATTGATATACATCGATAAGTTAACTGTTGTATCGCTTGTATAATTAAATACAAGTTGTTTCTGAATTTAAATAAAATTCTGAGAATTGTTTATTTTAAACTAATTATCGTCCTGAATTTTTTTAGGCTGGAGTTTATTTTAACATGGCCATTGAGGGATATCGAAAAGAAAAAGATAGACGGTCTGGCAATGTGGTGCTGGTGAAGGATGCTTCGAGTGCCATGGACGGAGTTTCGTTCAAATACTTCTATTTTAAATAAGCTTCGCATAAAACAGCAATTATCAAGTATAGTACAGACTCTATGCGAGTCTATACTAAAGCTGTTTGGATATATCTCGAGGTGAAATCATTATTCAATTGAACGTCTTGTTGTCAAACGCAAAGGAGAAAGCACTAAACCACGTGGAAAGCTCCCAATGCGGGCAATCACACAAAGTCGCTAGTGAGCAAACCTATACACAAGTGTACTAGAAACTGTACTAGAATGACTTCGAGCAGAGAAAGATAGCGGGACATCGTACGCTGACCACGACCACTATGATAGTGATACGAATAAGAAGAATCCAGTTTACCAATTGAATAATCAGATATTATATTTAATTAAATATAAAAGTGGAATTAGAAGTGTTTTCATTTTTATTTTAAATTACTTATTAGAGAGTACATCGTTAAAAGCAGTACTGAATTGTCATAAAAGGATTTACGTAGACAATTACACCAAACGTATTGTTTTATAAAGGCATGTATGTATCGATATTACGAGTATGTGTATATATATATTTATAATGGTATGTGTATTCGACACGCAACGCTCGATGTGATTTTCAATTATATTAGCATTGTTGAATACCATTAAATCAATGTCATCAATGTATGGCTCTAAACTTCGATAGTGTTGTAAATATTATTGTATTGGCTATAGGTTCTATTTGTATCAGTTAATTTATATTTTATTCTTATCAGCTTCACGTTTTATTCCGCATCTCACTTTGTAGGTACATACTTTACACTCGACACACATTAGGTAGTAGACCTAAGGAGTCAAGAATCTCATTTTTGCGCGTGTTTCTCTAATTTCATTTGTTTGTTGAGTGGTGGATCTCAAAGCCGCGCTTTATCTCACCAGATAAGGGGACATGTAATGAAATTAACTAACTAACGAACCTGAACCCACAGCGTTTCCAGTTAGACGCCCGCAATGATCTATGAATTCTATATATCAAAATAAGCCTTATTAATATATATATATACCAAAATACGCTAACCGGATATATATTTCCATATAGTTTATTAGAATGATAATCTTATACGTTCTAACAATACAGTACACAATGACCGCAGGCAGAAATCGACCATCTCAAAGGGCTTGTCCGGCCTCAATGGTTGGGGAATGAATAGGGTATAGGAATTTGTGTGTATATATATACATGTATATACATGTGTGTATGTGCACGTAAAGGCTTATGTCGATGCCTACAATCTATTCTAAGCCTATCAAACATTTATATATCAAAATATATATTCCATAATTTGTCGAGTATTAAGTATGTCGAATTATATTCGTTTTTCATATGTTTAAGATTGTACGTAATTTGCTTTGTGTATTTTTGAGTGGTTACCCACTCGTCAGTGTAATGTTATAAATGAAAAAAGCTTTTATTGGCAGAGTGAGAGTGAGTAGATTGAGTGAACGATCACTTTGACACACACTTGAGTGACAGTACGAAGTGTAAGTGTAGTTCAGATTATTTTATGTGTCAGCAAATTTTATGTCACTTTATATATTTAATATATATTTTATTAATATATATAATGTTAGAAAATTGAGCTTTTCTGGCGAATTTCACACCTCTGCTAGTGATAATTGAATCCGTATTCAATAGCACAGTCGCATGTAATTTTGTTTTGTGCAATTTCGTTTTATATTGCCAGCTTTATTATTTTTATAGAGCTCCCTTGTAACTTAGCGTATTTTTCTTAATGAGATCCATAGGAATGCCGTTATCCTTGAAGAGTATTTGATCATGATTATACTTTTTAAGACGCGCATATATATTTTTTTTTAAATCTATTTTTATTTAGGGACTTTTTATGTAATAATACCAAAATGCCAGCCCCATCGTTCCCTAAAACAATACTCAAACACACAAATGCGTTTAACTTAGGCGGCACGTGAAGACCGGAGTGTATACACTAGGCTCGTTCCGCCTATATTAGTACACGCTGGGAAACCTTATTAGTCAGTTGCATTTTGTTTCACAATTGACCATTTATAACCAACTATTAGCTGTTAGTCACGTTTTATTACAACATTTATAGGAAGTGAACGGCTGGACTGATGTTTTTGTATTAAAAAAAATTTATTGGCGAATTTCATATTTAATACCTCCGTCATAAATACAAATAATATATACTTCGGTCAGCCGTTCTCAAGTTATAAATGGAGTAACTAACATTACTTTAGTTTTATATATATAGATAGCTGTGCCGCCTGTCTGTGACAGACAGACAGACTAAAATTGTAAAAATGTTATTTTCGTATATGTGCCATCGTATATGTGTGTGCTTTTTACATATGCAAGTAAAAAGCCGTTATTTTAATATTACAAACAGACATACAACTGTATTTATTTATTTGTGTATGAACGGCTAGGCTGCTGCTTCGTATTGATATTTTTTTATTATTGATAAAAAGTAGTCCACACATTCTCGAGTAAATAAATGGTGTAAAGACTTAATGGAATTCAAATCACTACTTTTTTATATATATTGAATGCATACAGTTCTGTTGAGCAGTTTGCGGGATTCAGTACAAACATACAAACTTTCACATTTCTTATATCAGTAGGAAATAAAATATGTATAATATGAAAAAAATATAAAAATTAAATATTATATATTGTTACATCATTAATTAGTCTATTATATTTATTAGAAAGTTGGATAATATAATAAAGCAGTGAAAGTACTGAGTCTGTACATTGAATATATTCAAGAAAAAATATTTATGGGTAAAAAACATTAATAGAATGTAAATATATAGTTTTTTTTTATTTTTGACTGTTTGTTTGTCTGTTTGTACGTGTACATCTTTGGATCTACTGGACGGATTTGATTGAGATTAGCTTATAACCCTGGACAGGACTTACGCTATAAGAGTATGAAGAGTAGAACAAATAATGAAGAATCACGAACCGGAACAACTAAAGCTATGAAACTAAAGCTAATTAAAACTAAAGCTATAAAAGTCCAGCTAAACCTATAAGAAACATGTAAATTCCCAAAACCAAATTTCCATTAACCTACATAATAATCAAATATCTGGAAAATCTGAAGAGAACCATGGTAGACCAGCTAAGCTATACAAAATAAGTATATACCGCATTCCTAACAGTTGTTCAGTGTGGTGGACAATTCTGGCTGTGGGTTCGATTCCAATTTGATGAAATAGTTATATTTATATTGTTCTCTTTTTTTCTCATGTAAAACAAAGATGGCCGTTGAGTTTTAGCATACAATTCACGACGTCTCGAATTCGAGTGGAGAAAGAGAAGTAGCGAAGTTCAAGTAGAGAGTTGGGGGTGTCAATTAGTATTAATCTATGTACGTATGTATTATACAGATTTATCAATATATTGTTAAGTAAGAAACACTAGTGTCAAAGCACTCCGTTCTTCACTTTCCGGCCGAATTTGAAACATTGCATATTGAGTGGCGGAAAATAAAAAAAATAAATAAAAATTTCTATGAGTGGGAATTGAACTCACAGGCAATCACGTTTACAGTCAGGTTGCGCCGCTACCGCCATTATTTATACAGTTTAGGTTTTTAATCTTTGTTCTCTAAGCAGGTAAGTTCGGGTGAAGTTCTTGACTTGTAGAAATAGAAAAATATGGCTTACAATATATAGAGAGAATGGAGAATGTAGAAAATAATAAAAAATACAACTACAGCTCGTCCATATCCATATTCAATTTGCAAAATAATTAAAAATAGTTTTATATGAAAATATTTTTATATGTAATTTTAAAGCTTAAAGAATTCCCCTGAATGTGAAATAAGGACGATCGCTCTATTAAACTTATCCAGAAATATACGACGTTACCTATGTGGCGTACAATTTACACGGCAACTTGATCAAATCTTGGTAGTACGTACGTATTGCTTTATCTTATTACGACAATATTAGTTCTACAGAGATTATTGCAAAGAATCACAATTACAGTATATTTATTATATTTAGTAAATAATAAATTTAGTATTTAAAATATTTACTAATATGTAATGTCTACTTTGTGATAAAGTACAGTTCAGCTCAGCTTAAGTAAAATATTGTACATATCTTTTTTTAGAGCTTCATACTTTAGTCCGCATAATAGGGCTGCACTTTCCGGCGGAAATCATGTTGAGTGCATGTTGAGTGGTGGAAGTGAACGCTGCTTTACAGTAACAGAGCGGAGAAATGAAAATATTTTGAATATAACCTTTTCTCCGAGTCCGAGTTTTACCAGTCACATGCTGTCCCACAGTGCCACGATGGCAATTGATATATGTATTTCAATTATAAGTGTAGGAGTTGGAAGCAGAAACTTTGTTTGCGTGGTCTTTAAATAACCCCGTCTACACATATTAATTATACATTTTACTATATACTTCTTTTTTAAAATATTTGGGCTGCCAAGTGTCGTTACCATGGATACGACTGAAGTACTCACTTTTGTATTCAATTCAGATAAATAAAGTATCAATGTTAAATTTTCTCTCTTTTCTCGTGTTCATAAGCTTAAATAAAAAAAAAACTCCATCACTGGAACTTCGAACGCGTTCCGTAAAGTGTTTTTTATACTTAGACTTTTTTAGACGTGGTTTATTAAACTTGGAAGTCTAGTCCAACTTCGTAAGCTGTGTGTCGATACTCCTTAGAATATTTATAGAAAGTATATTCTTGTATTCTTAACATTTCTAAAGTACTCTACTCTACTCACACACTTAGCTAACAGATACGTTGAAATTCTTATACACTTATTATAACTTAATTTTGTTGTTAGACGCAGCCGGATATAGAACGCATGGCTTAGCAGTAAGAGCGCTTGGACGGTTACCAAGAGGAGCCGGATCGAATCCCGCTATATGCTATCTTTTGTACGTTTCATAAAAATGTTTTTTTATAAAAGTTTTCTGTAGCTTTTGTAATATTGCCAAATAACAATTTTGTATATTCGAATTAAGAAAAATAGGTGATCACTGCGCGTAGAAAGCTAAACGTTGGTATGTCATTCATTTGTCACATGTTTTACAGTTCAAGTTGATGATGATGAAATTGAAATTACTTGGATTGAAATGGCTAGGATCGTAAAGTAAGCGAGCGAAGTTTGGCGACCGGTCGGTGTTCATAAAAACTTAACCAATTTATATATTTAATAGATCTGATGTTATCTAATATAACGTCAATATATAGTTTGAAATCAGATGCAATCGTGGCCCAGTGGAATACATATAAATGCAAAGGATACGGGTTCGAACCTCGCTAAGAGAGATGATTACATTTAAATTATTCCTCAACATCCAATATCTCGCATTCAGGTGGAAATTGGTGTCTTGCCACTCTAGGTTACCTCTGACTACAATGGTATAAAGCGTGAAACTCAAAGAAAAAACACATGATTCACCCTTTCATCTTTAGCTTTCAGCCACAGAGGACGTAGCGCCACTATATACTTCTGTATCATCATATCCATTGTCTTCAACCTCCTCATACTCGCCCTCTGGGGGGCCTCATACTTTTTACATGACCTTTCTCCAGTCATGTCCTGTGTTCTTGAGAATCAACTTCCTTGGCTTCCCTTACCACTTCTTCGATTTATATATCTTTCTTATCATTATTTCATCACTCATCCTCTCGTCGAGACAAAACCCATTTTTTTTCTTTTCGAAGTGACTATATGCTGTTGACCTTACTGGTCTTGACAGCGACACCGGGAGGGTGAGGGATGAGGGTGCTCAATCCCTGCGAAAATGCAAGCAATGCTTGAAGACAAAACCACCTTTATTCTTGCTGTAACATCCTCACTTTTGCCTTTCTTTCTGTATATATATATATATATCCCTTTAATGGGAATTCGATCAGGTAATCTAATTTCGCATTAACTACGAATATATTTAACCTACATTATACTCATTGTTTTGCCTTCTATATATTAAATAGTTATTAACATTGTAACAAGCGTTATGTAAATAAGAATTAGCGAGAAGGGGAAGGGCCTAAGCAAACATAATAAACGTACTGTTGCTTCATTTCCCTATGAAGATTCACGTACGAAGTCATTAATAGTCATTGGTTGATCTAAATACCGTTTCAAAGAATAATTTAATATGAAAGTGTGTGTATATTCATTAATATATATATACACTCGTCTTTGTTTAGAATATTGTGTGTAGGACTTTTGTATAAAAAAAACGCTTGGTCTTAGGTACAAGAGGGTAAAATAAAAATTACATATAATAATTCCACTGTGGGAGTGGACTGGGAATTGAACCCACAAACAATCGCGTATTTTTTTTTGTATAAATAATGTATACGCTGCTGTATGTATGGTTCATACAAAATATCGTGGCTCTAGATCATTAAAAGGTAGCCTATAAGTTTTGCGTCAAATCTTGTCTCATCATCTAAAGATGTACCAAATATATGATATACGAAAATATGGCCTTTACGGACAGACGCATGGATAACGAAGTAATTTAATAAAAAAAAAATCTTGGGTTTTCTTTTCTAAATTTAAATACAAGAAACGCTAAAACTAAACTAAAACTAAACAAAACGTAAAAACTCTAGGCAGCTCAAATTCGTTTAAAGAGTGAAATAAAATTTTAAAAAGTGGAGTCTACATGATGTTGTTTAAACTGCACTCGTATATATAGGGCTCTTGACTCAACAGTTAGCTTGATAGTTTTTAAGAACTTTAGTTAAAGATTATCCAAAGAAACTAATGTTTATTACGAAAAAAGATTACAAAAATTTGTACATACAATTTATATTTTTTTATCTCTTAATAGAAACATAAACTAGTATACACTCAATGACTTCTCCAACTTAGCTTCGCTTTATATAACCAGAGAGGGAAATTATACTCGACTTGAATTCTCAGTGTTTAAGTTCGCTGTCTAACAAGAAAAAGCACGGGGTTAAGTTCCGCCGCTCAATACGCAACGTCTCGAATTCAGGCGAATAATGGCTACTCTTTAAATTAGTTTCATAAATAATTTCGTAAATCATAAATCATCTTTAATAGATACTCGTATATAGAAATGCATAAACTATATAAAACCGTCTTGTGTAATTAGTCCAATAAGACTAGCGCACTAGGGCTCTCTCAGTTTGAATTCACAAGCTGATGCAGTGCTAAAAGGTTTTTTATATTGTTACTGGAATGATGTATTGGTAATAAATATACTTCGACAGAACCTATGTTGAAACTCTATTTTGTTTAGTGCGACCGGAAGGTATTTTTTAACGTCGCGCTTTTTTACGCATATCAGGGTGGTCTGAATTAACCCATATATGTCAAGACATTCCGTTGACCACTTTCCGCTAGAAACACTTAGTTTGAGAGCGGAGAAATAAAAATACTTTAGATGTTGTCAGTTCCATCGAGTGGCCGAAAATATAGGAGGAATTGAACCCACTACATTTTCGAATACATTCAGATATTATCAACTCTTTCTTACACTTTATCAAACATTTTATTAAGCCAAAGCACATGTCACGTTTTGTTATTTAAAGTTCATATAATTATTTCTATAAAATATGTTGAAGTTAATATTCTTTTCAAATGCATTAAACTATACATCAAATATCAAGGCACTTAGCCTGAGTTCTTGTCGTTTTTCATCTTATTTCTTAACTTCATATTCGGCTCTACATATTAGGAATCATACTTGACTCTTGACCATATTACTAGAGTACGTACTATTTATTGTACACGATATTTAAAATTTGCTAAACTAAAAACACGGACTCGCTGAAAAATGTATAGCTCACACGTATATGTATATACCCTCAAAACTACTGCGGTTCATTTAAATTTTATTTTTGTTGTCCAGCCATTTTTAAAGTTTTAAAAAATTGATTTGGCCGCTGCGTGTATTGGTGGATGGAAACCCTGATAAATTTTCATGAAATATGGACTTTAATGAATTTTCATGAAATATGGACATTTTTAAAACTATACGCTTTTTCCCATAAGCACGGCGAAGATCAGAGAGAATCATTTATGTTGTATCAATGATTTTATTGAACTTACTCAAGATAACGAGGATGTTAGAAAAATCTAGACGAGCATGTTAGAAAAATCTAGACTACTACATGTTTCAAAAACGTCCGAATGTATGGAATCCAGAGTGACGTATAACTATTTATTTTTCAGCCTTTCTCTTGTTCCCGCATAGCAGGTTAGGAACCCGCATGAACTCCAGACATTGCGTGTTAAGTGGCGCGCTTTGTCTAAGGCACCAGAGCGGAGAAATGAAATAATTTAAATATAATCGGGCCCCAAGTGGGAATTGAACCTACAAGCATTGCTTATACAGTCCTCATATCATATGGTCATCATCATCATCATTTTAAGATAATATAAATAATATGTGAAAGAAAATATAATTCTAATAAAAATATTCGTGTAACTTAATCTAACAACAAACTAATGTATCTCTAAAAATATCTACATCTAGCTAAATGAACATAAAATAACAAAAGGTGACTTCTGAATAATGAATGTTTTGTAATAATTTTGCAATCATATTGTTTTGTCGTCCTTATATTATAGTTAATGATACTGGGGTATATATAGAGAATATTGTGTTAAATGCAACATGTGGATTTCAAATGTTTATTTAATACAAACTTCCCCCCAAACAGGGATCGAACCCGCAACCGTTGAAAAGCAACGTAGTCGCACGTAGCAAGGCAGTCGAGACACTCTACTCTCCACTTTCCACCTGAATCGAGGCATTACGTGTTGAGTGGCAAAACTTAATCTTTAAAAGAAATTAATCTTAATATAATCATTCCCCGCAAATGGAATTCGAACCCACTACTAGAGTACGGTTATTACGAACTGCGCTATAATTTCAGTAATAGGCATTATTTTACTATTTCACAAAATTATATTGAATTAAATGTCGTTATTTCATGTTTATGGGAACAACATTGAAAAGCTTATATCATATTTTCGAACTAGTTAGTTATACTAACAAGTTAAATTATAACACTTTTATATTTAATCGAAGCTCGATGAATGTCAAGGTAACAGGCACGTGCAAATGCAATAACTAGCTTTTAAAATACCTACTAAGGTAAAATTAGATTTATAATCTTATCTTATATATATATATATATATATATATATATATCTTCCGTAAGTTCCGCGTCGATTCACACAGGTACTTCCCTAACCATTCCTTTGACAACCGCTGTGTGATAGAGTAGGTATCAAAACTTTAGCTATGTAGAATTGAATATAGCTTATTTGTACCTTAAATTGTTTGTATTTAATAAGGCCATATTACTCACGCATCTTCACGCTTTTGGAATCGATACATATAGGTATAGAGGCGGTGGGAACTATACGCAACAATTCATTATACCAATATTCCCTTGAGTGGGGATCGAACCCACAATCATTTCGTTTGCAGTCAGGCGCTTATAGCTCTAAAATTACTTCTTTAGAGAGAGTATTTTAATGTAATATTGAAAATAATTTTAATATATTTCGCATACATTTTATTACCATGAAGTAGTTTCTCAGAACCAAGCACAAGTACAACTAATTACGCAGGAACGTTGCAAAACATACTTAACTCCACAGTTTAGTATATATTTCAAAGTAAATTAAATTAAAATAAGCAGCTCCATACTTTTTCCCGTCTAGCAGGTATCCAGAAAAAAATTAAAAACTCCAGTCGCCACTTTCCGCCTAAATTCCAGTGCCAGAGCGAAATGTGAAAGTGTGTTAAGTTGCGGGGAACTTAACGCCACACTTTATATTATGTACCAGAGCGGATAAATGAATATATTTTAAATATAATCATTCCTTCGAGTGAGAATCGAACCCACAACCAATAGCGTTGCATTGCGCCACCATGGCGTCTATAATCTTAATTAAAACGTCTTATATCTGGATTACTAGTGACCCGCTCGGGGCTTCGTCTGTGTAAACTACACGACTAAACTATTTCATTTCCTCGCTCGCCGGTGTTTTCACTTAAATCATAAACTTTGCTTAAATTAAATGGTTGTTGTTTTTTTTATATAATACCGGATTGAAAATAAATTAACACTTAATACCACAGTCAAAAATTGCATTCGAAAAAGAAAATTAAAATACATTGTTTTGGGTACTATTGTATTGATAAATAATATATTTTTTCATATATCTTCCATGTACAGACTGCGATCAATAACATTTTTATTATATGTACAAATTACACGCTAAAAACTAATATTATATATAAATTATTAAATGAGAGTCTAAGCTAATGCTGTAAGTAAATGATTATCAACTTTGCGGCAATGAAGTGCAATTTGCGGTCTTACATTGAACTTGAACTCTGTAAAGAAGGCTTCATTTAATCAAATTCTCATGTATATTCTAGGACGGGAACTTGGCTATTAGAGCTTATAATGCTTACAATTTTATCTTCCTTAGATTTTTACGACAACCTAGGCACCATTGTCATATTTCAGTCACTCTATACATAACTTGCCGCAATATACTTGCAGGGAAAATGAGTTGATTTTTTTTTATTCAACAGACAAGGCAAACGGGCGTTCGGGTCACCTGATGGTAAGTGATCACCACCGCACACGACCCCATGTAACGCCAGAATAGCTACAGGTATGTTACCGGCCTTTAAGGTGGAAATAGACGCGCTTTTTGAAGGAACCTGGAAACTCTGCCGCTGGAACGCCATTCCACAGTTGAGTGGCACGTGGAAGGAGGTGCCTAGCTTCTGTGGCATCGCATGTATTTAATTTAAGCTTATTTATATTCTATATAGATCTAAGTAAGTCGAGATAATATTATATCTCATCACATCTTAATAGCTAGATGTAACAAATTAAAATAGCAGTTTATTGAATGCAGTCTACACTTGATAGATTCGAGGTGAGCTTCCGAAACTTTTAAGTAACTAATTTAGTTGCTTTAACTCTACGGTTTAAAGAAAATCGTTAAACTATTTAACTGTAGTTTTTATTTTAGCTTTATGATAAATACCCATTTGGCTTTGTTTACCCATTTTACAATAAAAAATTTAATAAATATTTAATAATTTTGTATTTTTCTAACTTTTTTTTAATTTATGATAAACATCCATTTTTACAATAAAAAAGACAATAAATATCTATTAATTTTGTATATTTCGTGGTAAGATAGTAATAGTCTCGTCATATTACTTTACAGCTTCACGCCTAATCTCTAGGGAAGTGGGTGTGAAAGATACATACAATCTAGAATCTAAGTGCTTTTTATATGACCTTCCTTCAGTATCATCGATACAGCACTCGAAGGCCTACCGAGGTCTAAATATACTTTTCAGTTTTCTAAGTGTGTGTTACTTTAAAAAAATGTAAAAAATTACAAAAAAATATTGGGAGATGTAAATGAAGTGTATATAATATATTAAATATGAGTATTCTAGAAACAAATATTCAGTCAAATTTACATATGAATGAATAGTTAGTGATAATACAGCAATTTAACATTTCTTCTCAGCTTCATAAATTTATTAGTTTCATGAAGCTCACGTATTTTGCATAACATTTTGAAACTAACGGCGGGACTCTGCAGTCGTGTGAGTGGGAATCGAACCCACAACCGCCTGCGCCTTTTTGAACGCATGGCTTAGAGGTCAGAGCGCTTGGACGGTTTTGGAGAGAGGCGCGGGTTTCAAATTCTTATACATTTTTGAAAAAGTTTTTTAATTGATATACTTTATTTTTTAGACAGTATACTATATAGAGTATAGTTTTATATGTGAGAATATTATCTTTTTACCTGTCCAAAAATGCTTATAATTTGTATAAAAAATCATCCTGATTTTAACAACAACAAGCTTTTTACTTTAAATGTAAATATAATAAAACATTGAAATTTTTAATAAATAAATTAAGCTGACTAGTAAATTTGTAGAAAAAATGGTAGACCATTAGGGCTAGAATTTTTGTTCAAAATTTTTATGAGACCAACTTTAACTTGTATATTTGAAATTATATCGTACAAAAAAAAACAATGTTTTGAACAGATAAAAACATGAAAAGAACTGTTTGTTATAAACGAATAATTTACAGTAATAACTATCATTAGTCTGATAGTAACAGTCTTTTGTATAGAAATACAGTTTCTATACAAAAAAAATAAAAGCTATATCGATCCATCTTATCACGATCACATTTGTCTTAGTCCACTTTTAAATCCATTTTACTGTGTCAGACATGCTTTCACGATACCCTTTCTACTAAACCGATTATATTTTTTATTTATTTTTGTACCTTACTTTAATCCAGACAATGTTATATGTCACGATTTTAGTAAGAAGCCTTGAAATAGTGAAAAATGGCTGTAAGTAAATCATGGAGGCCAACGTGGCGTAGACAGTAGGACTAATATTGTAGGTTCGATTCCTATTCAGGGAAATGAATTTATTAAAATTATTTTCATTTCCTCGCTCATGACAAAAAGCGGCATTGAGTTCCACCACTTAACAGGTAATGTCTCTCATTCGGGCGGGGAGTGGAGAACGGAATGTTTTGACACTAAGTTCTGTCTGACAGTCTGGAAAAAGAAGCTGCAAAAAAGATTTCCTACAGTAAATTTGTATATGAGTTGTCGTGTTGTTGAGATGTGTTGAATTGTATAAAGGGAATATCCGTTCATATGTCAATTAGATTTTTTTTAAAACTAATGAATTAATTTATACAGTATACATGTCGAAAAATGTATAAAGATGTATTATGTAAGTAATTCTCTCTGTAATGAGTGATATCTCGATTACAGGCATGTAATGTATACTTCATATATTATTATTAGTATTGTTCAAATCCCGCTGCGTTCAAATTTTTATACGTTTTCTAAGTATGTCTTTTTCAATTTCCTTAGTGTGGGAATAATACTTTAAAAATGTTAAAAAATATATATATTTAATAAATAGCATTCTATCTTGCCAAACGATTGTTCGTAGAATAATCTTTGGGTAGCAGAAATTTGTAAAAATCTCTCTACAGAGATGCTAACAACAAGTATAAGTTGTAATAAGCGTATAAGAATTTCAACGTGGCTGGATGTAGAACGCATGGCTTAGCGGTCTTTTTCAATTTCCTCAGTGTGGGAATAACACTTTAAAAATGTTAAAAAAAATGTATACTCGTATGTGGGAAATTCATTATATATAATAATTGATAGAATTTATTAGTGAGTAATATATACGAGTGATCTTAATGGTAATTATTCGTATTTAAGTATTCGAATTTCAATAATTTAAAGGTAAAACAAATGAAAACACACAACACCTTTCATAAATACAGATAAAAAGAAAAATATGAATGTTTGTAAAAGAAAAATAATTTCTAAGATTTTGTATAAAGGCAGAGTTTGATACACCCTTTGCGCATATACCTTAATTTCATACGTGACAAATTTTTCAGGCTAAGAACACCCACAATAAAAGATAATCCCGAGCAAAACAGAATTTGTATAGAGTTCGGTGATAAGGAGTGTGCGACGCCCGGATATGTCAAAATTCTTTTCAAACGCTTTTATGAGCTTCACCTGTATATAACAGATACACATCTATACCTCTATCAAACTATCAATTATTATGAGAAAATCTTGCAAAGCTACACTGATCCACTTTTTGATGATTGATGATGATAATGATTGATGTCGACGCTTTGTCTCATTCACCAGAGTAAATAAATGAAAATAATTAAAATAAATTACAATAACATCTTTGGTTTTAGCGATTGTTACACATTTTGATATGAAACTCTTTTAACCGGATTTTTTGCGTATATTTTTGTATTCGAAAATATATTTTTAGAAAACTCGACGTTTCGAACAGTTTACAGTAGTCTATAGTCACAGGTTGACCACGTGGGCCTGTGATCACGGACTACAATAAATATTATGATTATTCCACCGAGTGGGAATCAAACCTGAACAATCACGATCACAGTCAGACATTGTCCAGCTGTGTCACGATGGCCGATGGAGATATGTCTTATTATACCTGTTTGGTTCTGAAATGACTATTCTGAGATTCGAACATAAGGTTTGGGCGCTAAACCTAAAATTAGCCAAGAATTATTATACAACAGGAGCTAAACAGCATACAAGTCAAAAAAATCATTTATAGAAATTGTATAAGAATTTGAACGCAGCTGGATTTGAACGCGCTCTTCTTGGAAATCGTCCAAGCGCTCTGGCCGCTAAGCCATGCGTTCTACATCCGCCATACAGAAATTTGTAAAAATCTATCTACATAGATGATAACAACAAAAATAAGTCAAATTTTTATACGTTTTCTAAAAATATTTGTCATTTCCTAAGTGTGCGAATAAATACTTAAAAAATGTTACAATAGCATGCAAGTCGTTTCTCTGGACAGTAAGCTTTCAGATCTGTATTATTTTCTTTTGTAAAATAGAAATAGAATAGAAAGCAATAGCTTTATATAGTTTATAAAAACAATATTTTATATACATTTTTGCATTTATATGTCGCATTTAAAATTCTATGAAATTGAAAAACTCTTATTGTGAAAGTTGGTGATAGCTTTGTGATTAAATAACACCAATACCTGGAAAAAATTATAACTACTGTTTAATCTTTGTAGTCTTTGTGTGAATAAATTAGATGGTAAATGATATTCGGCCAGTACTTGGTCACGTGGACCACCTCATACTTTCCCTCAACCACGTCGTCAATTGAACATATGAATGGACAAGGGAGAAGAAACAAGTGTGCCATGGTTTGTGGATTGGCACCATAGTTACAAAGAGTGTGAGGTCCTGTTTGATGATAGCTCACTTTACAAGAACACTTTTCAGCAGCAAAACTGCCCAAACAGTCGATAGAGTAACTTCCATATTGGCCACGGAAGCTATATATAGCCTGGCGGGTAATATACTTCAAGCCCTACATAGTCTAGAGGAGGTGAGTGGTCAATCTGCTACCGTCGTTTGCTGGAACGACTCGACAACTAAAGTTGTAGTCGATTACAAGAAAATGTGTAATTATAAATTACTCATTAATTATTACTTTAAATTAATTAATGAGTAATTTATTTCATTCTAAAAATGCAGAGCCTCGTTATTCTGACCGAAATGCAAGCTGCAAATGAACTTCCCTCAAGCAATCAGCGAACTTCTTCCGAAGGGGAACGTGTCGACTTTTTTATCGAGTTGTCGCCTGGCGGTTTGTCGCCGGCCATTCCATCCACTGCGTGGATTTTGGAGCCCTTTCCATACTGTTTTTATTTCTATCGTTGTATGTTTAACTGTTTAAGGTGAAAAATGTGACTGATCGCTACCTGTATATGGAAAATATGTGAAGAGTAATATTATTGGGGGCATTTATCAGTGTAATAGAACCCAAAACAATGATTTTTATTTATATTTTCTGTTTGTCTGTGAGTTTGTGCATGCTAAATTTAGAAACGGCTCAATCAACTTAAGCGCAGAGTTGAGTTGAGTATTTTGGTAAACTTCCCTTAACATTTAGTGCTTATTTTATTTCAATCGGTTCATAAATAAAAAAGTTACAATTTAAATTATATTTAAGCAAAGTTTGTGATTTAAGGGAGAATGCTGGCAGGCGGGTCTAGTGGAGCATTAAATATTATATTTTAAATTACTATTTAAAAAAACATAGTTTCATTTAATATATTTGTAAAATAAGTATTTTAGAGTAACGTACATAATTGCACATAAGTTCTGAAACGATAAAAATGTAAGCAATTACTTCAATAGTATACGGTATTAGTATATATAAGATGTGTGGAAAAAAAATATCTTGACTCATTTTATGACAATTGAGAAGTATGAAATTCGGCAAGTAAAATTTTAATACAGAAAATACACGAAATCAATATTTTTCATGATAATGCAATAGAAATTTAGAAAAATTTTTTTTTTATATATTTGATATATATTTTTGTATAACATAACATACACGTTACTGAAACTCGTATGTACGCTTCAACTATTGCATTCTCAGATAAAACTTTACCTACATGAATAGGAAAACTTTATCTAAGTCTAGGTCTTAAGTTCTCATTAGTGAGGGCTAATTTCTTCAGACATACGCCACTATTTCGTGTGAATTATTATAATATTATATTATATTAATAAAGGACTTGTATGAAGCCATTATGGTGCAGTGGGATAGCGACTAATTGTATTCGATGGTCGTGGGCTCAATCTTCACAATCAATGCCTTACGGAATGAGGAGATTGAGAGAACCTAGTGACTACTTTCGAGAAATTACGCGTTGAGTGGCGAAATTTAGGGCTGCGTTTTATCTCACCAGAGCGGGGAAATCTTTTGCGTTACAATGGCCTTATATTTGATGAATATTTAATATATCAATCAATTTCTTAATAAGTTTGTAACATTTTGATAATATTAAAAATATATTCAATCAGCTTTAATAACACGTTAAATAATATTTCCTTTTATTCACTGTGGTTTCAAAATCTTACAGAATTGTAAACGGCAATCACAATCTGAAATTGACAGCGGCCTGCTACTGTAGTATTAAATCTAGTATGTAGAACTTATATGAGGAAGGCATATAACGTTATCAGCATTT
Organism: Podotricha telesiphe; assembly: GCA_038994665.1. Classification (NCBI taxonomy): domain Eukaryota; kingdom Metazoa; phylum Arthropoda; class Insecta; order Lepidoptera; family Nymphalidae; genus Podotricha; species Podotricha telesiphe. Next base: position 378,675 of record JAOYRR010000019.1, on the reverse strand, counting down.
GTGAATTTAATATGGAGCTCTAAGTAACATTGAAAATTTTATGTACTATTGCAATCTTAGGACCGAAATTATGAATTTAAGTATATAAATAAATAATACGGTTTTTTTTTTATAGTGTATCGAAAATTTAGCGATATACCAAAACGGATGCAGTTTGTGGAAATGAGAATCCACTACCGTTCAATAACAGTATATAAACAATACCGTTCAAGGAAAGGTTAGTTATTGGAAATAATTCAATATATCTAAGGCGTTTTGTTATTATTCAAGGAAATGGTTTACACTATTGAATGCTGAATATTGCATATATTAAAATTTTACATTTTTTTTTTAATAACGGGAAAATAACAACCTTAGGAACCTCCTCCTTTAACGTTGTGTGTTTGCATTTGCACCAGTCTACGTGGGACCTGTCGGTATGCAAATTTGGAGAAAAATACTTTTTGGAGATAAAACTCTCTGTTCTCCAATTTCTCCAAATATGTCTCCACTTTGTAGCTAATAATGTTCCTTTAATTATTTAATGTTAAAATAATATATGATAAATAAAAATAAATTGTTTTCATTGAAGAACAAACATTTCCAATACATTTGTCATGTACCTAAGTTTTAGCTTCCTGTGTAATTGACTTGCAAAGACTGTAACAGAATATATTATAAATGAATTAACCCGAAAATTTTGGAAATTTTAAAACTCCTAAGTTAAATTAACTAACACTTAACTAAAAAAGTTAAAATTAATTAAAACTTTACACAGATACCTATATCTGTGTAAAGTTTTAATTAATTTTATGAAATATGTGCAGAATTCTACAGCTTAGAATGAGATTTAGAACTATGCAAACATATAAAATGATAGAGTCCCAGTAATAGAGTCTAGTCGAGAGACTTCGGTTTTACCGATATTCCCCCTACAACTTGTGTAGATTTTATGACCTTTCCCCATACTATTTACATTTTTATCTTCCATAATTTTGAATTTAAAAGGCATTCTTTGTAAACGCAAAGAGATCAAATGGAAAAACTAATTATATAGGTATATTGTTGGACTTTGACAAAATGTACAATCCCTAAGTAATATATTCTATTACCACTGTCTATATGAATATTATAATATTATATTTAATTTGGTATTTGAATCAACATCCTTCCCACTGAGTCACCACGGTACATGATTGTAAAATAAAAATATATAAGTAATTTTAAGGTTAAAATAGCAAAAATATATACAAATTACATAATATTATTATAACCTTGTCAAGAAGTTACAATATATTATGTACTAGCGAGCCGCTCGCGGCGTCGCCTGCATAAACTACATGACGTCGAGTCATATATTATGATTTTTGCCCACCCGCGTTCTCAGTTAAATCATAAACATTTTGCTTAAATTTATAATTTAAACTGTAGTAACTTTTTGTTTATGAACAGATTGAAATGAAATAACCACTAAATGTTAAGGGAAGCTTACCATAATACAATAGTCAAAATTGCATTAAAATCTGTTCGCAGTTCTGAGATTAGCGTGCACAAACAAATAGGCAAACAGAAAAGTAAGTTCAAAATCATTGTATTGGGTTCTATTACATTGATAAATGCCCCTAATATATATTTTTTCATATATCTTCCATGGAAAGACAGTGATGAGTTACATTTTTATTATATGTTTAAATTAGCTTGAACGGAATTTTTAATAATAAAATAACATACAATTTTGGATTTCAAACGCTATATTCATGTTAGGACGATTTCTGATATAAAGCATTGAATTAAGAAGCCATTCCCCAATAGTCTTTGTAAGTCGATATTAAAACATCTATTCTATAATACAGGTACAGCTTAATTACTGATGGCTTCCATTGTAAAAGTAAAGTAATATTCATAGAAAACTAGTTTATATAAGAGATTGATTATTATATTTTATACTAGCTTGTACCTGTGACTTCGGTCACATGGACTTTATAAACCTGGTCTTTAAAAAAAAAAAAAACCACGACGTTTTGTATGTTCTGTAAGCGTATACTAGTATATGTTATACTATATAAGCTGTATACTAGTATATGTTAAATTAAATGAAATTTTCTTATATTTTCATTTATAAGTATTAGTATTTTTAATACAAATCGTATCGATGACTAAACAAAGTAAACTTGTAACTACAATACCCATTCAAATTTATTTATACGTACAGAAATTGAAATCTTATTATATATGTAGAATAGAATAATATATTCTAAGCTATACACGATAATTACTGGATAGACAAAGTCGTTATATACGCTTTGAAGTTATTTTAAGTATAGTATACTGACGTCGTGGCGCCCATTGGTACTAATAATTATAATAAAATAAAATATGTGATTATTTTTTTAAAAACGAATGTAATTTTTTTTATATATTGCTATATGTGATGTGAAAAAATTCAAATAAGAAAATATTTCCAAATTTTCACTTCATATCCTACATACATATATGCACAGTGGTAGTATATATAGCCTATGAAAAGCGTTCTGTGCTGATGATTTTTAAAAAGTTGGGCTCCCTGATTTTTAAAAAGTTCAACCGTTCAAGAACGGTTATCAAGAGGCACGGGTTGAAATCCCGGCTGCATTCAAATTTGTATACGTTTTCTAAATATGTCTTTTTCAATTTACTTAGTGTGCGAATAAATAATAGCGTGCACTTTAAAAAATGTTAAAAAAATATATCCCTGATTTTTGTTCATTCAAAATATCCTCAATGCGCCCAAAAACTTCTATATGTTTAGGTGAAAACCTGAACAAACTGTCAAAAAGTTTAAATCGAAAAATCAGTAAGCTCTTTAAAAACGTCGACTGACTGTAGAGGCAACTGTCCCATGTTTTTTCAATATGCCTTCAATTATGTTTGACGCGAATAATTTACTTTGCCTTGGCAACGTCACTTTATACAAAAGCAAATGTCAAACCCACGACAGCGTGTATGTTTTTACATGAACTTAACTATCCCAATTACCATACTCCTCTTTCCGTATAAAATTCGTAGAAAAGGTTCTAAAGATTTCCCTTCATCATCACTAAGTAGTAGCAAAGCAAAGTCAGTCTCCGCCTTTGTCTTTCTGTTTATAAGCTATATCTATATATATATATATATATATATATATATATATATTTCCAAACAACGCAACGGGTTTTGGATATTATTGAGATTGTAAATTCCCGATGGCTTATAAATACGAAACGTTCTTATTAAGTATTTGTATAATAGAGGAAATTCCATATATTGTAATGAAAGGGTCAAAAGAAAACTATTTTCGAGCACACGCTTTGTAAGCCCTGGCCAAAATGTATGATATACATCAAAAAAATTTACTAGGGGAACGTATATCATGCAGAGACTTATGAAAAACCGCGATAGCATATGTCTTTCTCCCAACTTGACTTACAGTTACCATAGTAACCATTTGTATCTTATTTTATTTTCAAAAGCTAATTTCTTAAAATCATTATTAATCCTTATATCAAGATAAGTATATAAATTTCCGTGGCCGTTTAATGTACATCAAAGTTATCCTTTAATTTCATTAATTGAATTGATTGAAAAGCTATCACAGGTTTAAAATTACTCAAAACAAAAAACGGCTGGTTTCGCCCTGGGTCCCGTATTTATATAATTCTACAAAATAAAAAAAATTAACAGTTTTTGATTTCAGCGAGAACGCAGCCCAGTGAAAATACGGATTAGCTATAGTCGTATAGTTTGCACCGACGAAGCCGCGAGCGGGTCGCTAGTACATTAGTATAATAATAAACAAGTTTTTTTTTATATTTTTAAAATGTTAAACTTAGGAACTAGAAAAATATATTAAGTAAACGTATAAAAAATTGAACGCAGATTCGAACCCGCATCTCTTGTTTTTTTTTACTATAAGATAAGGGTTGCAAAGGAGACCTCGGTTGACCTTCGAAAACATAGTATCGAGGATACTGTAGAAAGAGGAAAGAAAAGAGGGCGTGTATGAAGAGGTTGATGACATTGGACGAGGTGACAGAAGTATACAGGGACCGAAGCGTTCCCTCTAACTACCCATCTAGGGATATTGATACGATGCCGTTTGTCTCCACCCAGAGCAGGCATATGAAAATAGTTATATATAATTTAACTTTGCCACGTATGGGGATCGAACCCATAACCACCGCGAGTACAGTGATTGTGAAAAGCGTATAAACATAGACATAACTAAATTTCGTTTAAGATCGAGATAAAGCGTCTTTATTTACATGGCCACAAATTCTAGACATGAATCGTAATGTAAAACGTAGGTAATTTAGAAATAGAACGAAATAAACTGAATACAATATTTTGTTTCAATTTTTAATTGCAAAATTTAAGGGAAAATACAATGTAACTAAATTTCGATACGGGCTACTGTAGTCCGAAACTGTGTTGTAATCAACGTCACACACCTGAAAGCATCAAACAATTTCAATATCAATTTCAATATTTTCATCTATATCAATTTCAATTTAATTTAATTTATAATAGGACGACCAAATATATTCTATTATGCACATGTTTTGATTAATTTATAATAATTAAGATAAACTGATTATACCCTATATATTTAAAATTGTCATTTACGAAATATCGAAAACAATTTTAAGTACACATATGGAATTTGGCAGGGAATAAGTTAGTAGACGTCGGCTAAGAACGAAGTTTATGACAGAGCGAGGTAACAGAGACAGAGGCTTTAGGAAATTCAGAGTTAACATTTTTTTTACAGGTCTGAGCTAATGGCACTCGCAAGTTTCTATAAAATCCTAGGCTTTTTATATCTGAAAATTTATTGGTAGATGTATCTTTATTATTACGCGGACAAAGTCAGGGGCAAACGCTAGTTTACACATATAAAGACCTACCAAGTATTTGCATTATAGTAAATTAAAACCGTTCTTGACTCACACAAGAAGTAATTAGGTCTCAGTAAGCTTCGTTTAGTAGCATTAATTAACGTATTGAATGTTTAGTGTATTGGATATGTATTTCAAAACTGTTATAGATTTTAATTTGATTTTACCTATATGCATAGAAAACAGTTTAACACATTAACTATTGCTTATGTATTAGACAGAGAGTACTGTTAAGACAACCTGTCTACCATTTTCCGCCCAATTTCAAGATATTGAGTGTTGATGATACGAGGCCTTTTGTATCCACCCAGAAGAGCACGCATATAAAAATTGTTATATATAATTAAACATTGCCACAAATGGGGATTGAACCCATAACCATCGCGTGTACAGTGATTGTGAAAAGCGTATAAACATCGATATAACTAAATTTGTGACTGCAAGAAGCACACTACAGAATTGTAATAAGAATAGGGTATTTTTTTATTTTATTTTATTGGAAATCATATTTAGAAAACTTGTAAAATTTGAACGCAGCGGTATTCGAACCCACGCCTCTTGGAACCGTCCAAGCGCTCTGACCGATAAGCCATGCGTTCAAAACGCGAGCGCGAGTTCTAATATTTAAACTTTTTCTAAAAAGGTTTTTCAATTGCCTAAGTCTGTAAATAACATTTTAAAAATATTCCTTCATATGTCCGTATCTATCTTTTGTTTTAATATTATTTAGTTTTTCAAATCACATCTTAAATTTCCTAAGTGAGTGTTTTAAACTAGCCAACTAAGCACTCTATGTATACGCTAAGAGAATACAGGTTTTGTAATTTAACCTTAATTACATTTGTTTACAGTAATTTATATAATTAATTTAAGTAGAAAATATTCATACAAATTGTATTTTTCTAATAAAAACTCAATTCATAAATGAAACTAAACAGGACTCTGTATTTGAGTTTTCTACGTAAATATTAAACAGAATATAATTTAATGCTAGCCAGTATGGAATTAATTAATAATGAATGCAAAAAGGAACTAAATGCAACGTCCTGTATGGAGACATGTGCAATGGAAGTTATGTAATTATCTCATATACTCCTTGGCTCGTTTTAATTCGTTTTGCAATTTTATATGATGACACCATTGTGGCACAGTGGGAGTCTTATAGTACTTATGAGGGTTGTGGGTTCAATTGTAACTGAGAATTACTTTTAAATTAATTTATTTTCATTAACTAGTTTCATTAATGACAAGCGGAGATCTGAGTGGTTTTTATTAGATACTATCCATGTATATATGCATGTTAAAATTTCTTTTTTTTTCATATAAACCTCGTGAACGGAAAACTATTTTTATTGCGTTCATTATAATCGACTGTACAAAGCAAATAAACTTATAGTATAAAACGCTCCTTTCCTAGAAATTAAATAAATTTCATTGCCCCTACAGAAAATGTTTCTGAGAGACTTTCCTTCCTTTGTTTCGTCCTTTCCATCATATGTGTTTTAGAATTGTATTATACAAATCATGTTTTAAATTATTGTGAATTAATATTTAATTATAATTTTTTTTTAAGATATTTTTACAGTTTCAAAATAGATAAAAGAATATACTGTCATATTTTTGTACAAACTATTTAGTGGCATGGGTGTCGGAACTCATCTATATCTCTATTATAGCAAAGTATCCATATAACATTTAAATGTAAATTATAATAAGTGAATAAAATATTAATAAATGTATATACATATAAATGAAATGGTGTTTGTTAGTATCGCTACAATTCGAGAACGACTAGGCCGATTTAGCAAATTTTGATTGTTAGCTTAGACTACGGAATATTACAAGACCTAGCATAAGTAAAATTTTGGCCGGTCATTTCATCTTTAGATCAATATGTATTATCATTCTAAGAATATTTCTAAACGCCGCCAATACGGGAAGTTGCAAAGTTTTATATATTAACTTATATTAATGTGATATTCTGGTATCGTGGTAAATTTAAAACAGTTTGAACTGAAATACTGAATTGAACTATTATAAAACTAAAATATTAGATTTTACTTTGCATATAGAATACTTCATTTTATATACAAAAGCTACAATTACAAAATGAACTCGCCTAATAAATTTCAAAGGTTGTCTACACACGCCGCGCAGCCACGCTTGCTTGGTAAACCGGAAGTGACATCAAAGTCGTTGTCAACGTTCTGACGGAATTCACAAATTAAATTACCCTGTATATAATATATAGTCATGAATAAATAATGCCATTGTCATAAGTTTATTTATGTATATGTAAATTACGGGTTTCTTTGAGTGTTTCTTTCGAATATTAGTCATTAGAAATTAAACCATAGTGGCTCAGTTTGGAAGTGGACCGGTAGCACTAGGTAGCACCGATACTTATTGCAAATAATGTACATATTTTATAAAAAAATTTGTTTTGGGCGTCCAGCGTTGTGTTCTGTAATCGACACTTATTTCCTGAATTTAAAATAGAGATAAAGCGGAGAAAGTTGTATTTTTATACTAGGTTGTCCCTAGGTGACCTATAAGCTTGAATTAGTTTTAAATTTTGTTAATATTTTTTGAAGTGTTATTCCTACACTAAGGAAATTGAAAAATACATATTTAGAAAACGTATAAAAATTTGAACGCAGCGGGATTTGAACAACAAATATAAGTTGTAATAAGCGTATAAGAATTTCAACGTAGCTGGATGTAGAACGCATGGCTTAGCGGAGTGCTTGAACGGTTGTCAAGAGGCGCGGATTCAAATCCCGCTGCGTTCAAATTTTTATACGTTTTCTAAATATGTTAGTTTTAAATTGTTTTTAATTTATACACAATACTGGTTATTTTTTTTTATACTCATAAAACATTTTAAGAGAAAGAGAAATAATTTCCCTAAATGAGAATCTAACCCACAACCATCGCATACCTATACAGTCACTGCGCCACGATGGCCTTCTTTTTCAATGTTAAATATAATAAATATGCAAATTTCAATTTAAAACCAAGTCAAAAGCTTTTAAAAATATTAACATACAAATCATATTGAAAATATAATATTTCGTTCTGTGTCATCATATCAGTTTGCTAATATGAAAATTAATGCCGGCGAGATTAAAGCTGCAAACATTTTTGATTTCAATTATAACAATTATTTTACGAGTACCTCAAATTTTAAGCTACAATAATAAAAACAAAATTCTGTGATTCATTTCGATATGATTAATATGATATGTGGGTTTTACTTGTTTTACGTGTATTTATAACGCGACTGAAGCTTAACTCTGTGTATATGAGATATATAGAGCAGCAGCGAGTGGTATATATATATATATATATATATATATATATATATAGCCCGGCTGATAGCCGATTTGCTAAAATTTACAAACGTACCCTTAATCTTTCGATATCTAATCTTGTCGCATCGTATGGACTTGTCTCTGCCAAGATATCAGTACCCGAATTTGCGTAGTTGCTGTGGAGGTCTAGGACAATTATGAAGATGATTTAAAGCAAAAGTGGTCCATTTTACGTCATTTATACTTCATTATAAGCCATCACTTTTTGACATACTCTTTTTTGGATAATATCCACCATTTATCATAAAACACCTCATTTAAAAGCGCTTTTCCAACACATTAATAAATATTTCAACGTATGTATTTGAACCTACAATCGATATTTATATATCAATACTTGAAGCAAAACATTATTGGAAATTACTTTTTAGGGAAAATTTCGCCAACGAAGGCGTACATGTAATTTAGCACATTTGTAGTTTATTTAGAGAAGGATTACATAGTGCATATATAATTATCTAAATAAATCGTGCACTCGCTGCCATATGTTTTGACATACTCTTCTGTGTAAAGTGATATACACGTTGCCATAGCAACGTGTGCTTAGGCGTTAACAGAGGTACTAGCTTAGTTAAACACGTCAAAAATAAATATTGATTTAAACTATTATTCAATTTGCCCCGTTAAAGTTTATATAAATAGAAACAGAGTGCAACAGGTCAGTCAGTCATTATTCTCAATTAAAAAAGAGCATTAAAATTCTTTCACTCTTGTATAGCTCAATTGGTCTTTTTTATCGATCGATGTATATTTAGTTAGCTGTATAAAGATACTCTACTATAACTGAAAATTAACATTGACTAGATATTATTTATGAAAATAAATTGTTGAAAAGTTTCATGAAATGGCTGTAGTTCTCATTCCAAGATTTTGCCATTATAAAACGGTTCACGGTGCTTGAAAAAAAGTTGCATACATATTTAATTCTTACACTAGTAATAGGATAAGCAAAAAGAAAAACTAGTTTTTTACTTACAATACTTATGAGTAAATTCACTTTATACAAAAGTGTATGCTAAACACATGATAGTGTGTGTAATATTTTTCTTTCCAGTTATATATTTTTTCTATCTTTATATTCTATCAAAAGTGTTTTAGTCATATATAATTTTATTATATATAATTGAAAAAAACAAAAATGAAATAGAAGTCCCGCTGAGTTTCTGGCATTAACTTTAGTGAACCGGTGGTAAATTGTTTGACGTTCATAAAATTAAGCATGTAACTTCTTATTTTGAATAAAAATATTTCACTTTGATCTTTGTCTTTGTATATATATATATATATATTAATTTTGTACGCGTACAATACAAGTAAGAATACTAGCTGCGTTTCCCTTTTAAATAGCAATACCAATTTTTGGAGAAAAAAGAAAGTGGACCCAATAATACTTTTAAGAGCGTGGCGCTGAGTTCCGTCACTAAACACGCAATATCTCGAATTCAGGGGAAAGCGGAGAACGGAACGTTGTGAGATTATAGATAAGTCTTGAAGTGAAAAATATTATATTTATTATCATTATACATTTCTCGCATTTTAAGCCAGGCAATTAAAACCTTGTGATATTTCTCATCGTCTCCCATTATCCAATTATATAGCAAATTTGGACTATAAACTTGCGTAAGTGGGAGCTAAATTACGGTGTGCTGTCAGATACCGAAATTACGATATAATGACGTAAAATAATAGATCTTATTAAAGCTCAAATTGTATCTAAAGCTCGATAATGTAAGAAGCTTTAAAAAGAAAATGTTTGCTATGTTTGAATAGTTATTATAACATAATTAAATTACAAATCTACTTATGTACTTAAAGGTATATATCTAAGTACATTTTTTGTATTCATTTACCAATTTTAGTGGTAAACGTCCGAAATGAATGTAACTAGGATGATCTAAATATTATAAATATATATATATATATGATCTAAATGAATCTAAATATTGATTAGGTTACTAATCAATATTTAATGTATTTAGAAAACGTATAAAAATTTGAAAGCATCGTAATTAATGTTTTTAAACTAAATGTTTTTTAACATTTCTTTCAAAGTGTTATTTAAACACTCAGGGAATTGAAAAATACATATTTAGAAAACGTGTAAACGGTTTAGAACGGGTTTCAAGAGGCGCAGGTTCAAATCCCTCTGCTTTAAAATTTTTATATGTTTTCTAAATATATGTTTTTTGTAATATATTTGACATGGACAATACTTATATTTGTGAGATATAATAGTAACACCAGTCTATTAAGACAAAGCGCAGCGTTACTTTACGCATTTATCAAGCAATATCTCAAAATAGGGAAGCGAATTGAAAGTTTATAGCCTAGGTGTAGTCTAGGTTTCGAGATAAAAAAATTAATACAGTATTTATTAGTTATTTATTTGATAAATTCTACCAATATTCTATTTTCTATTTGATGCCCACAATTTCGTGATGTATGTAATTTATCAATTCAATTCAAAATATCCTTTATTCAAACAGACTTTTGCAAGCACTTTTGAATCGTGGAAGGAACATAAAGCTACCACCGGCTCGAAAGGCAGTTCTGCTGAGAATAGCCGACGAGAAACTCTCAAGAGTTGCTCTTTTCAAATACAAAAGTTACAATTTTATCAATTAATACAGCTAACCTGCACCAAACCCAACATTTTTGTCTTTTAAATATTCTTCTACATAGTAATAAGCTTTACTTATTAATGTTGTCTTTATAGCGCCTTTAAATTTCTGGGGTTGCAAATTTATCATAGGTTTTTAATTGTAAACGGAAACTGCCCACTATGTAAAACAATTTTCACAATGCGGCTTTTATTTATTTAAGTGGCATTTATATAAGACATGTGTCTGCGACCTGAGCTCATCTATCAAAATTCTTGATATTCTTGATGGCAATGGACAAACTGGTCTATTATGGTTTTATATAAGGTGTTACATTATTTGAATTAATATTTATTAAATATCTAACATATATAAAAAAAAACTATGTAAAATTAAAAAAATAATAGACAACATTTTATATTTTGAATTTATTTGCCATATATATTTTAGTGAGTAATAATTTATTATTTAAAAAATAATTAATTTGATTAAATAGTATTTTACAAAACTTGATGGAATGTAAACGAAATGATACATAAAAAACTGGTATTTGTTGATGGCAGTATGAATATATATATATATATATATATATATATATATATAAAAAAAAAAAAAAAAAAAAAAAAAAAAAAAAAAAAAAAAAAAAAAAAAAAAAAAAAAAAAAAAAAAAAAAAAAAAAAAAAAAAAAAAAAAAAAAAAAAAATTCCTAATTTAATTTCTGCCATTGTTCTGCACAAATTGTTTTGGTTTATTTTGTATTTTTTTTATACTTGAAAATACATATTTTGATATTGTACATGTATGTGTGTTTATATATATATATGTTTTAAAAGTTGTTATGTTGGTTATAAGTAGCTGTAATAGGACAGCCTATTACTTCTTTGTGACAAGTCCTCTAATAAATATTAAAAAATTAAATTCTTGTACAAGTTTACAAGCTTAGCAATAAAGGAAATCAACCAAATCGCTCCAGTTCTTACGAAGATGTATACAGACAAACGGTTTTTTAAAAACCGTAAATTCATATTCTATATTTATTTTTGCATCTCTGTAAATTATTTTTCTTGTAAATATATACATTGTATAGATTACTCATTGTTACTGTATATTATTATAGTATACTCGTAGACTTCCATTTTTTTTATTTTTATTTTTGTCGAGGCAAAGGAGATAATTAAAATATACCTATTAGATTTACAAGTCCCAAATCTCAGTTTTTAAACGAGTTTTTTAACAAAATCTAGTAGTATAATAAGAAAGCATAAGTTAATCTTTCAAATTATATGATAAATACTATTATTTGTATTCAGAAAACGTGTTTTAATTTTTTATCGCTTGTTGAGTGATAGAACTCACCGCCGCACTTTATTTGTTCACCAGAGGGGAGATATAAAAAATAATTGCATTGTGGTCCTTTCTCTGAGTGGAAATCGAAGCCACAACCAATGGGATACCGTCTGATACTGTTCCACTGCGCCACGAAAACTTAATTGTGTCGTTTAATGAAAGATGGAAATTTCTATTAAATTTGCACATCTCTAGAATATAATACAATATGTTATTATGAAACATACTCATTGAATTGTTGATTTTTATCCCAAATAACTGACAAAATGGGTATTTTAGACAAATTGGCCCAAATAAAAACTTTGTAATTTAACACAAAAAATTGAAATATTACTTCGACCTATATTTATAAATAATATGAATACAAAAATATCAAAATACCGTATAAAGTCTTGGTAAATTCAACGTTTATACGATATTTGTTGTAACTTACCTGCCGTTACAATTGGTGAAACAGCTTTAGATAAACCTACCTTTCCATCACTTTTCCTGTAGGCATCATGGACTCGCCACACCAACCCATGTCCGACGATGCAGCTTTCATTCCCGACTTCGAAGAACTCCAAAATAGGATTGTTTTCCAACGTCGGTGGATTGCTATTTACAGCTATCTTCATCTTGGATATGATAGCTGCCATTTCGGGTAGAGCCCGACTGCTGTGCGGAATGGGCTCCAGCTTGGGTTCGCGGTCGTCTAGAATAAAAAAAAAATGGTTATATGTGTACAGACGTAAAAAAAGATACATATAAGTGCTTGTTGTAAGAAAATATAAACGTTATAATAATAAAAATAAATTTTCAACAATAGACATAAAAATTCAACAATCTTATTACATATAATTATCTCTAGACTAGACTAGACCTACGACCTGCTCGCGGCTTCACTTGCGTACACTACATGTCTATATCTCGGTTTTTCTCACTTAAATCTTTGTGATTTGTTTAAATTAATTAATTTAATTAATAATATAATTTATAAATGATTGTAACTTGTTTGTTTATAAACCAATTAAAATGAAATAACTACTAAATGTTAAGGGAAGTTTATAACAATAGAATAGTTAAAATTGTATTTAAATTGATTAAGCCATTTCTGAGATTAGTGTGCACAAACAGATAAACAGACAAAAATAAAAAAAATACACAATCGGTATTTCGGTTTCCATTATATTGATAAAAAATAATTGTTTTTTATACATCTTCCATGTACAGACAGCAATCAGTTACATTCTTTATATGTATGTATAGGTGAAGACGAAATGGAATTTAACAGTGGTCGACGTATCGAGACGATGAGTGATGAATGGATTATGAATGGTAACAAAGATATTAAATCGAAGATGTGCTGTGAAGGAGGTAGGAGGAAACCTCGGTTAACCTTTGATAATACAGTTTCGATGATACTGGAGGAGCAGCTATGACAGCAGGAGGTTGAGGATGAGGCGAAAGAAGTATATACCTTTGCCTACGCACCTAGGGATAAAAAGTAAAGCATAAAAAAAATAACTCGGCGTGCTCAATTTTGCGACAGGTACCCTGTAATTGAATAGAACTCACAACAAATCGTGATTACAGCCAGACGCAGTATTACTGCGACACGATGGATTTAATTATTTAATCTGAACCGTAATAGTAGCGTATAGAAAAGCTTGTCAATATACAACATGGACATGACAATTTCTGGCTGATGTCGCAATTTATTTTACAATATTAATTCGACGTCAAAATATATAAATAATATTTGCTTGTTTATATATAATTAATGACAGTTATTAATTAGAATTTCCAAATTAAGAAAATAAACACAATTCATTAATATAAAATTTTACAGTTGTTCAAATATTAAATCTTGAGCTTTACTTTTCGATATTTGCTCATTTTTTTTAGTTTCACACTTCATCCTTTATAGCAGTACCCTGCTGTGAGAGAGAATATAGTCGCTACCCCTTATTCACCAGATCGGAGAAATGAAAATAATTTTAAATAATGGAAACCGAACCCACAGCATCCGCGTATACAGTTCCACGTTGTGAAACTGCACCACTATAGACTCATCTGTCAGTATTTCAAATTAATTTAAGCTTCATGGAACACGAGTAATTAATTTCATCCAAACTCTTTTGTAGTTGTTACTTTTGATCAACAAATATGACAGTCCAGAAAATTTCAATTTTAGTTCAGTTCCTCGTAATATACGCGAATTGCTTTTTAATTGAGTTTCATTATTGTTTTCACAACAATTCTGTTGTACAATACGCAAATTTACCTACTGTTAAAAAAAACCGTTACTGACATTATGGAAAAGGTTTTTTATTTAAATTAAATCTTGTGTATTTGTAGAGTGAAGTCTACAAACGGGTCAAATGTAAAAATCTGTTGGGGTTCACCATCTCCGAGGTTTGAAGAACCGCACTTTTGTCCGCACAAGATTTGTCGCGGGTAATGTCCACAAGCGTCTCGTCTAGTTCACTTGACGCACTCACGCCACTAATCGACGATTTCGGTGTTACGAACGAATCTTCGTCACTGTCACTCATAAAACCCGAACACGAATCACGTCGGGGTCACCAATGTGGGAACAAGGTGGAGGAGGAGGACTTTTGTTCTGATCTCCAAATCATTAACACTCAACTTGGACTGTTATCGCGATTGTCTTCTCCTATTCGTTAGTCGAGTTGAGATCCGCGTTCCTTTATTGTTTATTTGTAATTGTTTAATTGAGTCTAAAATAAATTGTTAAATTAATTCTGTGTTAGTTCAAAGATTTATTCTCGTCACCTTGTTCCAACAAATCTTAAGACATTTTTAAGACAAAGCACCGTTTTAAGTCCCGTCACTCAATACAGAATACCTTAAATTCGGTAAGATATTATTTGAAATGTCTGTACACTTTAAATGTGTGTACATGAATGCCTATTGAATCGTAAAATTTCGACAGAAGGGATCTGATATCGATTTTAGCTACATAGAGGCTTAATTCCTCATGTAATATAAAATACTCGTGTGCGGGATTTATCTATATAATAAATAGTAGATAATGTCGGGTTTTCATCATAGTATCTAAAATGGACGGAAAAATTAATTGTATTATAATTTTTTATATGATGACAGTGTGTTAAAGTTATAAAAAACCTAACAGTTTAAATAAGAATTATATATAGATGTAATATTTAGAATTTAATTATTATTTTTACGAAACAAAATTGTTTTTTATGCGTCCACCTTAGAAATATTTTTGATATTAGAAAACTATCGCACTAGTTTTTAATATTAAAAAACCATAACTGCACTTATATTACAATTTTAATCCAAGATTGTAATAAATAAAGCGTTTGAGGTCGCTAAATGAGTTGTTAAAACTCAGTTTTCGTTAGAACAGAAATAAAATTCAATGTTAAGGTCGCCGTCGAGTTTTACCTAGAGTATTTTCATTAAGCTTACGCTGATAAGTTAAAATAAATCTCATCTAGCCGTCGTAACTCGAAACGTCAAAGTAATGTTGGTAATAAGCTAATAAATAAGCTCGAAATGGGAAAATACGACTCATTTTTTAAGCACATATTAATATTTTTACCCCATCACTTTTTACCTATTTTGGTGAACAATTTTTTACTATTCAATACTATTTTATACTACAGTTATGGTAATGGCGTTTAACTCGTATTTGAGAAGAGTATTTTATAATTGTATCATATACTCTAAACGCAAAAAATATATATCAAGATAGCTTATTATTATTTAATATATATTATTTTGATAAAAGGATGGATGGATTTATAATGTAAGTGAAAATTGGGCTAAAACTGGATAGCCATATAGCTATATATAGAACTTTTTATATCACTACAATTTTTCTGAAAAACTAGTCTATAGTGTAGATGATAAATAAAATGTAAAAGTCATATTTAGAAAACGTATATATAATTTGAACACAGCGGGATTTGAACCCGCGCCTCTTGAAAACCGTTTATTTTTATACGTTTTCTAAATATGTCTTTTTTAATTTCCTTAGTGTGGGAATAACACTTTAAATAATGTTACAAATAATAAATAAAATTTAGTCACTCACGTTATTTGTTGAATGTTCACATCTTTACACTAACAATACATGTACAGCTTAGAAGGCACAAGCGTTGAAAAAGGTTTAAGCACGAGCAAAGTAAATACGTACAGTTTATACTTTAGGACATACAGGACAGCTAGAGAATTAAAAAGAGTGACGAAAGCACAGATAACTAATATGAAGAAAGGATACGTAATATGGAATGAGTTAAGCAAGCAAGAGACATGCGCTTCGCGTCGGAATGAGCAAACTACTGGTTCGACCGCTGCGTACGCGCAGGTAGCAAGGATATGTGCCCTACTTACTTGAGTGATAACAGGGATGCAAGCTGTCGATAAGTCGATATTTGTATGTATAATTCATCGTTAGTGTAAGTAAATAAAAATATGAATACATATGTAAGTTTGGTTTATATTATTGCTGAAATATGTTAAAACTTGGCTACATCCATTATACAGTATTACAAAATATTTGACCCGTTAAACTGAAGTATAGGTACAAAATCACTTTCAACTACTTTTTTGCAACTTCACGAAAACGAAAATTTCTTAGAAAAAACCTAATGTCAAAACAGTTCTCCACTTGCCCAAATTCAAGATATCGAGTTTTGAGAGGCGGACCTCAGCGTCTTTGTCTTGTGCACCAGAGCGGAGAAAAGAAAATAATTAAATAGTGATCATTGCTTCGAGTGGGAATCGAACCTAAACCCATCACGGTTACAGTTCGCTTCGTTTCGGGTTTGGTTACCACTCGGCGGACGAGTACAATGCCACCATTAAACTTGCCTGAAAAATAATATATTAGTTATAAACATTAAAAGGCTTTTCAAAGTGTATCAATAAAAGTATAATGAAATAAAACCGCTTATTTTAGCACCCCTTTACACATAATATATAGAAAGAAAAATATTCCTTATATTTTTTACACTTTATTGATACTGATTATTCGATTAATTCACGATTTATTCATGATCACGTCGCTTATATATAAAAAAACCATCATACTAAAGAGCTTTCGATATCGCACTCTTATTAATATTAATATAATAATTTTATTACGTGTATACCGAACTTATGTTAGTAAAATTAAAATATATTTAATTTATCTATATAAATTAGTTTGCAGTAGTTATTTTGTTTTCGTCTGGCAACTCGCTAAATTAATGGAGCGGTTCTTAGGTTTAGACTTATCTGCCTTTTTAGTTTCTTCTAGTTCTAGCGGGTATCGAACCCATGACCGTTGAGACAGAATGCTCGCTTGCTATACAACTGTACTTGTATGACAACGCGTATGCCACTTGACACTAAAATGTATGGCAATTGTTAACTTAATGTATTTCTAATTATTATTATGAAAAATAGTTTACAGTTTCGAATGCAGGTCTTATGGCCCCATTTTTTTCAAATTTTGACGTTCATCCTCTTCAATTATCTTTTGATTATTAATTTTTTTGTTTATCTTTACAAAATATGAATTTAATGAATTTCTTCATGACTTTTTTTAATATTTATATAATATATTTTGTATTCAAAGGCTATTTGTTTCAAACATACATACGTACAAATGGTGCAAGGAAAAGCTATAATGGTAGACACCGAATTTACAATACGCCTCCATCGCTTCGGATATATGAGCAGATACTCACTTAGATTATATAACTTATAAACTTTTAACACAGCGGGATTTTAACCCACGCCTGTTAGAAACCGAAATAGCATTGTCTCTTTCGCCTTAATCCCTACAGATGTGCTTACAACATAAATAAGTAGTAATAAGTGTAAAACAAGGTTTCAGGTTTTAGGTTTCAGATTTCCAAGAGGCACGGCTTCGAATCCCGCTGCGATTAATTTTTTATACCTTTACTAAAAATCTTTTTCAAATACTTTATTCCTCCTACCTTTTATTTCGCTAACATATGTCTATTTACTTTTAAAAATCTCAAAAAATGTCAAATACTCTTTCCAGTACAGGGCGAAACTGTACAAATTAGTTTATTTTGCTTAGAAGAAGAAGTATATAGAAGTATAGTTTCACGCTTTTGCGCAGTTTACCCTAGCCAGAGAGAACGTAGTGTCAAGACTCTCCATTTCCACTCTCCGCCCGAATTTGAGACATTGTGTTTTGAGTAATTAAAATGTAACCAAAGTAATTTAAATCAATTAAAATATAATCGTTCCCCCGAATTGGAATCGAACCCACAATTAAACGTGTTCATTGCAGTATCTACTTAAGAGATTAAATATGAAAGATCAATGCACTCTATTATCTAAACATATTATATTTGTATTCCCTTATGTCAAGAAGAGCGCGAAAGCACACATATAAAGGTAAAAGGTTACTTTATAATTGCTTAGTGGGGTCTATATCATGAGTGTCGCCTCGGCTTTGATCGTAGCGCCATCAGTGGAATAAACCCTTTACCTGGCTACTAAGTGGTATTCTGATATATATATATATATATATATATATATATATATATATATATATATAGATATTTGAGGCCATCGCGGGGCATTGGGACAGGAGGATTCGTTGTGAATTCCATTCCCATTCGGGGAAAAGATTATATTTAAGATATTTTAATTTTTCCGCTCTGGTCACCTAAGAGGAAGTGCGGCGTTGAGTTCTGCCTCCCAAAACGATGTCTCAGTTTCAGGCGGAAAATGGAGAACGGAGTGTCTTGACACTAGGTTCTCTCTAACTATCCTGCGCCTGCTATGCCGGAAAAAGTGTCTCTAATAATAACAGGAGACGCTTTGGATCGCAATGCCCACCAGATTCGTTGATGGTGCACACAGTCATAGGCCTTCTGCTGATCTAGGAATGACACATGCAGAGCTCTCCTTTTCTCCCTATATGTACAGGTTTTTTTCATTTTCTTTTGGTTTTGCCCTCGGAACTCTGATGAAGATATCTCCATCAGAGTTCTGAGGGCCAAAATGGCATCCGTGGTTACTAATCATGTCTGCAACCCATATTGGGTCTAAGGTCAATCATACGCTCAAAGAGATTCATGGTGTGATTCATGATCTTAATTTAATATTTTCTCGAGTGGAAATCAAACTCACAACCAATCGCGTTTACAGTCAAGCGCTATAATACTGCTCCACGTAAGCCTCAAAGCTTCAAATATAATATTCATAATTATAATTTCAGTACATATTTCCGTTTAATTCTGCAAGAGATTTTAACGAAAGTGTAAAATCGCTTAAATTATTCTGTTACATACCGCACCGGCTTCACACATTAACTCTGAATATACATATTTATGTAAAAGCCTTTTAATTATGTTCTCGACTTTGTTGCAGAGGCCATTGGTGAATTATGCCAAACCATTCCAATTATAATGTATTCGGGGTTGTATGCCGTAGTACAGGTTCAGGTAGTATGGTGACAGTGGTGTCCAATAAATAATGATATCATATTCTTTAGCCAAATCAAGTTTTTGCGAAGCATTATTACAGACAGCAGCTTTAGTGACAAGCCACTCCCTTCTCCATGCAATGCACAAAATTGAGACTTTGCTTGGTAGCTATCGTAACTCAACCGAAGAAAAAGCCCATGCTTTTTCTTGTACCACAGCGAAGGAATGAAAATAATTTGGTTATAACCATTACTCCGAGTGGGGACAGAACCCACAATCAATCGTGTTAGATCAGACTCTCATATTTCGCCACAATGGACTCATTTTTATCCTCATCATTAATATTATATCGTAATATATAAATAAGGTTTAAAAAAAAAACCTGTTGAAATTTTCATCCAACTGGTATATGAATTTCCAATCAACTAAAAATATAATAGGTAATAGGTATATAATTTTTTATGCAATATACTAGCACACACATATTCTTTTATTCCACAATGAATATTTTCAAATATACTTATTTCTAGAGCAAGCCATAAAGAAAAGACGACAAAAATTAATTAATATGCTTTCGGTTAAGCCTTTTAGGTAATGGATTAAAAATAAATATTACTTCTTGCAAAATAATGTGTTACTTTGGATCTCATACAGGTCGCTTATACAGGATCCCTTATACATGGTCTATAGATAACGTATTAATATTATTATACGAGTAGAATGTAATTGTAGGGCTTTTATGTATGAAGAAAAGGAATGAACGAAATCGAATGTATCCTATATGAAATATGTGATACGGATGCGATTTGAAATAGGGAATTAAGGTGGCGGTAGGTGGTAGCTGTAAGCACTATGGTAGCAAATTTGATATTCATTTGGGGTATTTTGTATTTAAATTTAAAAAAGGAATGTTTTTTTTTTATTCGAGGAAATAACTGAGCACCTTCTCAGTTAACTGTATTTTGTCATATAACAATGAATTAAGCACTATTGTGGCATACTTGATGTGTTTGATAGTACGCGTTGGTTGTGGGTTCGATATCCAGTCTAAGTTATATTCATTTTATATTTGTTTTATTTGCCATTGAATCGATTATTAATTCTATATTATACAAAACCTCTTTATAACATAAGTTATTTAGAAAGATCGAACAAACAGTTACTGAAAGAAATTCACAATATACTGAATCTGTTTTTACACCTAATAATACGCAGATAAATTACGTATTTTCAATTGATCTTATATTTATAAATTGCCTTTGAAAGAGCAAAGGTAATTTAACACCCTATAGGTATAACGTTATTTTGTATAGAAATATCATTCGAGAATCGTGAATGAAAGAAATGTAAAATAAATGAAACTCTCGTTTTGTGACTTTTCTATAATGTGTTTTGTTTCTCTTCTAGGAGACATATCAGGATAGGTCAGAGACGGAGAAATCCAAATGATATGACAAACTTCATTTGAATTCATGTGAAGTCGAATGAGAAATTAAAATATAAATAAAACTGCCAGGTGGGATTCATACACACAACCATCGTAAATATTTATTAGTCTCCAATGGTGCCACTATATCTATATCATTATGATTCACGTTTTTTCCCATATAGCAGGGCAGTCAAACAGAACCTAGTGTCAAGACACTCCGTTCTCCACAGACCGAAATCGAGACAATGCGTGTTGAGTGCCGAAAATCAATGGGGCGCTTTGTTTTAGGTACCAGAGCGGAAACATTATTTGACATAATTATAGCATATAATGCATTAATTTTCGACCATGTTAAAAATGGAACGCAGTGGGACTCACACACGCGCCTCTTGGAAACGGAAGTCTGGAGTTCCAAGAATCGTGGGTTCGAGTCCCGCTAAGTTCATGTTTTTGTACCTTTTCAAAAAAATATATTTCTTATATCAAGTGTATGAATAACACTTAATTAAAACTTGACTAACTGTTAGACTACTATGCATAGAGAAATAGCGATATATTAGTAAGCATGTTAGATACATTTAAATGGTTCTTACTTTTGTTAGAATTGTTCAATATATACAGGTATTTATTAGGGTTTGAAGATCTTTTAGGTATTTATATCTCAAGAGACGTTGAATATTTGGATATAATAAACTTAAAGAAGTTTTTTCAATTGTATTTTGTACCTACATCATTTAAATGAAGTTGTTATAAGATTTTCAGAGGCCATTGTCTCGCAGGGGGACAGCGTCTGCCTGATTCGATTGGTTTTGGGTTCGATCCACACTCGGAGCAATGATTACATATAATTTTTAATTTTTCTTGAATGTCACCAACCTTCTCTTGACCCTAGGAGAAACCTAGGGTATATCTGACTATCCTGCTATATACAAAGAGCCTGAAAATGAAGCCATTTTAAATATATCATTTAAAAATTGAACTTAAACGAGATTATTTCAATTGAAATGTCAAAAAAGTGACAAGAGAGTGATTGGATTATTTGCCTTGAAATGTACGGACTTAAACAAAACGACATTACTTTACCAATACAGAAATAAAGCTTCATTAATTGAACAAGTGTTACATAGATATTAGACGTGTATAAAATTTTATCCTTCTGTTGCAAAATTTATGCGTGGATGAGAAATTCAGAAAAATATGCTCCATTGGTAGGCTTTTTATGTAAAAGTATATGTAAAACACCCATTCGTTTGAAATGGTAGTATGCTTAATGTCACGCGATGGTTTTAGGATTTATTAGGTTTTAGGGTTTGATTCGCACTCAGATGTCGTTTCAACCGTACGAAGCCGACCGCGCCCATTTCCCCCCACGAATTTTCGAATTTCACGATAGGCCCTGTGCCTACCGCGTCTAGGCATAGTTGGTCCACCTGGTGAAGCCTGCCCACTGAGCATCGAATCGTCTGAATATATATATAAATATTATATATTTAAAGTGTTATTCGCACACTAAGGAAATTGAAAAAGATATATTCAAAAACGTATAAAAATTTGAACGCAGCGAAAATGTTAAAAAAATATATATTTAATAAATAGCATTCTCTCTTGCCAAACAATTGTTCGTAGAATAATCTTTGGGTAGCAGATATTTGTAAAAATCTCTCTACAGAGATGCTAACAACAAATATAAGTTGTAATAAACGTATAAGAATTTCAACGTAGCTGGATGTAAAACGCATGGCTTAGCGGTCAGACCGCATGAACGGTTTTCAAGAGGCGCGGGTTCAAATCCCGCTGCGTTCAAATTTTTATACGTTTTCTAAATATGTCTTTTTTAATTATATATATTCTTGTTTAGTGTTAACAGATGAGTAGAAGTTATACGCTAAGCTGTATATCGGTAAAACCTTTTAAACTTAACTTAAGAGTGAAGGTTTTAAAAGTTTTTGCTTTATAAAATATTAAATAAAGCGCGCAAGCTTGTGAATTTTTTATAGCTCATAATTTTACATTATCATTTGGCTGGCCCAGCTCAAAATTAGTTGGCTTTTTACGAAGTTTCACTAAGTTTTGTTAAAATAATATAAGTGAGAAAGGTTTTATATGATAATTTTACTAGACGTCTATGTAATTGTACATTTTAATACAAGTTATTAGATATTGGTATTACCGCAGCATTTAGTTCCGCCATTCGATACAGGTCTTAAAATTACGTTTTTTCTATTTAATATGCAGGAAACTGCTCAGAAATATATGTTTTCAGCATATATATATATATACATCTCGATAGAGTCAAGAATTATTTTTTAATTTGCACTTAAAAATGTATTGACGAACGCGGTGTGTAGAGTGTAAATTCGAATTATATTAAGCGGATATTAGGTTATATATTTTTTTTGCAGAAAGCAGATTATTGTTTTTATTTCATATATCATAAATATATTATATAAAGCAACTTCACGCTTTTAATCCGCGTAGCAGCGTAGTCAGTGATAACCTAGAGTCAAGACACTCCATTCTCCACTTTCCGTTGGAAATTGAGACATTACGTGTTGAGTGGCGAAACTCAATGCCGCGCATTCTTAGGTACCAAAGCGGAGAAATGAAAATCTTTTATATACAATGACTGCCCCAAGCAGGAATCGAACCCACACCGATCATCGATCGCTACGCCACGATGGATTCATAAATAAATTGTTATAATTATTTTAAAAAGAGGAAATGCCATTTGCCTTAATTATTTATTATAAAGGAGTAAACTAAAATAGAAAAGCCGCTTTTAAATAATCTCGCGTATGTAAATGAGCTGAGCTGCAGACCGACCGAAACGTGACTTTACAAGTATTTTTAATACAAATTTAACTGTTTTAAATATTTTCTTTTGTCATACGATTATTCTTAGAAATAATTACTCTGTGGGTTTGAGAAATTGGGAAAAATCTCTTTATGGAGATGCTTACAACAAAAATAAATTGGAACAAGCGTATAAGAGTTTCGACGTAGCTTATTAAATTTAACATTTTCTATATTTCTATAAAATAAGCATACTTGGATAAAAGGTAAGTATTTTCAGTAAAATGAACCATTAGCATATGCTAGAAATTGCATTTATGTTTTTTTTAATAAAACTAGTTGTCACCTGCGACTGCTTCTGCTTCGTTTGAGTCAACTTTATAACCAAAGGCATGCATGACACTTTCTATATTTTGTAGTTAATTTAACTTTTTCTTAGCTATAGAGGATCAAGAAGGGAACTCAAAGGAACCTTCAAGCATGAACTCCAGGTTTGTACGCGCGACAATTTTGGCTGTATATTGTCGGTCAGTTACTAGGTACCGGAAAATTTGTATACATTAAACTTTACATTTATTTATATAAGTGTATAAAGACTCAGTACCTATTATTAATCATTCATCAAGATTTTCATTGCACATTGTCAAAACATTGTTCCATCAGAATAAGGTAAGGCCGTATCAATATATTCTTTATTCAAATAGACTAATTTTAAATTAGTCAGTCAGTTAATTTAATAATCAATTAACATTAAAATGTCAGTATTGTCAGTCTTACCGGAACTACCACCGGTTCGGAAAGCAGATCTGCTGGGAAAAGCGCAACACTTGCTCTTTGCAAATATAATTTTACAATAATATCATAAGTATTAGTTCGAGTGGGTTCAAAGTCCACAAATAAGAAGAAAATGCCAACTGCACTATAATAAAACATAAACATGGATCAATTTTCATTGATTATTGATTCGACCTCAGGAGTCGCGGTAAATATGATTGAGCGTAACTCATGAGCTCACGTAGACGGCCTCATACGCACGGGGGGTAAGATAATATAGTTTTGATATCGATTTGTGTACTATGAAACGAATATAAACATATAGGACTGAAGCCATCGTGGTGCAGTGGGACAGTGTGACTGTAAACGCAATTGGATGTGGGTTCGATCCCCACCAAATCTTAATAATGGGGATCACATTCAGAAGATTAGTGGTGACAAGACGGTATGGAGTCCCAAACCACGAGAATTCAACAAGCAATGTGTCAGATTCGAGTGGAAAGTGGAAAAGGGAGTGTCTTGACACTAGGCTCTTTCTGACTACCTTGCTATGCGGGAAGAAGCCTGATTTTCTTAGTTCGGTAGAAAATTATAGAAAAATATACTTCAAGTTTCTATTTCCGATCATATTAAACTTTAAAATGATGAACTGTTTTATAAGTTAATTTTTGACCATTTGGAAATCAGACATAAAACCAGTTTAGGTACAGTATCAAAATCAACTGAACTAAATTAGCGTTAGAATATTATTTAGTAACTTGAAATTATTGAAGAGTTAAGTTATAAGTTATACATTTTTTTTTATAATTAGGATTTTTATTATAACAAAAGTTATAATAGACATTCATATACTATTAAAGTAGATTCCAGCTCAAAATATCTCAAAGAGGATAAATCAACAAAAAATGCTACGCCATATATATATTAGATATATCATTAAACTAATATGTGACAAAAACTTTGTACCCCTTATTACGAAAATTAATATAACAAATATTACACACACTTACAAGTTGTTTATATACACTTTTGTATAAGGTAGCATACGTATTTCTAAGGTAGCGTGTATTTTCAGTGTTAACCGTTCTACTAGTTCCTAACAAGTAATGATTTTACTCTTATATTTTGATGAGAAAATTGTTATCAATAAACATAAGTAACCAGTATATTAGAGGGATTTTTTTAAATTTTTTTTTTTTTGCTTTGCCCTGAATTTGAACCCGGGACCTCATATTGGACCTTATAACAATAAAAATAGCATCCTTTAGACAATTAAATGGTAGAAATTTAAATAAATTTGTATTCAAAGTCATACTCAGAATGAAAATGGTATAAAAAACTTCTTTATATTCCCGCAATCGTGCTTGCTCCCAACGCCGTAAGCTTTGAATGAAAATGCATTCTGGTTTCATTTTCAATTATTATTTTACTGAACGCGAGAATTTTTCAAATATATTCAATGTTTTTTAATATAAATATACATATTGTTTTTCGATAATAAAATTAAAAGAGATATTATCAATAAATTGTGAATTCCATTATAGATTATTTTGACTATCATAGAGAAAATTACATTACTCATATAGAAAATTATTCTTATATACTAAGAAATAAAAATAAAAACGCGGCTATAAATGGTTTTAACTTGAAATCTGTACAAATTCATATTTTTTCAGAATAAGCGACATCCACGTCTGTTACTGTGTGGTGGATTTGTGAAATCCTGTTATATTTTTGTATCAAAAAAAAAACTTTACATATTTCGCTCTGTGTCAGGATATGAACAGATGACCTAACGCCACACAATCGGAAATCGAATTCAATCGGAATACGAAAATAATTTACAAATAATTATACAAATTATAAATTTGTTGCTATCACCCTCTTTCACATGTTGGCTGGAATATAACTCTTATAGAGATAAATTCACCTTTTATTAATTTTTATATTCAGCGTATTTGCTTTTTAAGTGCAATAAAGTCGAGTGCAATTAACCTGAGTGAAAATCGAACTGGCAATCATCGTGATTAGACTTAATTATCTACTTATATAACTATATTATACTATTCATTTTATATATACATATACTGTCACTAGATTCCGTCTGCATATCTCAAAAGTCGTAAAGATTAAGTGAACATAAAAATATATGCAAATACAGAAATCAAAAACTCTTCCTCCAATGTTATTGCACATTATACGTTCGTTC
The DNA here is from genome assembly GCA_038994665.1 of Podotricha telesiphe. Taxonomy (NCBI): domain Eukaryota; kingdom Metazoa; phylum Arthropoda; class Insecta; order Lepidoptera; family Nymphalidae; genus Podotricha; species Podotricha telesiphe. Next base: position 351,830 of record JAOYRR010000019.1, on the reverse strand, counting down.
GATTTATGAGATGTGAAAATATTAAACGATTTCTATCGTCATTGCTTCAATTTTCTCGGAAAGCTCCATTTTCTAAAAAGTGAAAGTGTTGCGATTTCAATGTCATTGTTGTTTGTATTGAAAGTTGAAAGCTTTTATAGTATTATTTATATCAACGATTCTGTTAAATATATAGAGCTGAATACGAAAAATTTAATAAAATTTTGGTAGCAAAATTTGTTATTTACTCTTTTGTAGGCTGAAGCTTTAATAAATTATGCTATAAAAATTCTTTACTGTAAATATACAATGTACACATATGTGAATATTTTAGTAATTTGTTATTTTGACAAATAAGGGCTTATTTGTTGATCTATTGAGATCTTCACTGTCAACTCCTGTCAGTCCTGTCACCTGACAGGACCGACAGATACCTGTATGATGGAAAACTGAGTGCTGCTAAGCAAAATCAATAGGTAATTTTTCAATACTATATATTTAGAAATTTGAAATACGCATAAAATTTGAACGCAGCGGGATTTGAACTCTTGAAAACCGTTCAAGCGCTCTGACCGCTAACCCACGCGTTCTACGTCCAGCTACGTCGAAATTCTTATAAGCTTATTACAACTTATATTTGTTGTTAAAAAAAATTTTATACGTTTTCTAAATATGTATTTTTCAATTTCCTAAGTGAGTGAAAAACACTTTAAAAAATGTTTAATTTTTTTTTAATATGCAACAAAATGACAATTCTTCGTAAGTATTAATTTTAAAATTTATAATAATTTCAAAATATGACATGATATTATATTTCAATTTAAGTTGTGGTGCAAGTCATTTATATATCCCATTTCCATTAATACTCTATTTCCAACCCTTTGAGGTTAGATTCAATATAATGCTTTATTAGCGTCAAAACCGCATCTACTCACAATAATACAGTATAAATTATAGCGCCTTCAGCAGAGAGGTATAAGGCAAAATTAAAACGAGATAAAGAAAAGGGGAGAATGCAAGCCATCATTCTCCATTTTTCTCCCATAGCTGGAATCACTGGTTGAAGTACAATTGTTATCTTAATATGAACATGCGTTTCAGACAGAATTGATGGCACAATTATATTTCTCTCTCGTCAAAGCCATAGCTTCATATCTACGCCATAAAATAGTTTTATTTGTTTTTCTTTCATACTTTATGTTTGCATTAATAGGTATATAATGTTATAATCCCACGCGAAGCGGCTATTATATATTTACCCTCATCTGTAAAGACAGTGTTTTGTCTCTCTTACCACGAACAGACGTTGCGAACTTGTTGGAAATGCCTACTTCCGTTTCAGCCATCGTTCGACTTTAGTTTTCGCTGCGCTTATTGTTCTAGAATATAGTCTTTAGTTGACTTTAAATTGCTTTATAAAAGGCCATGTGCCCTTATTATTGATTTATTTCCAGTTATAAGCTTATCTCTATAGAGATTGTCAAGGAGAGCTTAGTGTCAAGACACTCCGTTCCACTTTTGCAGTTCGATATCGCGATTCTTCATGTTGGCTGTGTATGGCGGAACGCACATCATTTCTGTATATCAAACGAAGAAATAAATATATTTAATGTAACCATTCCTCCAAATAAGAATCAAACTCACAACCAATCAAACACTGTCCCAATTGCTCAAATCCATGCAGTTGTTAGCAAAAGTGTGAAAGAATTCAAATAAAAGCTTTCTTACAGCAGAAGGAGGTGTACTTGCTGTAATAATCCGACTGTGGCTAATGTGTTCATAGGCTTCATACGCACACATATTTATAATTTACAGGGTCCCGCCTACGCTATATATGAGGTTGGATCACGAAGAATCGCAAGAATTCCTCTCATACGTTCTATTCATATAAAATATTTTATAAAAACATTTTATTATGATATTGTTCTATTAATATATATGAAGAAATGACAGTAAAATTCTCATCGATATGTTTTTAAACTAAACTATTTTGACCGGTTTATTGCATATTGCAAGAGTGTACCTCAGGTCTCGGACTGATCAAAGTGTTCAAAGCGTCGAATTTTCTATTCGCTATTCTTTTCGTAGTGTGCGGAACTCAGATGGAAAGTCGAGAACGGAGTGTCTTGACACAAGGTTCTCTTTGACTACCCAGCTATTCAGGAAAAAGTGTAAAGCTAAAAAATATACGTGATTAAAAAACGTATAAAAATGTTAACCATGCGTTACACTACTATAGTAGAACGCATGGCTTAGCTGTCATATCGCTTGGGCGGTTTACAACAGGCACGGATTTGAATCCTTCTACGTTAAAAATTTTATAAGTGTATTAAAAAGGTTTTCCAATTTTCTAAGTGTGTGAATAACACTTTAAAATGTTAAAAATATATGATTTGATTCATTCGGTTAAAATAAATTAATTTACTATTAAATAAACTTATTGCTATTTATTTATTTACAGCTATATGTGTAAAAATCGCGAGAACCAAAGATTTAGTTACTGTAAGTTTTAAATATAGAATGTAATATTTTATATATATATATATATATATATATATATATATTTGATGATATACAGTGTAATGAGAAACAATTTAAAGCAAAATAAATCAGTTATTATTCTCTAAATTCCACCCCAACAAGATGGAGTTATATGACGTAGTTCAATTCGTTGAACTAGACCAGTTCAATGAAAGTATTTATTATATTTGATATTGCCAAGTGGTTCAATCAATAAAATACAATCATAGTGTGTCATTTTAATTTTATACTACGACATGATTGTAAAAAAGAATGCACGGCTTTGAGTTCCGATACTCAGCACACAATATCCGAAATTAGGTGGAAAGTGGAAAATGGAGTGACTTAACAGTGGGTTGTATCTTTCTACCCAGGCATTTTAAATAAATATGTAAATAAAAAAAACGTATTTAGAAAACGTATAAAAATTTTGAACGCAGCGGGATTTGAAAAATTGAAACTCTTGAACGGTTTTCAAGCGGCGCGGGTTCAAATCCCGCTGCGTTCAAAATTTTTATACGTTTTCTAATTACGTCTTTTTCAATTTCCTTTGTGTGGAAATAATAACACTTAAAAAAATGTTAAAAAAAAGAGAATATGTAAATAAACAAACTATTATTAATATGTAATAAAAAGTAATAATTGTAGAGAAAAAAGAAAGAAAACTTTTATACATATAAATATGGTGGTGTAAGTTAAAAATACTGGCCGGCTCCTTAATGTCGGGCAAACGCTTCTAATTGATAGGTCATGACGTTCCATACGTAAGTGCATGAGTAAGCTTAACGAACTTAAATTTTGTAGGAACTTGAAATCTTGACGTAAAGTGACATACGCTTTATCATAGCAACGCCACGCCAGTAGCTCAAATGTATGGCAGTGTTTGTATAATTGTTTTTTATTTTCCTCTTCTCTCATTATCTTGTAGGCTACACTCTTCTCGATACATATTATAAATGTATATATTTTCTTAAAAATGTATACAAAGTTTTTGCTTCACATATAATATATTAAACGTTCATTACTTATGAATTACGAAATAATTGGCGAAAAAATTATATTAACTGTATATATATATAGAACAGTTTTTTTTTAATTATAGCGCTTCGAACGTGTCAGTAGAGCACTTCGTCAATGTTCGATTGTACAAACATGTTCGATCGATCAAAACATGTTGAAAATGTGTTGAAAAGAGGAAAAAACACTCTAGGGATACATTTTACTAGTTTATATTTAATTTAAAATACGATACGAGTAATTGCGTAAATTATATTACAATCTCGTCTTAATATTGAAACCGGGCAATATATTCAATTCAATAAGCAACATTCAATTCTACCGATTTAGACAAGAGAACCACAATATCGTTTTAGAATATCAAATTTGTAGGTCAGGCTATTCACGGCAGGATTTCCCACGATTTGGGTCAGATGTGTCATGCGGACAAAAGAATTAAACATCACTGTCGAATTTTCAAAATAGAGCTTACAAATTTACACTAGCTGCAAGTTTCGCCGCATGTGATACGGGCCTAATATACTCGATTAGAATTTCGTATTTTACATACAATTATGGAAGGCGAAAATATCTAAGTGATGAGTATCTCTATTTTTTTTTTACAAATGCATTTTTTATATTATTATGCAGAAGTAGGCCTCGTGTTTCTTAAAGGACGCGCTCAAACCGTATACGATTCAGTTCAAAATCGACATCATTTAGTTAAAATAAAAAAAAAAAATTACTTAAACACTCCCAAATCACCTCAATAAAAAATAGAGTCAGATAATAAAAAACAAATGGAGAATTCTATAAATATTTAAACCTACTAAGGTAGCTTAGAACTATGTGTTGTACTGTATTTCAAGAATTTGTCCAATCTAATCTTGCCAATGAAAATTTCTTATCTTCCAGCATTTGTGCTTTCAAATGCACATTTATTCCTTAGCAGGAATACTCCATTAACCTAATTGCCTATAGAAGAAAGAAAACAATGAAAAAGAGAAGCATTATCGATTTTTAAATAAAGTTTTATAACCACTTTAGTTCTAGGTATGTATGCATTGTTTATGTATGGCTATAACAGAATAAATTTCTCGGCAAAAATAATTATTTCACCTGACCTTAAAGTTCAGTTAGTTGATTTTTCTCATTAACACAGGAATGTCTAACTTTCTACTAACTTTTTGTTTGTCAATGCTACGAATTTTTAATTGAATTACAAAATTAGAATTTTTACTAGTTTCACATTTTACAATTTATAAACAAGCTATCGTTGAATGAAGCAACTTGTGGCGCAGTGGGACGGCATCTGACTGTAAGCGTGATTGGTTGCGAGTTCGATTAAATCTCGTGCAAATCATTTTTTAAATATTTTCATTTGTCCACTCTAGAGTAACTAAAACATTGAGTTCCACCACTGAATACACAATATCTCGATTTCGTATGGTAAGTGCAGAACAAAGTGTCTGGACACTAAGGTTCTCCTCTAACTACACTGCTACGTGGAAAAAAGCGTAAGCTGTATCTATAAGCAATATTTCTATATCGTGTATCGTAATTATAACTATTCATATACAAATAGCCAAAATAATACATTTCAAATGCACAATTTCGATCAACTTCGCTTCCGGTCGTTCGGAAATAAACCTACCAGGCTTGTAATTTTCATGGCATGTAGGTCAACTGGTGCGGAAAGTTACAGCTATTAAAATTTAGACAAAACTTTAATATATATATAAAGTATTAATATATATATTGTAAAAAGTAGGCTTCATTTGACAGTGACTGTATTTTGAACACTTTTGTTGTTGTAGTAGACTTTCGGTTCTTTATAGCTCTTTTTGACGGCACGATAGATCTACATGCTTAGATATTGGTGATGTAATTTTTCTGGCTGTGGGATTACGAGATTTTGGAAAGTATCGTGTAAGTTAGTAAATAATAATCCCCCATGATTAGGCATATTTTGTAAGAACTGTATTCAATTTTCCAGCTTAATTGGCTGGTGTTGAAATTTTATATATTTTATATATATAACAGAGTTCTCACATGACAGTAATTAGTATCAGTATTTACTAACAAACAGGTTAAGAATTATGTTTCACAGTTCAATTTGGTCCAAATTTTATCCTATAATAACAAGACACACTAAAAGTCAAAGTTTAAGAAAAAACAAGGGCCAAACAAAATAAAAATATAAAACATTTCACAATTCATCTAAATAGCGTAAAATTGTGCACCTCTCATTGGCATTTTATCCAATACTAGGTTGCACGATCTTACTTTGGTCTGATTGAAAATTGCATTGTACGATAAAAGCTTATTTTAGAGCAAAAATGCCGCTTCCTTCGGGTATGAGCCATAATGAAGCTTCAGGTTATGCGAGAAAAGTTTAACAAAAAAGTGTTAATAGAGAAATTGTTGATCAAAATCATTTATTTGAACTGAGTTTTAATGGATATATTTTTTAATCCATTTATTATCCATTAAGCTTTAGATTTTTTCACGTAATCAGAGAAACCTAGTGGGCTCCACTTTCCGCCCGAAATTGAGACATTGCGTGCTAAGTGGAACTTAGCGCCGAGCTTTGCCTTAGGCGCCAGTGTAAAGAAATGAAAAAAAAAGACCCTCTGAGTGAGAACAAAACCCACAGCCAATCACAATTACAGGGAACTCGGTATTCTGACTACCCTTTTTTGTTAGAAAGTTTGAAGAACAATATTTTCTTCATTTAAAACTTTTATTAACACATATGTGTCTTAATAAACATTTTTTTTATATATTCTTTGACAATGGTAACAAAATGTTTCAATATGATAACAAAGTGTATCAAAATGGTAACAAAATGAAATTAGAAACTACAGATTGCCATATTATATGAAGTAAGGACACAATCTTACTTAACTCATAATTTTCTGCTCATTTAAAGATTCATCATTCACGCGTGTTACCTGTTTTTCAGCTGTACGCTTTTCCTCACATATTTTGTTTTATATGTCATTACTTCGTTGTTATTTTTGAATGTGGAATTAAGATCGTTTAAAAAATGACATACCCAGGTAGCTAGCACATGTCTTAGCAACCAGTTTTAAATATGAATAATTTACATAAAATTCGAACCCGTTACCAAAACCTTCAGCCATTACTATCCCGACAAATTCATAGCAATACCGTATTATAATAAAATAATTATACTTGTAGCATTCCAAATTGTATGGTTATTATTACTAAGAATTGAAGTAAGAAAATATAATAAACTGAATAATTAATACAATTAAAATGTAATAATAGCTTCTATAACAAAATAGCGATTTAAATCATTCTATTCTATTCTACAATATAGAATACAAAACGACCGTGAATTCTACAATGAATAATAAATGTGTCAAAAGCAGAAATATATATAGTTTAAAGTCAATTTTAGTTATGACACGTGGGTTATTTAATTCACTAAATTATAATTGTATTACAGAAGGGACCTGGGTTCATAGCTAGTGTTAGGCAAATTTATTAGGGTGATATAAAAAATTGACCTAATTACAGCTTCACGCTTTTACACGCATAGCAGGGTAGTAGGAAAGAGCCTAGTGAAAACACACACCCGTGGCAAAACTCAATACCAAATTTGACATATAACTTTTTTACATGCACTTAAGACTTCTGGCTGTATACGAGATGGCCGTGGGTGTATCGAATACATTATTCTGCTTCCCAGATACATTACTTTCATTGCCGGTCTGGTAACAAGAGCGCGGCGTTGAGTACCGCCACCCAACACGCAACGTCTGGGATTCGAGTGCAAATTGTCCATAGAATAAAAAAAATTACGGTTTCTTTGACACTCTTCCTACTTTACGCGAGCAAAATGTGAAGCAACAGGTGGAGCTTTAACAGCTCACCGTTGGAAGTACGAAAAATAGAAATAGTACGGCAAGGACCGTTAAGTCCACGCAAATGAAGTTGGAAGCGACAAATTGTATAAAAGATTTATTTTCTATTCGGATTTAGTTTGCACAACGTAACCAACTTCGAGTTGATTTTCAACACAACTACATATTATATTAGAAATTTTTGTTCTAAAAATTGTATTTTAAAAAGTGAGAATTTAATAACAAAATTGCTTTAAGCTTTTATATAGTAACTAAAAAAAAATCAATTACAAGCATGCATAAATAAGGAGCCCTATTCCCGCATATTATATGCATGCCAAAAAATGTAAATCAGAGTGACAAAACACTGTCATAGTCACAGTCATAATGATTTACTTGAACTAAGTCAAAACAAATACAGTAAAATACTGAGGAAGTCAACTAGCTAAGTTAATTTACAAATCTACTTTGGTAAGAAAAATCGCTTGTCCGGTCTATTCATTTATATTCAGGGCTTGATGTAGACCACTTATCACACACATATTAAGAATGTAAAAGAAACAACAAAACAACGTATAATATAAGTAAAAGGTCAATTTAAATAGTAATATAAAAAAAGACATATTAAGAAAACGTATAAAATTTAAACACAGCGCGATTAGAACCCGCGCCTCTTGAAAACCATTCAAGCGCTCTGACCGCTAAACCTTGCGTTCTACATCCAGCTACTTCGAAATTATTATACACTTATTACAACATATGTTTGTTGTTAGCATCTCTTTAGAGGGATTTTTACAAATTTCTGCTACCCAACGACTATTTTAAGAGCAATCGAATTGGCTCGAAGGGGGAATGATTATATACAAAATGTTTTCATATCACCGCTCTGGTACCTAAGACAGTGCGTCATTGAGTCCCGCCACTTAACACACGTGTTGCGTTCGGCGAGACGTGAAGAACGAAGAGTGCTGTCATTAAGTTATTTGTGTCTAGTTCTCTATGTGGGAAAAAGCGTGAAGCTGGTTTTTTTTTCTAATTTTTTGATTAGTATCTTATACACATATATAGGAATTTACAATGGTAGTGGTGGTACGGTGGCAGTAATTCAGTGCGGGAATAGGTTACGAATTCGATTTCATTTGGAAAAATATTTATATTATATCATTTCTACGGACCGTTTAAATGGTTTACACCATAGTTATAGCTTTGCTTTTTTTAAAACAGCTGATCATTTAGTTTTGGTACACTAGACATCATATATAATTTGTTATTTTTTCTTTCAGTCTCACGCACTTTTTCGTATTGCAGTGTATTCTGAAATACATGCCGTTCTCCATTTTCCACCTGCAAACGCCGTGCTCTGTTTTACGTACCAGGGTGGTAAAATGAAAATAATAATTTCTCCTAGTGGAAATTGAACCCAAAACCAATCGCGTTTACAGTCAGATGCTGTCCCACTCCACCACGATATCTTTAACTCACTGTAATCTATCTACATATATAGATAGAACTTTTCCTGTTTCTTAGTTATATATAGACAAAGCACAACTCAAAACAAGCGTAGAAATTTGAAATTTTGCATATACGCTCTTAAGGGAGTGTAGGGGAACACTAAGAGAGGGTTTCTCGAAATTCTAACTAAAACGGATAAAAATAGCCTTTGCGTTTTATAGTTTCAGGTCGCTATATAAAAAATATGTAAAAAATACATATTTGAATAAAAATGTGTTCGATTAAATTATACAAAGTGCATTAAAAAGTAAAGAACGGGTAAAGCACTAGGTTCCTTGACCAATTATAATGAAACAAGAATAGATAATATATATATGCGTGTTTTTTTCTTTTGCAGCTTCACGCTTTTTCCCGCATAGCAGGTTAGTCAGGCAGAACTTAGTGTCAAAACACTCCGTTCTCCACTTTCTGTCGGAATTGCAGACGTTGCTTTAAACGTGGTGGTATTGACCGCCACGCTTTATCATATCAGAGAGGAGAAATGAAGATACTTTTAATATAACCAGAGTGGAAATCGAACCCACAACCAATTGCGTTAACTATAAGACGCGGTCCACTTTTTTATAATAAATAAACACTTCTTTAATTATTTTACAAGTAAACTCTGCATCTTTAAATAGTATATTGAGCACCAGATTAACGTTACTTCAAGCTCAAATAATCCCGAAAACATAAAAGAATTCGCCTTTGACTCAAACAAAAGTGAATAAAATATAGAGACGGACGAAAAAGAAATCGAAGGAAATTAAATCCTCTAAATTTTACTATTGATGAAAAAATATTCAATAGTGCTTGAAAGAGGATTATTAAAATGGTTTTTGGTTTATTCCAAAGACATACTGTTAATTGATTTTACAAAGAATACATACTTGTCCATTTTGTATAAATAAAAGTATATATTCTTTAATTTTGGATATATTCTTTAATTTTTATTTTAAATGAATATTTATATTTTCAACACATGTTTAAAAAAGTTTTTCATGAAACACGAACGAAACTCTTGAAAATCGAAAACATGGCTTAGCAGTAAGAGCCTTGAACGGTTTTCAAGAGGCGCGGGTTCGAATCCCGCTGCGTTTAAACTTTTATACGTTTTCTAAATATGTATTTTTCAATTTCCTTAGTGTGCGAATAACACTTTAAAAAAATGTTAATAAAAATTTTTCTAGTAAGTTCACATTTATTAGACCATCACATCTCTACTAATTTCACATTCCTTCCCGAGCTTTCCAGCTTAAGTAGAGAGTTATTGAAACTGTATAGAAATACTAATTAAAAATTACCTATACTATTGCAACATTTTTTCTAAGTCGACATACAAAATGAATTTAGTTACATGTAAGTAACGCTATATATATATATGGTGAATGATATGTGTTATCGTCTCGTACCGTTGTCTTATTTTTGAATCTCCCACGATCCGCTCATGAAAATTTCGAAATACCTGACAACTCACATACCTGTAAGGTTACCAAGCCGTTCAATATTTGCTAACCGTACCACGCCCTTGTAACAAGTTATTTCTTAGCTTTGTTTTTTACGTATTTCTTGTTTTGAGGTAGAGTCGGTATAGTGAATTTTGTGTATGCGGTTTTGCAATTACAATTGAGTGTATAATATCTAATAAGACTAAATACGATGCTATTCTTTTTTTTAAACTAAGAACTGTTAACTTACAATGGAAGATAACATTAGTTCGGTAATAAAGTTTTAAATAACTGTTCGTTTAAATTATAAGATTTGAAGCATATTTTGCGATATTAATAATTATTAAAATTATTTATTTCTTAATGATAAGTAAAAAGTTTGAGAACGAAGTGTCGAAGTGAATATTTTATTTTATATATAATTACATATTACTACACTATACTAGCACGAAATTTGACTTAATGTATTTTTAATCTATTTCTATTTAGGGACTTAGCACGATTTTAGTTTTGTATGATTCACAATTATATTATGAATCTATTTGAATCGGTTTATATGATTTATGGTTATTGAGCGTTTTGAATTGAATTGCAAACACTTGTTGCTTGAATAAACTTAGATGTGGCGCAGTGTGACAATTGTAAAAGCGATGGTTATGGAATCCATTCCGACTCGGGGAAATCATTTTCAAATTATTTTCATTTTTAAATTTATTTTCTGTTTTATCAAAACTGTTTTCATTTCCACTCTGGTAAAATAAAGTGTGGCGTTTAGCTCCACCGCACAGCACATAATGTCTCGATTTCCGACGGAAAGTGAAGAATAGAGTGTCTTGGCGCCTGGTTCTCTCTGACTACACTACTATGCGGGATAAAAGGTGAAGGTTTTTTTTTCTCTCTATGCAATTGTTATTATATATAATAACAAATTATTCACACACTTAATAAATTGACACTTTAAAAACAAATGATAAAAATTAATATACAGCATTCTCTCTTGCCAAACGATTGTTCGTAAAATAACCTTTGGGTAGCAGAATTTGTAAAAATATGTCTATAGAGATGCTAACAACAATTATAAGTTATATTAGTATTAAGCGTTTAAGAATTTCGACGTAGCCGTATGAAGAACGCGTGGCTTAGCGGTCAGAGCGCTTGAACGGTTTTCAAGAGACGCGGGTTCAAAACCCGCTGCGTTCAAATTTTTATACGTTCTCTAAATAGATGACAAATTTTACAATTAGATTTATACGAATCGTAATCTATCTCATAACCATCGCATGACACCATAGACTTCTTACTTGGTATACTTTTAGGATTTTATTATTTAAGTAATGAATTTTTTTTTCTATCTATTTTTATTTAGGGTCTTTTTATGTAATAATACAAAAATGTCAGCCCCATCGTTCCCTAAAACAATCTTCAAACACACAATTATAGCATTTCCTTAATCTTCTAAGAACACTATTTATACTTAAATTTATACAACATCTTAGTTACCACAGAACAAGGTTCAGACAATAAACATTGGAAAACACCTACATCTCTTAAATTTAAATTATATCGACGAATTAAGTCTTGACGGGCCCCGGCATTACGGACACATTCCACTAAGAAATGGTGAATATCATCCTCCACTCCGCACAATTCACAGTTAGGAGAATTTACTTTCTTCATGAGAAAACTGAATTTCTTTAACGGAATATGCCCAGCACGCAAGTAATGAATGAATTAGTTAATAACTTAACATATTTATATATTTTAGCGTCAATATTTTAGACTAATTCACTTTTATGATAAAATCTTTTAATATTTGTAAAAGTCTGTCTGTCTGTGAACTCCCACTCAGGGGTATGAATGAATGACAACCCTTTTTTTTTAAATATATAAAATCGCTTAGCAACAAACCCCAAAATATTCAAGCAAAAATCATCAGCGTAATCGTAAAAATTAGAAAGCTTCGCGATATTTGCTTAATAAGTTTCATCAAACATTTTTAATTGAGCCAAAAAACAATATTAAGAAGGAAAATTTTTAAACTTTTCTTATTACATAATTATGTACTTTTTAATTAAAGCGATCCCAGTTGAAGGCATCGGCGGGGGCCAAATAATAATTATTAAATGAAGTTCTAACGTGCCTACGAATATTTTTAGTGAACTCTATTAAACATTTTTATATTAATAAGTTCTTTGATTTTCGCGATTATTACACATTTTGAAATGAAACTAAACAGGTAGACTCTACCTGTGACCACGGATTGCTGTAAAGTGTTCGAAACGTCGGGTTCTAAAAATGTATTTTCGAATACCAAAATTATACGCAAATAATCCGGTTAAAATAGTTTCTTTTCAAAAATTTTATATTAGTTATTTTGTTCAAGCGAAGTAATTGAGATGAGAACAACTAGTAATAGGTTCTCATTAGTCCACTTTTCATTTATTGAGGCCCGTTGCGTGTTGGGTGGCTCAACCTCTTAAACGCAAACAGTGTGGAAAACGCGAAAATGAAAGTATTTTCAAACTGAGCTGAATTTACAACCATCGGATATACTCATATAGTACAAAACTGCTGATAACATCAAAACATTATCATATTATTTGACGGTTTTAAATATTTTTTCCGCTCCATTTTTTCCCGTAAAGCAAATCTAGACACTTTGTAATCCACTTTCCGCCTGAATTCAAGAAATTGTGGGCTAAGTGACGGTACTCAACGCCGCCCCTTGGAGACGAAGAGCAGCTTTTAATTCACAGAAAGTTACCACAGCAAAGAAATGAAAACAATTTAAATATATCGGTTCCCCGAGCGAGAATAGAACCTACAACTAATCGCGTTTAAATCTGTCTGCCACGATTGACTTGAACAAATAATGTCTCGAGTATCCAGATTATTCATACAAAATCGCATTTAAGTGTCAAATGAATAGATACTAAACGTTTGACAATACACGTATCTTGCATTAAAAGTTCTTATATTATTTGCATTTGCATATTTAATAAATTTGTCGTTATCAATTTTTGTTAGTATGGAGATTCAATGGCATTAGTGTACTTTTATATTTAAAAAGGAAATGTTTGTACGAGTACGATTTGAACTTGTAACCCATAACTTCAAGCACATGCTTGTTTCTAAAATAAGTAGACTCATGTAATATCAAGACACTCTGTTCTCCATTTTCCGTCGGAAATCGACATATCGTGTGTCGATTGACGGAACTCAAGGCCGGGCTCCCTCCTAAGTACCTGCTGTGATTTTTTTTAAGTATAATCATTCCCCGAAAGGGAATTGAACCAACAACTAATCTCATTTGCAATCAATCCCTTACCACTGCACCACAACGACCTATTTTATTTTAAAGCGTTAAAATATAAGTACATTTAAACGCTTTACTCTTTATTTGAATCTTAGCACATTCTTCTTTGAAAAAAAGAAATAGAGTATAAAATATATATATATGTAAATATATATAGGCCAAAGTAACCAACCATAACCTAATGGTGGGTATATAGATAAAACTTTTAAAAAGTTTCGCTACAGCTTACACCTAAATAAAGCATAAAACATCGCTTGACACTGACATATAAAACCACACATAGAGCTTTCTGTAGCTATTCGCAAGTAAATATTAGTTTAAATTTGGCAACGCTTACACATTCACTGATCCACCAGTATCCTTTTACAAATGTACAACCCTCCACAATCATTCATTTATAAAATCATTGATACATAAAACTATGAAGAGCTGTGAAATTTCACATATAGACAATATAAGAGTGTGTAATACACATGTACACCATTACACATGCACACCGCTCCACATGTACACCCCTCCATACGTATACCCCTCCATATATACAGCTCTCCATGTACATCCCTATACACGTATAATCCTCCACAAATAAACCTATCCGGTTTTATACATATCTGAATATAAAAGTCCACTCAGCCACACATATATTCATCCACTCTCGTACATTCCTCCAAATGGACACCCATTAGTTTTTACACACAAACTTATATTAAAACAACGACGCGTGTCAAAAGCACACCTAGGCTCGTGCGATTGGCCATAAAAATATATACTCAGAAACTGACTACCCTATTTTGAATAGAGTACCGCAAGTGAGCGTTTTAAACTTTTGCGCCTTTAGTAAGCTAGGATAGAGTGGTGTGTTGGATTTGTATTCGTAAACGCGTGAAAGTTCATAACGGCGCTAAGTTCCGCCACTCAGCGGGCAATGCTAGAATTTCGTAGGAAAGTGTGAGAAAAAGCGTAACGCTCATAATAAAAAATTAAAATTGAGAATTAATTATATTGAAATTATAATAAGTAATATTAAATTAGAATGGTCGATTTTTCCAATCATAATAAATGTATATAAACATCTCTATCCCGTAAATCAATCTACCTATATATTACTAATCTTTTTTAATATATATTACTAATCTTTATTTATTTTTCGTTGGCTAGAGCAGCATAACTTGAGATTTCAAATAAATGTCATATAAAAATCCTTACTTATTTCAGCTTTTACTTGAGCTTTTCTTACAAGTACGATGGTTAAGAAAGAAAATTTATAAACTTATAAAACAATTCTGAAATGTTACCTGTTTTAAATGCGTTAGAAATGCAATTCTACAGTTATAATAGTAAATTGATGTTAAAAATTTTATGATTCAGAATAATATTTGTTTAAAGGCGTTAAAAATAATTGCGGAGAGACGAGAGCCTCCGCCACTCCGCTACGAAATAAAAGCGTTGAGCATCTTCACGCTATTTCCCGCATATCACAGCAGTGCGTGAGAATCTATTGTTCAGGCACTAATGTAGTTATAGGGCAGGGAATCGAACCCATAACCAATCGTGTTCACAGTCAGACGTTGTCCCACTGCGCCACAATGGTCAACAATAGTTGTAAAGCTGGTTCTTAAAAATAACTGCGATTAAAACGGATCGCAATGGTTGTGGGTTCGAATTTTACTCGTGAAATCTTAGTAGTTTCCTGTTTGTAAGTCCAAGCGTACCGCATATATTAGTCCACCGCAATGTCTCAATAAATGCCCGTAAAATTACAGAGTGGTTATCGTTTATTTTTCTCTGTCTCATACAAGAATCGAGAATAAACCTAAAAGATATATTTTTTTATTTAAATTCCTATCCCATAATTATTCTTATAATTATTTAATTAGTAATTTAAGGTCTCGAATTTACTTCCAAATTTATCGAAAACACTATAATATCATTTAAATACTACATGCAGTGTTTAAGTGCGATATTGAGATGGTAAATTTTTAGTTTTTTACCTCGAAAGCTATATCAGAAATAACTGACGAAATGAACGCAACCAATAAATGTAGTCGTCAAGACTCTCGAAAACAATTAATTACTTCTTAATGAAGTCTTTGCAAGTCTAAGCCCGGAAATTGTTGAATACCTCACTATTAACAGTCAAGTTTTATAAAATATTTACTTCGAAATGTAAGCTCTAATCATTTTTTTATTTAATTTTCCTGATAATCATTGTTTTAATATCCAATAAGGTTTGAGATTTTTCAACCACGTTTTCAACAATATGAGTTTCGACTTTTAGGAAACTTGTTTCACGTTATAAAGCCTCAACTTAATCTATTATCAGCCTTTTATCTTTATTTATTGAAAATATAATGTTACTGTAGTAATAAAACCCTTGTAACTTAATCGTAAATATGCCATAAATCTATTATTTATTATATAGTACTTAACTATAAAAATAATATCTGTAAATATCGTATTTAACAAAAAATGGTATTTATATTTAATTGTTTTAAACGCTCAATTTGTAGAACCGCTTAATTGTTATCGTTCATGTTAATTTTGTTTACTGAGACTCTAGACGTCTTTCTTATTGAAGGAAGTAAATTCGAGCAAAAAAATTAGGAACCTCAAAATATTACGAGAGATTTTTTTTTATCTGAAAATCTGCAATAATTATAAAATTCAATAAACAGCCCCAAAATCACATATAATTATAAAATAATGTAAACCTTTCGCAGCATACGACAAGCGCGTGAAATATCGCCGAGAATACATTAAGAAATAAATTTTGGAGCAACAGTTTGTTGGTACAGAAGTGCTGGGGTCGTCGGCGGCTCCGTGATAAAATGGCGGATGTAGGGCCCAGGATAAAAGCTTAAACGAAAAGTATAAAGAACGAATCTTCGCTCGATACCACCCTACCTGTTGCGGTGTCGCCTCCGTCCCGTAGTTAGTTTCAGCAAAACTTTTGCGCGGTAAGAGTTAGTTAGAAATATTTTGTTCACTCACCCGAAGTGCTTGGTTGCTCCTCGGCCGGGCCGCTGTTTTTTTTGAAAACTTTTAATACTGTTGAAAACAGTTTGACGTTTATTATGTACTGGTATATTTAAATTTACATGGCTCGCCCCACGCGAGCTTTTCTGAAACAAGGACGCGTGCGGCCGGTAAGGCGGATTGCGAGACAGTGCCGATGGCGAGGCTCACCGCGCCCCGCCCGGACCCTGCGAAGCCTACGTCAACTTTATGCCAAACCAAGGTGCTCGCAGAACACCTTGTGAACTTCGATTGAACCGAAATATTATTTCATATACCAATTATATTTCTAACCGACCTTGAAATAATTTAAAAAAGCGTATTTTTACGACTTTTAACGATTAAGATTGAAAATTATTTTGTTGTTCATTATCAGTGATTGATTAAAGCTAATAGTTAATAGTTTTATTACATTTGTACATAGATAATGTGTAAAAAAATATGTTTGAGAAAGTCAGAAGTAAAAGTTCACAGTGGTGCTTAACTTTTTCTAGTCTAAAGATCCTTAAATGAGCTTCAAATATAATTATTATATATACAAATTAAATATTAAAATATATATATAAATATAAATTTTTAGGCTTCATGGTTTGCTCCCGCATAGAAGGTTAGTCATAGAGAACCTAGTGGCAAGACTCCGTTCTCCCGTTCCGTTCTCACACACTTGTGGGCGGAACTCATTACCGCGTTTAGTCTTGTCACCAGGGCGGATAATTAAAATAATTTAAATATAATCATTCCCTCCAGTTGGAATCGAACCCACACTCATTTAGTATACAGTCGGACGTTGATTCAAAATGTTGTTACTTCGAAACGGAATTTGTATATAGATAATTTATTCGTCCTATTTTTTTTAATTAACACGCCTCTCTTATTTAATTGGGTAGTAAAAATACATACGGT
This sequence comes from Podotricha telesiphe, assembly GCA_038994665.1. Classification (NCBI taxonomy): domain Eukaryota; kingdom Metazoa; phylum Arthropoda; class Insecta; order Lepidoptera; family Nymphalidae; genus Podotricha; species Podotricha telesiphe. Next base: position 334,290 of record JAOYRR010000019.1, on the reverse strand, counting down.
AATGGCACTGTTATTCATATACCTTTAAGCTGCAGCTTTCCAACACCATCATATTTGATACCATCATAAAAAATGCGAAGTCATAAATAAATCAATACCTCATTTAATAATTAAGCATTCTTTAAATGAAAGCTTTTGAAAGGTTTCGTTTCCATACAAGCTTTTCCTTTAGGCAAAATCCAAAATAAGCAAATGGCGTCTAAATTTTAAATGCATTATATATCCATATTTGACGTTTCCAGAGTAATTAAATATTAAGTTATAATATTTTGGATAAATGTGGAAACGAGGTAAATCGGAACAAAATATATTTATAATGTGAAAGCTAACCTGTCACAGTTTTATCCGTGAATATGCTGAAATAAATTAAATTCGCCTCTTGGTAGACAGGCGATAATGGCGGTTAGTTGTTAGAAATATTTTAAGCTTCATAAATATAACTGAATACTGGAATGAATTAATATTATTATAAATGACAATATATAATTTTACACCATCGTGGCTCCCGCATCGGTTGTAGGTTTGACTTCCGTTTGGGTGGGTAACGTTTAAAGATTAGCAAGTAGACTGTTATTCAATATCTATTATATATAAATAAGTGAAAAGTGAAGGTTTGATTGTTTTAACAATACATTCATTCTCTCAGCTTTCGCCACGTGATGGAGAAGATTTTTTCATGCATCGCGGGATATTTAAAGAGAACCTAGTGTCAAGACACTCCGTTCTTCACTTTCCACCAATCGTTTCATACACTAACTCACTAAGCCACGAAAACCTCCATGCAGATGATAAACAAATTAAAATTAATTTCCTTTTCTTAATCTAGTTTAAGAAATTACTTATCACGCACTGTTCCTAGCAAAAAAACTTAGATAACGCTAATGAATGGAGTAAGGCAATATTTGATATAATAATAAATATATAGTAAAGCTTCAAATTAGGCTACGATCTCGCAGTGCGACAGAATATAAGTGTAATGGCGGTTGCTCGTGGGTCCAATTCACACACGGGGAAATGGCTATATCAAAATTGTTTTTATTTCTCACCACCTCTGGTGAACAAGACAGCGCGGCGTTGAGTTCCGCCACTTAACACCAAATATCTCGAATTTTGGAGGAAAGAGGAGAAAAAAGTAAGAAGCTGGAAATAAATTTAACGAATAAAACTCATTTGTTTACCATAATTACATAAACAATATACACTAAGCGGATGTTGAAAACATTATTTATATTAGAAAGACGGACAGAGCCTTGAAAATATTATCCCAATAACAAAGGGTTCCCGTGGGACAAAGAATAGAAAGCATATATATTTTCATACAATGTATTATAATGAAGGATATTGTATTATATAATATATGTATATATCACTATTGTGGCGCAGTGAAACAGTATTTGACTGTAAACGAGATTGGTTATGGGTTCTTTTTCTTTCTCAGCTCTAAGGCAACGCGCAGCGTTGAGTTCCGCCTCTAAATCCACGTAATCTCTTCATTTCAGGTAGAAAGACGAAGAGAAGTGAATTCGTATACAATTTTCCACATTTCTTTACTTATATATTAATATAGCGTCTATTTCTACCTTAAAGGCCGGCAACATGCCTCCTAGCTCCTCGTAGCTACTCTGGTGTTACACAGGGTCGTGGGCGGCTGTGATCACTTGCCATCAGGTGACTCGAACGCGCGTTTGCCTTGTCTACTAAATCAGAATAAAAATAAAAAAATACGAAACTAAAAGCACACGTTTTAAATAAATCTATTACTTAAATCCTGTAAAATAAAAATCTTATTACACTAATCGGCTTACTGTATTTCCGGCTTAAAGCACTTTCTATTATAAAAATTTGCATGTTCACGTGTTTTTAAACATAGCAGTCCAGACAGATAGATATATGCACAGTATATTGTAAGACCAGTTTTATCAGATCGGGGGGTTCTTTTTTTTAATTTTAATAATGTCGTCTCTTGAGTATCAAATCCAGTCATTAGAATCTAACATAGCTCCTTTAGCTACAGCTATCATATTTATATACTTTTAGGAATTATTGATTTTTTTTTATTACTTTAAATAAGTATTAATTGCGACTTAAACAGCTATATTCAGTATTAAATGAACTGAATTATCATTATAATTATAAAATAGTATTTCCTTTAATGCACTGCAAAAAATATAAATAAAGAATACCAAGAAAACAAACCAAACCTAACCTATTTGTATATATATAAAATGTATGCAAAAGCGGTCTTTTACTGACAACCTTTGTTAATAAAAGGAATAATTATTGAAAAAAAATAATGTTTCGGTGCAAATAAATAAACGTTTTTTTTAGAGCTTCACGCTTTTTCTCGCTTAGTCATAAAAAACCTAGCATCTAGACACTCCGTTTTCAATTTGTATCCTTAAATCGAAAAATGCGTATGGAGTGTTTAACTCAACGCCGTACCTTACCACCAGAAATAAGATTCAATTATTTTTAACATTTTTGAAAGTGTTAATCACTTAGGAAATTAAAAACATATTTTAGAAAAACGTAGCAGTTATTTGTGAAAAACTCTCTACGGAGATGCGGACAACAGAAATAAGTTGTAATAAAGTGTATAAGAATTTCGATGGATGTAGAGCGCTTGGGCGGTATCCAAGAGGCACGAGTTCGAATCCCGCTGCGTCAAATGTTTATACGTTTATCTAAAATATGTTTTTAAAGATTCATTTAAATATAATCGTTCCCCCGAATGCTCATCGAACCCAGCACCATCGTATTTACAGTCAAACGACTCTTTACGTCATAGCTTTGTGAATTATAAAATACCGGAGCCTTTATGTTAGGGAAAGGAAAACGGATGAATTTATTATGGTAAGTACTACACATTGATTATTTTAAATTCCTTTTTAAAATTACTTAGAAAGTTACAAAATTATACTGAACACTTAACAGATATAAATATTAACATTTAAAACGTTTAACGATTCATGTCAGACAAGACAATGAAAATAAAAAAATAAAAAATTCAACTGCAGGCTGAAAAGTCAGTAAAGGTTAAAAAACAGTCACTCTACTCTCTTTTTTTCACAATAGATTCATAATACAGTCAGTGACAAAACTCTACGCTTCCCATTTTAAAAACATTAAACAATTGCTTAAAGTAAATTGAAAATGTATTTACTTTGTTAAATAAAATACTTCAAGCGCATTTGAACCTGTAACTACGATCTTCGAACAAATTTATTTAGCTATAGCAATATTAAAGTCAGGTTAAATGTATAATATATAAAATACTCCTTGTTCCCGTTAAATGGCGATAATTATAAACATGAAATAGGTTTAATCGATGGCGAGATTGCTTTAAATGCTTATACAGCGAAGTAAAGTCGAGCGTAGGCTCATTGAAGCGAAACGATTTAATTATTATATAACTATATACACATACGCTGTGTTGGATTTATGTTATGTTGACCAGAGAGGGATAAATTATATAAATGTTGATTAGATTTAAATTATACTCCGTGTCTCCACTCCCGGTTCAAACTCGTCGTGGGTTCACACTCCTCTCAATATGCAATTTCTCGGATTCATCTGAAAAGTGGAGAGTTTTTGGCACTACTTTTGCTACTATGCACGGATTGTGAAGCGGTTTCCACCATATGTAATAAGAATTGTTTTTTAAAATCATTAATGTTAAAGACATATTTAGAAAACGTATACAAATTTGAACGCAGCGGGATTTGAACCCGCGCCTCTTGATAACCGTTCAAGGCTCTGACCGCTAAGCGCGACAGTAAGAGGCGATAACATTTTTATACGTTTTCTAAATATGTCTTTTTCAATTTCCTTAGTGTGCGAATAAGACTTTAAAAAAATGTTAAAAATTTATAATTGATGTCATTAAAATAGTTCTATTAACTTAACTTGCATGCACTCATCAATGTTAATATTTCGAGGTTATTTTGGTACAGTTATTATATTTAGATATGCATCATAATAGGTCTGATAAAAAAATGGATTACGATACAACAATGCTCCTGCCAGGAGCATTGCCAGGATGATCAGCAAACAAGAAACTACTTTAAACAACAACGACAATATAAAAATGAATGAGAGCAGTGCCTGAAACTTGCGACGCAAATGTAGTCTTAAGATGTCCCGATACTATCGCGGTTTCTCCCTCTACTCAAATTAGTATTACAAAAAAAAAGCTTAAAAAAAGTAGAAAAAAAAAATTCAAATAAAAAAAATATTATAACAAATTTCAATCTTATCTGCTGCCTGGATATTTGCACTTCAAATAGCGTTAGTTTTTGTATAGAATGTATACGTAAAGTTTTACACGGAGCATCGCCGGGTTATAACGCAAAATTACGCCATTATAACGCAGTTGTGAAGTGTTACGGTGGTTAAGTGTTCGATACTCACGTTAGGGAATGTTTATATTAAAGAAAATATATCCGGGTATCACCTTAGTGTTCGTTACAAAACACACAGTGTCCGCGGAAATTGGAGAATGGTGTCTTTACAAAAAGAGATATAGAGAAGGATTTCCTTAGCATTTCACAGATTTATTATGCCGGTGCCCATCGCGTTACAGAAAGAAATAAATTGGAGAGTACCCAGTGTCCACACACTTCGCTCTCCATCTTCGAGCTTCTCTCTCTACGTATATATATTCAACTCAAACTTAGGAAAATATTATTACCAACATTTACTTGAAATGATTTTATCAAAATTAATGTATTGTATTTTCAAGAGAACTAGATTTTTGCTAATAAACAACAAAAACGTCAAAACACAATTACTCAAATTACATACTTGTATACTAAACTGTTCAATGCTGTCGAGTAACGGATCGTTTTGGTATCAGCCTCTCCATAATTGTTTGATACAGTGAGCTTAATAATTTTACAATCAATTAAGTAATTAATTGAAACTAAATAGTTCAAATTTGGATAAAACGCAAAACATACGGATCTCGCATAGCAGGTCAGAGAGAACCTCGTGTCCATATACTACGAGTGAATTGAATTCGATACATTGCGTGTTAAGTAGCGGCACTCAACGCCGAGAGTAGCCTTACAAGACCGGAACAATAAAACTTGTTTAAATATAGTAAAATTGAAAATTCAAAACATAAGTGAAAATAAAAACTTCTTTAAAATCAATTAAATTGCAATACTCGTATTGAGCGGTAAAACAGATAATGCGGGATATTGGTTGACTAATAAAACAATATTCCGGTACTGGAGACGGTACTCTTAAAAAGTGTGAACCCCCACCCCCTCATATTAGGTCCTGCAATAAAAAAATAAACAAAAAAGAAACTTCTGTCGCCTGCTCTTGGCGCTACAGCGCTTAGCACTTTCTCTCACTACTCAACTACCGTTGAAGCGTACAGCCAAAAAACAGTTTAAATGTAAAATATGTTTCCGAAATCCTCGTACTATTAGAGTTTATTGATTTTTTTATTAAAAAGCAAACAAATCAGCATAATATCATATTTGCAGAGTATTTAAAAAAAAATGCAATAAATACTGACAATGAAATAAATACAAACGTTATTTACTTAGAGCTGAAAATGTTAATTAATTAATATATATGTACGACACAATCGTTTAGCACTGAACTTGCTGCGGGCTTAACTCGTGTGTTATTGTATATTTTAATATACAACCTTTTCCTCTTCTCTCATTGAGGCCATAGTGGCGCAGTGGGACAGTGTTCGACGGTACGCGATTGGTTGTGGGTTCAATTCCCACACGGAAGAATATATTTAAATTATTTTTGTTTGTTCGTTCTGGTACCTAAATACTCTCGATTTCTGTTGAAGTGAGGAGCAGAGTGTCTTGGTGATATAATAAACTTACAGATATTTCCTCAATAACGACTTATTCAATAGAAAGTTGCGAATATATTTATTACATAGACGTCTATGTAATAAATATTTGACAGTTTTTCAAGATACATAAAATACCCACCAAGAATTGTACTTCCGCAGCTGAAACAGCTAAAATCATCGTAAAACTTCTACGTTACTACAACAAATTGTGAACGTGTCAATATTATGAAAAAGTCAATTCAAGACTTCAAGAAGTACTTAGTGATTAAGCCCCAATGAAAATATATGAAAAGTTATTATATAAGTAGTGTTAAAAAAAATAATCTTCAATTGGAAATCAGGCTTTCATCAAAGTCGCGCTCTATTATTACTCTTAAAAGATGTATCAATATCAAAAAGACATATTTAGAAAACGTATAAAAATTTGAACGCGCAATTTCCTTAGTGAGGGAATAACACTTTTAAAAAAAAAGTGTTCAAAATATATGTATCAAAATCTCTATTTCCGGTGACAAGCGGAGAACGGAGTGTCTTGATATAAGGTTCTCTCTGACTACCCGGATATGCGGGAAAAAACGTGAAGCTGAAAAAAAAAACTACAAATATCGGTTTTTACCCTTTAAGTAATAAAATTGTCACGTGTATTAAACAAAGTTGGTTATTGCCTTGAAATTCTAAAACTGAGTTAACAGTGGTTTCTGACGCGTGATGTTAGTTATTGCAATATTCGAATTCGAATGGCGATCACGTTTTTAATATAAAAAAATATATCAAACAACTTTTATTTTGCAATTGATATGGAACTTTTGCATTCATAAAATAAATACAGTTTTACATCAGGTTCAAATGTTACTGGACTATCCAGATTGGAGAAATGGATTTTTACCCGAGTGCGAATCAAACCCACACCGACCACACCGTTTAAACTTATAATACTATATTAATAGTATGTAAGAAAATCTTTGTAAGAATAGGCTACTTGCCTTGAAAGGCTTCTGGAGCTTGAAAACTTATTTAAACACTATTTCTTTGTTATACTAACTGAAGTTTATTATTTTGGGGTAATATATATCGTAATATGTATAATGTCATAAACAATATTGCAAGAAAAAATCTAGTGACAAGACATTTTGTTCTACATTGTCTCCCTTTATTCGAGACTCTTATGAGGGTAAGACAACGCCTCATAAGAGTCTCGAGTCATAGTTGTAGGTTCAATTTGCACCCTAGTGCAACGTGGTAACGATTATATATGAATTATTTTTATTTGACCACTCTAATATCTCATTATCTTATCTAATATCTTATTGGGCTTACAAACAGCCGCTACGAATTTTAAAACACAGTTTAGTATGAAGAATATTTTTATTATTTTTAAATGATTAATCACACACTTAGGAAATTGAATAACGAATGGGGTCGTTGAAATTTTTATACGCTTTCTAAAAATATGTTAGTATTAACCATACCTTAAAGTTTCTCTATTACAAAAAAAAACGGAGAGTGGAGCGACGTAACACTAAACACTAAAAAACATATACTTTCTGAAAATTAAAAAGTCTTATACAACACCTTCTTTATAATATTACTTAGAAACATTTCATTCTATTTCCAATATAATACTCACAATTGCTAACAAGTCGGGCTCGGATTGTTTCAATTAATTGCAAGGTATTGAATTGACGCGGTATTTAGTGAATGTATATCTATTCTACAGGAATTAAGTGTTGATCGATATATATAGTGAAGTGGATATGTGAGGGAATTATATTCACCCGTATATAATTCATGATATTGAGGCGATTGTGATATGTTAGGACTAGAAAGAAAGATTTTATTCAATCTATATTCTATTTATATACAAATATTTTTTTATGTAACGTTGAGTTCCGCCACTTGTCACACAATGTTTTGATATTGGAATGGAGTGTTTTAACAGATTCTCTTCAAGAAAAATAAATGTAAGAAACGAATTTAGTACTTATTCGTTGAAATTAAAAAAAAAGGTTAGATTTAAAAAAGTAATTTGCTTGACCTCTAGAAATATACTCTACATAAAAATATATAAGTCTGCCAACAAATGCACTTTAGAGCAAAGTGTTCAACATACCCGGTGTTTAAATAGAATTTACCAAACGTTCAGCTTACGAAAGTAGTTTTATTAAATACTAAAACGTTGCTAATTTAAACTATTTGGCTTTTATAACAAAGCTTAGCATACATTATTCGAATGTGCAAATTTAAATAGAGCTTGAAGCTAGATTACTGTTAAAGCTCCTGTTATAATTTAAATTTTTGTTCCTTCTTTTTCAAACACTCCGTTTTCCACTGAAACTGAGTAGCGGCACTTAACACTGCACTATCATTACCAGAGCGGACAGTTAAAAATAATATATCTGAGTAAGGTCATATACACAGCCAGTGTCGTTTTTAGTCAGAAGATGTCAATTAAACGCTAATTTACGTATCTGAGTGTAGCAATAACTAAATAGTTCTGTAGTTTACGAACGCGAAGCCACCGTCGCTAGTAGACAATATATTTTAATTCAGTTTCATGTTTTTTCCCGTGAACCATGTTTTTCCAGTGCGAGGCAATAAAAATAATTTAAAGATAATCATCCCCCAAATGGGAATCGAACCTACAACCGATCGCATTCACAAACCGATGCTCTCCCACTGTGTCGCGATGGCTTCGGCAATTTTTCTTAAAACTTTAAATAGCTTTTACCCTTAACCGATGAAGTTTGAGATCAAAGTGGAATAGTGGAAAAATGTCCGATCAAAAGCACGTGACCCCCGTGGAGCACGTGTATCAAAGTTGTGACAGCAGACCAAAACGGTATGGTATGGAACCGTAGCTTTGATGCTGTGTAAAGCTTAAAAAAAATAAAGCTTGTGGCTGCATTAGAAACAGCCACTTATATGGCTATTTTCGATTGATTAGTGTTTTGTTTACAAAGGGCAATGTTGAGATATGGCATATTATTTATAGCTTCCTTCAGAAATGTATGTAAAATAATAAAAAGCACTATTATTAATATGAAGCTCTTATTTATACTATTAATTTGATTCACATAGATTTATTTGAATGGTAAAGAAAAAATAAAAATTACCTAGAGGTGGACACGGGACAAATGTTTGTATTAAATAAACTCTTAATTAACTTGATTTATATATTTTTTTTACGATTTGTTTATTTAGACAGCGACACAAATAAGAAAATAATGATTTTTGTTTTTATTTAGTGTTATTTTTCAAGTTTTTTTTTAATTTTCCACATCTGAGCCAGTTCTGAGTCACGTTTCTGGTGTCGAGGGCTTCTATATAAATTACTAGTTTTTGTTAATTATATTTGGTGTTCTCTGGAAATATAATGTAAGCCTATAAGCCTCGAACACTAACAGGTATCAACTCTATTGAGAATAATATAACATTCTTAAATTTGATACTTTTCATTTAGAGCTCATATATTTTTCTTTCATAAACATGAAGTCTAGTCTAGTTTCATAGTTACCATAGTAGGTAGAAAATATGTACAGTTATGTAACTTCGCTCTACAATATCCGCTCTAAGAATTTCATTAAGTATAGAAAAATTAAAATACTTTAAATATATTATAAGAATTTCACAATAGGGTTTCTATTATGTTGCAAATTATTCATTTTTTCAAAAATAAAACTACTTCAAACTAGATTTATTTTCAATAAAAACATTCTAAGACACATTTTACTCACACACGTATTGTATGAAACACATTTTAAGAAAACGCATAAAGGTTTGAACGTAGCGGGATGCGAACCCGCCCCGCCCAAGCGCTTTGACCGCTAAGCCATACCTTAAACGTCAAACTTTTACACGTTTGCTAAAAAATTTTTTCAAATACTTTAAAAATTTTACCGCCGTAGATTTAGGTGAAATAAAATAACTTAGTTATTTCACGCGCTCGATAGCGCAACTACGTTGGTTAAAATGTAATTTTAACTTGGTACCAGAGCTGTGAATAGTGATAGTGAGTTGTGATACACAAAATCTAATTTGTAGAGGTGTCGCAGCCTAACCGCCCTTATCTACAGTTGAATTGACTTTATTTTGAAAAATATCCTTTTAAAAAACGAATAAAAAATTTAACGCAGCTGGATTTATCCCGCGTTTCTTGGAAGCGTTATACCTTTTTTTAAAACATGTTTTTCAAGTGTGGGAATAATACTTTAAAAAATGTTAAAAATGAATTTATTTAAATAGATTTTATTTTTAGATATAGCTTGTATATTAGTGAGAATGACGGAGAGAAACTAGTGATTAATTTTGCCAATCAAAAATATTCTAGCACAAAAATACTGTGATGAACAATGAGGTTATCGTAGTTCTGGGTTTGATCGCTTCTCGAAAGAATTTATGTATTTTAACAATATTCATTTTTCCGCTCTGGTAATACAAAGCTAAAAGCTTAAAAAAAATACTCTGAAATCCTAATATATAATTTGTATATACCCAACAAGTGTTATGAAATTTCAACATTAATACATTTTGACATACAATTCTGTAAAAACTATGATAGTAGAAAAATATCGATATTAATATATCTAAATAAAAATTCTCCTTTGACATTTTATTACTGGCATGCAAGTAACTGTATTGCTACCTGAAAGCCCCCGTAGCGAGGTAAAGCGGACGCCGACACGTTGTTCAGAAATATATTTTTGCAATTAAGTTTAGAAATTCTGAGTATTTTGTCTCATAATTAACTTAATAAATTTTCTCTAAATACACTGATATAAGGTAACAAGTGTGGAGCTGCTATTTGTTATTTCTCACTGATATATTAGGCACAGTGTTAAAACACTCTGTTCTCTATATACAAGAAATATATTTCAATTCTAAATGTCAAGAAATATATTTTTTAATAGAAATATCAAGTAGCATAAATTAAACTTCGCATAATAATCTTTTACCTGACTTTTAAATAATGATGAGACTATCAGGTACAAACAAATATATTGCTATGCTGAAATGAATGAATTTTAGCAGGTACATGTTGTTTTATGTATATCATATTTTTTATGAATATATTTCTCAACTTCTATAGACAAAGTATGACGTTCAAAGTTCCGCTTCCAGTAACGTTGAAATAAGTAATAAAATATTTGTTTCAATATTTTCTGACTATTTAAAACGCGGGGTGAATTTCGACGGTCGTAGGAGCTACAGCGCTGGAATTTCGATTTTCTCATTTCCTCTAACAAAAAACATTTTAGGCTTAAACTACATAGAAATACGTTCTGAAATATAAATGTGTAGCTTAATTGGCTACATGCGTTGGGTGAGTTGGCCCGGGCGAATTCATCCATAAGAAATAAAAAGACTCATTTTATATCCATTATTTTGAATATAGAAAAAAGTTACAAAAAGCTATTGAAATTCAGTAAAATTTGTATATACTCATTATTATAAATTAGCTTAACTTTTTTTATCTCTAAGTAGATTAGGTAAAAGAACTCTTCTACGCTTTATGTTAAATCTTAAAACTTGCGTGTTGAGTGGCGGAGCTCAGCACCGCGTATCTATTATAAAGTTTAATTTATAAAAAATATATATTTCGCTTAACAATAAAATAAATAATTCAAATTGATTCCATTTCAATTCCGTTTCAATTTCGCCAAAACGAAAGTCGCTGTTGATGGTACGACTAATATTGAAGATAATTACGCAAAATGATGAACGACGGCCATTAAATTAGCCGACTGCAATTAACGGGCAATTTTCAAGGAAATTTGTTTCTATAAATATGAGATTACGCTACTGCGGCTGTTGAGTTGGGGATTTGAGTGTTTCGTTGAAAGTGGTAATCGCTGGTTATAATCTGACTTATGGGAGCATGTGGAGAATTGCTTTTAGATTGACATAGTAATGATGATGAGGCGTTTACAATTAGATCACATCTGACTCTAAACGAAATAGTTGTGAGTTCCACCCCCAAGGCTGGCGGACTAGAGACTAGCCTAGAATATTGAGAAGACGCAGGCGGTCGTATTCAACTTACCGGAACTGACCTTACACAATGAACCCATCAAATGGATTATAGAAGCCACATACCTGGGCGTTTTTTTTCTCACCTGGCTGGGCAGACCGCCCAAGTGGCGCCCCCCACTCCCCTCATCATCCCTTGTTCAGGGAACAAAGGAACTACCACAGGCTGAAACAGCCAACAACGTAGATCCTACCACTTTCGTGGCCGGCAATTCGAACCACGGCAAAAGCCCTGAAACCATCTCCCCTCCTCCCGTAAGGGGTTGTGAGAGTGAACTCATGGACGATCCCCAATCAGGGGAACGATTTGACTTAAATTGTAATTTATTCGCTCTAGTAATCAAAACGCGGCGTTGATACTTTTAAAAACACAGTCTTGAATTCGGGCGGAATTCGGATAACAAAATTGCGTACACTAGTTTCTTTCTGAATAGTCTGTTAGGCGAATCTGCTATTCATAATGTGACTTTAAGTGGAACCCAGCACATATCTGTAAAGAAAAAAGTAGAAAGTTGTTCTTTGTTTAAATGTTTTAAATTCAAGCATAACACGGTAACACTTTTAAGGAGCTTACTAGATCGAGAAAATGTCAGTCACTTTTATATAACCTTACTTAAATTTTCTCTAAGTTAACACTCAGGCCTCAAGCCAAATGTTAAGGTTACATTGTATACCACGATAGTATGTATTTTTATATAATTACTATTGTATATATTTTATATTTAAATACAAATACTATATAAACGTATGGTAGCTTAAATTCTAGCTTTCGTCCAAATAAATAATATATACCTATCCATGTATATTGAGTTGTACTATTTAGGCATAATAGGTTTGAGCCTCAGCCACAATACGCCATATTGGATATACTGGAATTATGAGGGTGCCACGCGAGGGGAATATTAAAATAAAATAGTAGTAAATAAATGACATTATATAAATACATATTAAAAGTAATGAAATTATGTTGCAAAAAAATATTGATTTAGAAAACTGAGATATTCTAGAATTTATAATGTTACCTTACGCGAGTGAGACTTTTGATAAAGCTCCGCTAGGTTAAAGGTGTTTCAGCGTGAAATATTTTATATGTAAATTGAAATGCAAATATATATAAAAATAGACATATTTAGAAATTTCCTTAGTGTGGGAATAACACTTTAAAAAATGCTAACAAAATATATATAAAAATATGTAAAAAAAAATACTTTAAAACAAGTAATAGCTATACGTATATTCTTTTAATCCACAACCTTTTTAAAATGCGTATAATATGATTTTTATACTATTATTTCTTTCTATTTCTAAATTTAAAAGGATATATATTTAAGGCCGTCGTGGCGCAGTGGGCTCTCGTGTGACTGTAAAGATGATTAGTTTGGAGCTCGATTTCCTATCGAACAAATCATAGTATTTAATTATTTTCATACTTCCGCTGTGGTAAAATTCCGCCACACAACATGCAAGGCGAAAACTTGCTGATGGTCAATAAATTTTTCCTTTGAAACCAACAAATAATATTACACGACTTCACAATTTACTTAAATGAGTAACCCACGCGTATGAAATCGCGAAACGAAGCGGACTCGACTCAAAGCCGTATAATAATAGATTATATTTTTTCATCATACTCTATAATATATAAATAGTTTTGTATGTATGTAAATAAATAATTTGTATATATTTTCCAGTTCACTCTTGTACCATTTAGCTTGTAGGCAGAGGTGTTCTAGTGTCAAAACTCTCCGTTCTCCACTTTCCTCCAAAATCTTAAATATTTAACGTAAATTTAATTTATTACACCTATTTCAGAAAAACTAAATTCTAGATAACTGAAACCGTGTCTCACCTTAGGCAGTCCATTAAACTGACATTTTCAGAAATGTATTTTATCTTAAAATAGATACTAAACTGACTGTCGTAATTGAAATTGAACTTTCAATGCAGACTAAATTTGAGTCAATTCATATTTTCTGTCAAATTAAATGAATTTGATCAAAGCAAAGTTTTACTCCAACAACAATAAAGTGCAACAATATTAAATATTGTATAACGATAGAACAATTCAAAATTTAATGTAATTTGTGGTACAAAATAGAATTTATTATGTAATAGCTTTTAACATAAATAATGAGAATTATAAAATCGATTTTGTACAACTGAGCAGATCCGAGTGACATATTACAATGTATTGAGGTAAAAAAGAAGGTTATGAGGTCAAGGTGTATTTAAGTTCAATTCCCATTCGGAGAAATAGTATAGTATATTTTAATTTCTTCGCTCTGGTACCTAAGATAAAGCGCGGCGCTGACTTCCGTAACTCAACTCATTGTCTCGATTTCGGGCAGAACCAGGTTCTCTCTGATAACCCTATGCCCAATATCAGTTTATTTATTCATTAAAGTCGCTGATTGAATAATCAGCTGTATTAAGTGAATGTACTGAACTGTATAATTAGTAAGGGTTTTCATTGAAAGCTCTTTTACTTTACTAAAGTTAAGTTCTTCTTTTTATTAATTATTTGAGTTATTTTATATATATTTTTTAAACTTATTTCTCACTCACACAGGCACATGCATAGGGTGGCCCAGCTTCATGCATACATACAGGTGGTATGGAGGTAATGATATGTAAACGGCTCGGCGACGCTACTCCATATCAAAAACTAAGCTATACTTTGAGCATTTCACAGGTGCAAAACCACTGCCTTAGGACAGCCGTGGCACAGTGGGAATTTTACTTAAACGCCTTTTACTTTATTTTCTTCTTTTTTTTATTATACATTTTTTGTTTTATATTTATTTATTTAATTAATTTCCTTGTATAAGTTAAGAAAAGGATGGTACAGCTTACAGCTGTATGCAGAAAGGTGTAATTATAGCATATTCAGCCGTCATGATATATAAACCGCTCGGTCAAAAATCAGGCTATAACTGTAAACCTTTCACAGGTGAAAAGAATGCTTTAAACATCAGTGTGGCGCAGTGGGACAGCGTCTTACTGTAATCGCGATTTGTAGTGAGTTCGATTCGAATTCTTAAAAATGATCTCTCTCTCAGCCTCTCGACGCCTACTGCTGGACATAAGTTTCAACCAAGGATTTCTACGACGATCGGTCCTACGCTTCGGACGAATCGTCGGTCCACCTGGTAGGGGGCTTGCCCACTGAGCGTCGTCCAGTTCGTGGTCGCCACCAGAGAACCTTACTGCCCCAACGGCCATCGGTTCTCCTGGGTATGCTTAGCCCACAGCAAGCCACTTCAGCAAGAACGATCATAATTTTAATAATTTTAATTTCTACTCTATTGTGAACAAGACAAAGCATGACGTCGATTTCTGTCACTGAACACGCAATATCTCAAATTCAGCCAGAGAGTGGAAGACGGAGTGTTTTGACACTAGGTTTTCACTAACTACTATATTAGCCTTGAAGCAGCATTAATTTCTTATACTTAACGACATGCAACTATAGATTTAAAATGACAAGTGATTTTAATATATACATTTCCGAAAAAGGCTTTCTAAAACTAGTGTACACTTAATATGATTTCTAGTTATCATTTATATATAAACTTTTACAACTTAGTAAATATTTAAGATACGTCTATAAAAGTGACTCGGAATTCAAAAGCAAAAATTGCAAGGAAATCACAAGATGTTATATTTTCATAGTTGCAGTAACAATTTATTTTAAATTTCCTTTCTATTTCTACATTCATATTTCAAAGAAAAATAAACAGAAGTAAAATATTATTTAAAACATGATAAACTGAGCTTGTCAGAAATGTCGAGAGTAATTTTTGTCTTTGATATTTTATCATTTCTGAAGTTATTACCTTTTGTAAATAGAAGAAGGTTTTTAATTTAAAAAATCGCATATTTAGCTTTACACAAGCTCTAGTTTGACCTACTGTGTTAGTTTGTGTGGGTCTTGAAAGCTACATTTTGCCCACTTTTTAATGTCCGATTGAGCTGAAATTGAAATAAAATTTTAGTCCTAATGGCATATCATACATTTTTGGAAAACGTATAACAAATTTAACGTAGCGGGCTTTGAATTTCGTCCGAAGTTCAACATCCGGCTGCGCCGAAATTATTATACGCTTATCATAAATTAAATTTAAAAAAATCTTAGCACTTTTGTGATTTCAGATTGCAATTGTAGATTGCATATTTTTGTACAATTTATACAATATTGCTATTAAATGAACGGGTTTAACATTTAGAATACAAAATTAATAATATTAATAACGTATTTTATTCGATCAGCATTAGTTAAAAGATTTAACTTAATTTTTATATGTATAGTTTAAGTAATGGACAAAAGTTACAAAAGTTTGCTGTGTTATCATTCAAATTGTATATACCTATATGAATATATTTAAGATATAGTTGTTTTTTTCACCATCTACAATATGAATTATTGATTCGTTCCCATACATAAGCATATTTATAACAATTTTCCAATTCGTATAGCTATACGACATTTTTTTTAACATTTTTCAAAGTGTTATTCGCTAAAAAGAAATACATAGAAAACGTATAAAAATTTGAACGCGTATCAAGAACGTGAAACGCGAATTTCACGTTCTTGAACGGTTTTCAAGAGGCGCAGGTTCATATCCCGCTGCGTTAAAATTTTTATACGTTTTCTAAATATGTCTATACGACATATTGAAATATTATTTGTATACACCAAACTATATAAAATTGTGTAAAGCTTATTGAATTTAAATATAAAAAGTATTTAAGCTTACGGCTTAAAGATATTTCACAATGTTTGTAAAACAACATGTGTAGCAAATATTTGTAATGAAAATCTGAAATAAAGCTTTTTATATTCGTGATTCGGAGACACACAAAAAATACACGTTCGCATATAATAAGCTCTTTGGTTTCCGCGAGTTTTATTCATTTTGAAATGAAACTATTTTTTAACCGGTATTCGAGTATACATTTCGGAGCCCGACGTTTCGAACACTTTACAGTAGTCCGTGGTCACAGGTAGACACCTAGCCAATACATACGCCATTAATCCGTTTAAAAAGTATTTTCTTTTCAAAACCTTTAGGTGTTTTACACAGCATAGTATTTAAGTTAACCTAGTGTAAAAAAACTGCGTTGTCCATTTTTCACTGGAAATTGAATTTCTAAATATAAAAAATATATTATTGACACTCCCCCAAATAGAGATATGAATCCTCATATATATGGTATAACCATACCTATGTATATTATTTCACCTTGGCAAATAACAGTTTCATACGAAAAAAATTTAAGAAAATTTATAAAAATTTGAACGCAACAGAATTCGCTCCTCTTGGAACCCACCAAAACCCACCGCTCTGACCACTAAGCCTGCATGCATATGCATTTCTTAAAAATGTTTTTCAATTTCCTAAGTGTGCGAATAACACTTTAAAAATGTTAAATATAGTATCATATATATTGCTTTAAAATTGTCAATAAGCTATTCGTTATAACACTTCGCTCACTTTGTATTGATGCAATTTAAGCGCTGTATCAAACGTGTCGACTTCTCTAGCATTTTATTTTTCTCAACGGAACTACCGCTAGTAGCTTATTTATCAATAATAGCGTTCACCGATCGACCTACGCTTTTTATTTTTTCTTACATTTTCATAATAATTGTGATTGATGGTTGTGATGTTTTTAGGATTAAAACCCCTGTTTACATTGTACTATATATATATATATATATATATTGTATTGTATTGTATTGTGTTATATAATGTAACTCATTTGAAAATCGAATCCACAACCAATGTCGTACCATCAAACTCGGGACGTGTTCGAGGCAACGCGCCTTAGGGGATGGTGTGTAAAATGGGGACAAATGCGGCGTTGGAGACCGCCACCCAACACGCCATATCTGAGACGGCGGGAAGTGGAGGATGGAGCTACAAATAGATACGTGAAATGTAAGTAATACGTTAAGTTAATAAATTAAAACCCACACCCCAACCCATCCACACTACCATTTGTTTGGCATATACGTTTATATAAAGTGACAAAAACGTTTACTTTTTACGGTATTTAGATATCTATGCATATAATAAAAGTGTAACTGATCGCCGTCTGTACATGGAAGATATATGAAAAAATATATGATTAGGAGCATTTATAAATATAATAGAACCCAAAACAGTGATTTTTAATTTTGCTTTCTGTTTGTCTGTTTGTTTGTGCATGCTAATCTCAGAAACGGCTTAATCGATTTAAATAAAACTTTAACGACTGTATTGTGGTAAGCTTCCGTTAACATTTAGTGTTTATTTCATTTCAATTGGGTTATAAATAAAAAAGTTACAACCATTTAAATTATAAATTTAGCAAAGTGTGTGATTTAAGCGGGAAAGCAAAATAGTTTATTCGTGTATTTCAAGTATTAGTTACTTGTTACGGCTAGATATTTCAATACATTTGATTTATTTTTAAATGGTTCTTTTACTTTCTTAAATAAAATTCTTTAAAGAAAGTTTAGAAAAGTTAAAAAAAAAAAGTTTTTTTTTTGTTATACCGGCAATGACGTCAGTTTTATATTGTACTGTCACCGGAACAAATTCTGAAGGCAAAATATCGTTCAAAATCAAAACCAAGGCACTAAAAGCTTTTTAAAAATATGGAACATAATCTATGATAAAAATTCTAATTATAGAATATACCTCTTCTCACTTTGTAGAGATTAGAAATAGATTTATAAAAATATACATACGAGTAAATAGGTCTCAGCTCGGTCACAGGTAACAATGTAACGGCGTCATGACATTAGAACAATGTCAGTAGTTTTGACATATCAATGACAAAACAAATAGACAAAAAAAATGGCACAGATAAGAGCATGAATTATTTGAAATCGGTCAGAATCATTCTCTATTATTATAATTCAGTTCATGTTTTATCCCGCATAGCATAGGTTTTAACACAATACCGCGTCTTACCGGATTAGAGCAATAAAAAATATTTAAATATAACCATTGCGCCGAGTTTGAATCGACCCACAACCTTTGCGCTTCCATCCAGACGGCGCCCCACTCCATTTCGATGGCCTCGAATTCAAATATATATATATTTTTTTTAATATTAAACTAAATATGAGTTGTCGATTTATTAAAAGTTAATTCATAAAAGAAATCAATTTTATTTTTAATTTTACTGACAATGAATATTGGATAAACAGTACTTTTAACATCGTAAGATAATAATCCATTAATACTTTGTATAAGCTTTTTCCTTATAAAATGTCCGTGACCCACATTTTTTATTTTCTATATAGAACCAATTGAGTCTGTCGTGGTGCAGCGGGACAGCATCTGATGACTCGCAATGGATTTTAGGTTCGATTCCCGCTCTAATGTTATGTTTAAATTATTTTCTATTCGACTATCTGATACAGAAGACAAATCGCGGCGTTGAGTTGCGACACTCAATACGCAATGTGTCAATTTCAGGCGAAAATTGGAGAACTGAGTGTCTGGACACTAAATTCTCTCTGATTTCTCTGCTATGTGAGAAAAAGCCTGAAGCTGGCAAATTTAATGAGAGAATAGCGTAGTGATAGTACAAGGTACAAAAACAAAGGCACAAATATAACAGAGTGAAAGGAGGTATCATTTTAGCTTTTCACTCTCTACCAAAACAGAAAAGACGAATCTTGATTATGATGATATTATAAAACAACTATCTATTATTTTTTAATAAAAAATTATTACTTAAAATTTATAAAAAAATGCATTCTTGTAAATGCATTCAGAATCAAAATATTCTTTATTCAAATAGGCTATTAAATTAGTAAAATTAATAAGGAACAAGCACTTTCGTGTCATCAATTAACATAAAATGTCAGTCAGTCAGTTTTAGCGGCAGCTACCATCGGCTCGGAAGGCAGTACTGCTGAGAACAGCTGGCGAGACACTCAGCAGTTGTTCTTTTCAAGTGCACACAGCATTTAATATTAACGTCGCATACTTCCTGGACAGGTGTATTTTCCTATATTGTTAAAAAGTGTCGATTTTACGAAAGAAAACTGATATATAAAATACATACGAGTCGCTTATTTACTTGCATAGCGGACTAGCGAATTGTACGGTGTGCTCGCGTAGAACTCGAATTGATGGCTTTATAATATGCAAGGATATAGAACTGAAGCACTACTTCCTGTCAAATCGATTACCATACCTTCCGCAGTGCAATACGGGGGAAATAAGTTATAATTTATTGCCAATCTGTAATCATTACTCAGATGTTTTGAGTTCGTTTTAAAGTTTTATAAAGATTTTATCAAAATATTATTAAAATTAAACTATTTTTTTTGTGTTCTGTGGTTTTTTTTTTTTTGCTGAACTTACTTTACTAAATGATTGAGTCGATCGGTAAACGCAATTAACGGTAATATCGTGTATGCCACTTTATACAGACGCGCATATTAAGCGGTAGTGCGTGTTTTCGTTTTCGTCTACGAATTTCTAATGTATTATTATCTCAATATAAGCTTTATATATGCCAAATTGCATATACCTTTTTTAGAAGGAACGAATTCAAATGGTATAATAAAATAAAGAAAATATATTACTAAAATCTGACAAGTATAAATTTTGTGACAGTTAAAATTAAAAATATAAAAACTATTTCTGGGTGATCTGCGTTACAAAATTACGATACCTTCAACACTCCTCCATCGGCATAATTTTCGAAAATAAGTGTGCAATATTTTTCCTTTTTTTTTTTTAGCTTTTTCCCGCATGGATAGGTAAAGAGTACTTAGTATCAAGACACTCGGTAATCCACTTTCCGTCCGAAATCGAGACATTGCGTCATATATTGCGTAATTAAACGCCACGCTTTGTCTTACCAGAGCGACGTAAAAAAATAATTTAAATATAAACATTCCTCCGAGCGGTAATCGAAACTACAACAAATCGCCTTTACAATCAGACACTGGCTCGGTCTCAAAACTCTACACCTTAACATTTTTAAGCAGTCTAACATAAATATTTAATCGAGTACAATTTGAATTCTACATCTTATTATTACCCTTTATTTTTCTGCAATATATATTTAATATATAATAGTATTTATATTATACATGGCGTATATTTTCTCATACCTATAGATTAATGAAAGAAATCTCTATCAGAGATGAGTTGCCAACAAAATTGTAAATATTACTTAACGTTTTTTAAAGTGTTATTCGCATACTTAGGAAATTGAAAATAACATATTTAGAAAACCTATAAAAAATTGAACGCAGCCGAATTTGAACCTGCGCCTCTTGAAAACCGTTCAAGCGTTCTGACAACAAATATAATTCTGACAAAAAATGTAATAAGCGTATAAGAATTTCGAAGCAGCTGGATGTAGAACGCATTGCTTAGCCGTCAGAGCGCTTAAACGGTTTTCAAGAGGCGCGGATTCCAATCCCGCTGCGTTCAAATTTTTATAGGTTGTTTTATATATCTTTTTCAAAATTGTAAATTTTGCATTAATCTTTGTTACAAGATGCACGCCTTCAACGCATATCTACGATAGTCAGTGAGTCAAATGTTAAAGCTGTAGCTCGTTTAGTTTAAAACAAATACCATTTCTAATAATGAAAATAACAACCGGAATACTTAGCTGACCTAAATTATAATCCAATATAATTCTATTAAAGGATTTACTTCATTATCATTTAAACACCTGTATTATACGTCAAGATTAAAGACCGGTTATAATTAGCCAGGCCAGATATAATCTAGGGTACATTGTGTGTGACCCAGATACTGAGAAATCTTTGATTGAGCGAATGCATTGAAATACGATATAATGCAATGCATATTAATATTTTGACATTTTAATTATAGTAGAGGCCATCGTGCCCTAATTGGGCGACTGACAGTAATAGCGATTGGTTGAGATCGACTCCACACGAAAGCAGGGGTTTATTTAAATTATTTTCATTTATTTAAAATTACTAGGATAATAATATAAAGCGCAGTGTAGAGTTCCATTATTCAAATCACAGCCTCGAATTCGGACGGAAAACGGAGTGCCGTGAAACTCGTGTCTGTGATTATCCAGCTAGGCGCAAAGCTGTATTGACAGCTGAAGCTGGAAACAATATAATTGTATATAAGCAAAGCAAAAAAAAAACATTTTTTATTAACTGTGAGACACAACACTTGGGAAATCGGTAGCATGTTTCGTCTTGACATAACTAATTGACTAATGTACTTGCTAAATTAGTTTAAAAATAGTTTTTTGTAACATATCCGAAACCACAAATTTGTAAATCTTACTTCATTTCATAAACTATATAATCTTAAAAATATATATTGATATGAGAAACATTTTTAGAACACGTAATGATTATATTTTAGAATACGTTCTAAATTCTACGTAGACGAATGTAGAACGCATGGCTTAGCGGTCAGAGCACTTGGCCGGTTCTTAAGAGGCGAGGGTTCGAATTTAATAATATGGGGCTATCGTGACGCAGTGAGACATCGTTTGACTATAGCCAATAGCGTTTGGTTGTGAGTTTGATTCCCAGCCGGGTGAGCGATTATTATTTAAATTCTTTGAATTGCCAAAAGAACGGGGTCTCTGCCTCTCTAGCATATCTCTCTCGAAAAACGCATAATTCAAGCTCTTATTGTAACCAAATTTAAAGTCATTAATATTTTCGTAAAAGTTTTATAGTTTTCACGTGAAAACGAGTTCCTTTAAATCAAAGTCCACTTTCACTTAGCCCATATGACAATTTAAGTGGATATTAGAGTAGCAGGCCGACGGAAAAAGCTTTTAGCAATAGCTTAGTATTCGAACTTTTCTGTAGTACATCCTTTTATAATTTCTGTCCGCTTTCTTTTAACAAGATTTTTCTTAGCTTCACTTATATTTATATTTTAAGACTTACATTTCTATTTGAAGAAAAGCTTTGTAACTCTATTTAGGAGGCAATGCAGATGGACACTTTGCCACAGTTACATTTTATATAGAGGAAGAGTGCAGAATGCTAATGTATATTTTTTAAATTATGCATAAAATGCGTTTAATTATTTAAATACATGTTTTTTTAAAGTGTTATTCACACACTTAACAAATTGAAAAACATATATTTAGAAAATGTATAAAAATTTCGACGTAGCTCTATATCTAGAATCCATTTTAATTATAAAGTTAAAATGTATGCGAGCTAATAATATCAAGTGAAAGAAAAAAAAAATTCCGTTAAATGAGAAGTATGAAATTTGCTACTGACTAGAATAAACGATACACACACATTTTCTTGTATTTGAAATACACTGATGTTATATCAAACACGTGAAAACATACATGCAGTTGAAAATACACAAACAAAAACCTAATTACAGAAATAAAGTTGGCTTTCTAAGCTATTTCTAAACGACATCTAATTCAATCTGAAGTGGGGAAAACAAATATATATGACAGCGGAATGACCATACTAATAGCTTTAGTATGATACATTTAGTATGCATGGGGTTTAGGCGGCGAGATAAACCGATCTAGCTAGGCTAGGCCATATTTAGAAAACTCTTATTTATTTATGTGTTCAGGCAATGGAAACCTGCTACAATATTATAAGAATACGAAGGTAAATTTACCCATCATCAACAAGCTTATAAAATCTCAGGTTCATTCAAATACATAAATCGCTAGATCCCGTAACAGGAAGACCTCGGTTCGAGTCCAAATATCTCAGTTCAATTGTTTTTTTACCTCTTTTTTTCCAAGTTGCTTCTTAGGTGAGATAAAGTCTCAAAAAAAATTAGAAGCCCTCTATCAACGTATTTATTTCATATTTTAAAATAGGTTAGTCGTATATTAATACGATAAAACTTTTTGTTAGAAATTATTTAAATATAGTTTCACAAAATATCAATTTTGATGCTTCAAGCTTTTTCCCGCATAACTGTGTTGTCAGAGAGAACTCCAAGATACTCCGTACTCCACTTTAATACTACTACTTAGATTTAGATGAAAATATATGATATATGCAATATAATAATATTGCATATATAATATATTTTCATTATTTAAAAGCTTAGAAGCTTACATACGAAGGCTTATAGACTTGTGGAGTGTAGGTGCTTGATATGTTACCAACAATACAATTTCTATCCCATTCTAGATATATTGCGTTTTGAATTGCTGAAACTAACATCCACTTTACTTGCTATATCGTGAAATGGAGGTGGGTTTCGAGAATATTAAGCTTATAGCAGACCCACTTAAATAGGTATTGTGGTATTATATACATACAAAAGACGTGTACATAAACAAAATATTACTGTAGGACTAGTTACCTTATAATTTATCTGACAATCATTATCTTAAAGGTAAGTTACACGACACAAATTCTAAATTTTAGTATAACATATATATATATATATATATATATATAATGAAGTTAGTATTATTTTTGCAACGGAATGTATACTATATGAAAACATTATGAATTTTAAGTTTTATGATCCATAATAATGTTAAATGTGAAAGTAACTCTGTCTGTATGTCTGTCTGTGAAGTTATCACAGCCAAGCCGTTCAAAATACGAAACGGCTATGGTAGCAATTTATGTATATCTAAAATCGTCCTTAATACATACTCGAATGAAAATGCGATATATCATCTTCATCCACGCATGTTATTAAATATTGTCACGAATGAGAATCAAATAAACGATCATTGCGTGTACAGACAGACAGACAGACACTTGCCAACTGTCGGCATTCCAATCACTTTACAGCGATGCCATTTTGTAATTGACTAAAATAGGATAAATATATATAAAAAAACCAACTTGACGTTTTATTCCGCATATCCAAGTAGACAATTCTTAGCCACATGACACTCCGTTCTTCACTTTCCGAATCGCTTCGATTCGTCACCAGAGCGGACAAATGAAAATATAATGATTTCTCCGACTGGGAATCGAACACCTAAACATCGCGTATAAAGTTACAGTACACTGCCAGCACAGCACTACGAAACTCTCAAATAATTTGGATATTTCGTACATATGCAATGTATAAAGTGAAATATGCTTTAATTAATAAAAGATCAGATTATTCTCAGCCATTAAAATATTACGAGTATTTCACTTTAAAATATTTCGTGTATTTATATGTTTAAAATATTTCATGCAAGTTTGTGAATAGTTAAAATTTCATTTAATAATGTATAGGAATTTGGAATTATGTTCCGAATTTAAAGCGCTGAGGTATTTCATATACAAATATCTGCATCTCCATATATTACCAGTTAATTATCGGCCCAAATAGAATATTTCAAATAACTGAACAATTATTGGTACCTAATAATTTATTGGTGCAGTGGCATAGCGTCTGACTAGAATTTCGATGGCTGTTATTTTGGTTTGTGGTTTTTATTTAAATTAAATATAATAGGAAGGTCTCCACTCCTCCTGCTCTGGTGATATAAAGCGTGGCGGTGAGCTCCGCCACTCTACACAGTGATGAGATTCAAGTCTAAAACTTGTGGTGGCTCAGTGGTGAACATGAAATCTCATTAGGGCAAAATATATGTTATAGATTAGTAAGTAAACCTATCCAAAACAAAAACTAGAGAACAGTGTTAGGTCAGGTTAGTCACTCACCAACTTTTTTTTAAAGCACTAGCAACTTTTTTTTCAATATCCAAATATCAGTTGATATCAATATTTCAATATATAATACTCAAATTTCCATTGAAATACACATACAATGCAAGTATACCCTTAATTACAATGACACCTTGCTTGGCATCTCGACCGACGCCAATTAGCCCAAGGCGGATGATTGGATATTCATTGATGACTGAACATGTAGCGTAGACCTAATACGACCGCATACAAGACCGGTCAATGCTATTGTATAAGACCAACTAACCGAATAAAACTGTTATAAAGTAAATTCAGCTTATATATTTTTACTATTTTCAAAGTGACACTTTTTTCTTTTTATTCGTAACACTCGTGACAGAGTGGTCGTGGTCAACGTGGTGTTTCAATTCAAAGGGGCAGGTATAGCTCGCCGTAGGATGGCCCACCATCTCATCCTGCTCGAAGTCAATCTAATACATTCGTTCATAGCGACGTGGCTCACTACTGTTACTTAGACTGGTACCGCACTAGGATTTGGTCTTTTATCTTCTACCTTGCCTTGGACAACAAGACGTTCCATTGAGTTATTCTTGGGCTCGCGAATAAATCACGCAAAACAAACTTGTATTATACTTGGTAGCCGGTGTTTGATGCCGAGCTCATTTAAAATGGAAAAATTGGAAAGACACTCCATTCTTGATTCGCCATCACCATATTTCCAGAGTGTTTATCTTTTTCCTTTTGATATCCCGCAATGCTATACGTGACTATTGTTTGCGATAGCCCAGGTTTTGGGAGACAGTGATTTTGTGATGTAGCAAATTTTCTGGTAGAGGTCTCTAGAGTCGTATTTGCTAGTATGAGATTCATTTAATCGCATGCATTACAAAAATAAGCAAGAGTCTCGCCTATTTTTTGTTTGACCTCTTTAATATTAGTACCCTCTGCTCAAGCTCTCTGCTCGTTCAGCTCACATTTCTCCTCAATAAAATCTGTCACTGTCTTTTCCATCCACAAGTGTTATTACACTTACAATTTATATTTTTTGCTTATTATATGATATTTTGTTAGTATATCCTAATAGAAGATGATGAATCTATGATAAATCGATTAAGACTCATATCTTAATCGATTTACTATATTGAATAGATATAGTTTAGTTAATTATTTACTACAAGTACTAATTCAGTTAATCAAACTGAAAACGATGTCTATGAAAGCATCGTTTTGAGTTCAAATAATACTCAAGAAAAATTACAATACTGTATGTATATATGTTGTAATGGTATCATGTATTCGTATTTATGTATCCGCTCTGGTTTATAGACATATATCGCAAATGTCCATACATCAAAGTAAAGCCCAACAATACTTACTGGCTTTTGTTTGCAATTCAAATTCCATAACCGCGCCTATTGGCCGAAAACAACTAAAATTAGTTGTATATGAATTTCGATATAGCTGGATTAGAACGTACGGCTAAGTGTCTACAACATTTGAACGCTTTCTAAGAGGTACAGCGTTCGAATACTGTTTTATTATTTTTTGTTTCCTAAAAATGTTTAATGTTTATAAATAGAGAATTAAGAAAAGTGTTAAGATACTCCGTCATAATATATCAATTTTGATTAAATTTCGTATTTAGTGGTCTAACTCTCCGCGCTTTGTCTTAACAAAGAGCGAAATAAAAAAAAAAAATCCCTATTGGGAATCGAACCCAATGAAACGCCTTTAGAGTAGTACAAATACACAGACAATAAAAAAAGCTCAGCTGTAAAAAAAACAAAACCAACATACATCAAACCTTCACGTTTCATTAAAAATTTGTAACAAGTTTCAAGATTCCGTAAGACTTTAAGGAGTTAAGTTAGCTTAGTAGCATAGCATCTGCCTGCGAAAGTAGCACTGAATATAATTGTAGAATTAGAACTTCTATTTAAAGAGCACTTTAGATCGGTGCATGTTAAATGCAGGGGGCCGTCGAAATATTGACCAATTCTCAATTGTATTACCGTGTTGTGATAACAGTGGTTCTACTGGGATATTCCTTCTAACTGATAGTAAATCTTGGGGTGTGTTATATTTTTTAATAATTTTTCATGACATATATGAGCATATCTGCAAAGATCGATGCACCGATTATATCAATAAAATTATTTGGTGCCTATTGGGCAAGAAATTCCTAGTAGTGGTGCTGGAAAGACTGCACGGCAAGACTATTGGGAAAAGACATTTTTAAGGCGCATTTCGTGTTTTGCGAAATATAGTGAGATAAATTACAGAAGTAATAAATGAATGAATGAACGATTGAATGAATTAATGATTGAATTAATGATTGATTGAATGATTGAATGAATGATTGACTGAACGAATGATTGAATGAATGATTGACCGAATGGCTGAATGAATGATTAGTTGATTGATTGGATGAATAATTGAATGTGTTTGTTAGTGGATTTTATAGAAATTAGTGGATTGATTAGTTGATTGATTGATTGAATTAAATAATCTACAAATTAATCAATACATCAATAAATAAATAAATGTCATTTATTTGATTTCATAGCTTGCAATACAATAAATGAAAATCTTAATAATTAAATAGAAATGACAAGGATTGATTTGAGGTTCCCCAACTGAGTGGCTCCGGCTGAATGGAAAGTTGTGAACGGAATAATATGTCACTAAATTTTCTTATTTATAATACTAAGTATATAATTAAAAGAAGACACGTGTCAAATGTTGTAAATAATTATATTTATTTATAAAACTCAATTTCTTTTACAAATGATCTCGCGTCTATGATATTACGCAAAATAACGCTTAAAGGAAATAAGAAAAAATACACCGTTTCTATTTCTTTATTAGAAGTTATATTAAGATTTACATCTTTCCCCACATTGGGCACCAAGTTCCTAAGAATGAGTACACCGCTGGCCTTTCAGGAAGGCAATAGCCTAAGCTTTCAAGTAACGACGGAGTTTTCGTAACTGACGTGTGAAAGTCCTGAAAGTTTATAACGCCATCCAAGTCCACGTCCATACGTTTAAGCATAATGTCGACAAGCTCCTGAAAATGAAATTTTACTGTATAACTATTAAAAAGTTCAATTCTTTATATATTTCAACTTATCTATATAACGTGTTTTTTACATTTTGAGCTCATATTCTTTTTCTCCTACATATCGGGATAGTTAGGAGAAACACTAGTGTCTAGACACTCCCCTCTCCATTTTACACTCGAAATCGAGAAATTGGCGTGTTGAGTGGAGAAACTCAACGCCGCATTTTGGAGCCAATGTGGAGACATGAAAATAACTTTAATATTATCAATCCTCCTGAGAGTAGATATCGGACCCACAACTAATCGCCTTTACAATCAGATGCTGTCCCATATCCCACTGCGTCATAATACCCTCATTTTTACTTTGTATAAATGATTTAAGCGATAATGTATACACATGGTTTAATTTCAGACATAACTGTTTTTTCATTAAAATATAGACAAGATTTAAAAATATAAAAATATTGATATTTCACCTAACGTTGTTGCTTCCAAAAATAAACAAAACCTATACAACATGAAGCCAACGAATACAAAAAGTCGACAAAAACTAAACCACAAATGAAAATCTGATACGAGGAATTCACAATTTGATATGTCAATGGGTCCTGTGTGTATGGGCCAAAATAGAAATTCACAATTTTACAGCCGATGCTCCTATAGTTGAAACACGCAAAAAATTTAAATGAATAAAACTAAAGCTCGTGTAACTTTAACTTTTAGATGTTCACTAAAATCTCAAATAACTATTTGGACGTTAGTTTAGTTAGACGAGCGTTATGTTTTTAAAAACAGTACTTCCGTAAGGAAATTTCCCGTTTTATTTTTTTATAACGACTAGATTCGTTTACGGGCTTATAAAAGTGTAGGCCAATCCATTGGCCATCGTATTGCAAAGGGGATTGTGCACGCTTTATGGATAGTATCCTCCGCGAATGATAAAATTTAAATCATTTTCATTTCGCCCTCTGTAATAAGATGAAGCGCGGCGGTGAGTTCCGCTACTCAATACGCAATGTTCCAATTTCGAGAGTAGAAAATGGAAAACGGAGTGTCTCGTCACTAGGTTTCTTCTGAGTACTCTTCTCAACGGGAAAACTCGTGAAGCTGTTTTTTTTTTGTTAAGTTACAAGAGAAATAGCAAAGAAAGAATCATACTATAAAATTGTATAATTAACAGGTACCAGAAAAACACTCTTGCACGTATGAAAATATTAATTATTATCTTAATAAAAACAGTACTTCCGTAAGGAATTACCCTTTTTAAACGGTTTTAATTTTATTTTTTTATAACGACTAGATTCGTTTAGCATAATATGTCTAAATAATCATATTGTTAGCTGGAGGCATAGATAATGGCGTTGGAAAGCAGGAAGAATTAAACTGACTGTAAAAAGTCGAACGACTTAAATTAAGGGTATGGAATAACGAAAGTGCTCTATACAAAGCCAGACAGTCTCAGAAGTGAAATTTAAATTAAAAATGGACATACGAGTGCGTACTAATAGTAATGTAAAAGAACACGGTATTAAATCACTGAACTCTGCTTCCCTTTTATGTTTCAGAGGATGAGTGTTGATTAGGAGTTCCTTAAATATAACGTTCTTTCATACCAGATAATTGCATATAAATAGATTGATAATATATATAATAGATAAAAGAAAATTTGAATATGTTTTTCAATTTCAAGCTTTTCCCGCATAGCAGGGTGGACCGAGAGAACCTAGTGTCATGACACTGTGTTCTCTACTGACAGTTAGTGGGAATGCCAGACTCAACGGCGCGCATTATCCCGGATCAGAGCGGATAAATAAAAATCCCCCCTAGTGGGAATTGAATCCGCAACCGTTGCGTACGCAGACAGAAGCCGTCACACTGCGCCACTGTAAAAATGAAAATAATTTACATAATACATTCATTGGCCCAACTTGTATAAGATACTCGTCTCATTGCGAGACAAAGAAGTCTTTAATTTTTTAAAGAGAAACAAATAATAGGTGTGACCTATCACCGTTCTACCAGCTGTCCCACTGCGCCACAATGGCCTAGTAGATAAAGTGCAACCGTATTTAAAGCCATTCAACACGCCAATCATTCGTTAAAACAAATGGAAAATAGACGCAGCGATCTATCAATAAAGCGATAGATTAAATTAGCCACATATCTAATGGGATACTACATTCTTTTCCACTCCGATCGTGAAAATAGTTTTCATTTATTTTGCTATAAAGCCCATTATGGTGTATTGCAAAAAGTACTTAGCCGTTCACGTGGGTTTCATTTTGAATCGATATAAAGATAACAAATTCAAAATTTAGACGTCAATGTTATAAAGTCAAATATATCCCTAACAAGTATTTGAACCCATCCAATAATTGCCAAGAGAAATAAAACTTACCAAATGCGTATTTACTTTTCAAACAAATAATAACGTATATATAGAATAGACGATCCATTCTTGTATAAATACAATATTTTAACAATATCCTCTCTATCACGAAGACTTTGTTTGTTATAACAATCTATGAAAGATTTAATCTTCCGCAGTCAGGAAGGCTAAATCTGTACGTCATATGTAGACGGGAGTAAATATAAAAGAATTTATCCGGAAATTTATTCAGTGAAGGCGAAATGGCAAAACTAAAAAGCTTCTCCATACATCCAAAGCACAAAGCTATCCGCTACAAGTAGGCAGATATCTAAATACCGCTCATATTTTCAGCCATTTTATCCACATATAGGGAGTTTTTTTTTTCCTTTATATTCTTAGGTAAATCTTTGAATCAAATATGTTAAAAACAAATTGTATTATAATTTAATACATTATAATTATATGTATGTGAGTGGATGTAGGTTGAAATCCCATATGTGGTAATATTGTGGTTATATATATGTTAAAGCAGCTTTTTCCGTTCTCCGCTTTCCGTCTGATATTTAAACAGAGTAGAGTTGTAATTTATATAAATTTAAAATAAACATCTTTCTAGAATGTTGCTTAATAAAATTAAGTAGCGGCATTTTTATTTTGGAAAAAGCTTCAATTAATTCACGAGTAAATATATCAAAAAGCTATTGTAATAACAAGAAATCATTCAAATAAAAATAAAAATAATACAAAATAAAAAATACAATATAAAAATTTTAATTCACGTGTTGTAAATTGTTTGAACTTTAATATTTAATTTCCGCACGAGTTCAATTGATGTTGTCGAGTAAACAA
Organism: Podotricha telesiphe; assembly: GCA_038994665.1. Lineage (NCBI taxonomy): Eukaryota > Metazoa > Arthropoda > Insecta > Lepidoptera > Nymphalidae > Podotricha > Podotricha telesiphe. Next base: position 302,526 of record JAOYRR010000019.1, on the reverse strand, counting down.
TGTACTTGGATGTCGCGTTAATGAATAATAATTAAAATAAATATATTTTGATTTTGTAAAAGGTGCTTTAAAACAGTTTACTAAAGCCGTGTAGGTCGTCGCGGCGCAGTGGCTCAGCAACTCACTTTGAACGCGATTGATTGTGGGTTCGATTCCCATTCGGGGGGAATGACTTTACTTAAACTATTTCCATTTTCTTGCGCTGGTAAGTTAAAGCGCGGCATTTAGCTCCAAGCTCAACACGCAATGCCTCGTTTTCTAGCGGAAAGTGGAGTTCGTCATTTCTTGATAGTAGTAGGTTCAATCTGACTATTCCCGCTAGAGTCTTAGTATCTTTGAATTAGAATTTAAATGAATTGATTAGAATTGAAATGTTGAGCAAATTCACGTTTCCATGTTCTTATATAAAGAAGTTGTCACAGGAAAATTGTATTAGGCATTATTATGCTTAAACTAAACATACAAGGTATTCTTAAAAAAGAATTATTTTTAAACTATATTAATTTGAATTTACTTTGTATTACAGACCACTGGCTACGAACCTGTCAGGCCATTTTTTTGTAATTTCAATAAACAAACAACAAAGTTTCCAGTATGTTGCTAGTAGCTTTCATATTTTTACACGTTTATGTCACATAACACAAAGTAAAAGGGAAAAAGGAAAACCTATTAGGCCGCCTTTGATCGTCTATCAGCTGCCTAGTATCGTTTTAGAATGAGCTAAGCCTGAACGAGCAATCCGTAGTTGACTAGACCAAATTGCAGATATATTGCAATTTACAGTGCTTTAATGTTTGTATATGTATCGATTTCGAGTGGAAAGAAAAGTGGAAAACGCAGTGTCTTGACACCAGGTTCTTTCTGCCCACTCAGCATTGTTTGAAGCTGTTTTTTATATTTAATTAAATATTTAAAAAAATATATCAATATATTATGTATTTTTTATATTCTCATTATATATGTTCACATTATATATATATGTTCATTCGACGATTAAAACGTTCTCGCAAAATTCTATTTGAATCAAGTATATTTTTAATTTGAATTCGAATCAATTAATATAAAACTGCGCATAGAAGCTAAAATTTTGCATGTCGTTATATATTCCTTGGGGAGTCCTCTAATATCAATTAAAACGTAAAATATGTAAAGTTTGCAAGAAAATTAAAATCTCAATTCACTTATGACTAATGTCAGTATTAAGTTAATTTTCATAATTTCCCTCTGAGTAATAAAATTCCCCACTTTACAAGTTTGCACTCGAACATTATTCCACTCCATTAGCACTAAGACCTCTCGTAAACAACGCCTAGTACTGCAAACTGCAAACTTATCGAACTATTTGATTTCTAGGAGCTCCGCATATTTTAGATATTAAGTGCCTCTTTTCTTAATTAAGCAATTTTTTTTGTAAAAACCATAGCAATAAACGCAATATATACAATAATTATTTTATAACTTCTTTAACATTAAAATAGTTTTGTGATATAATTCTAGATCTATTTAATCTATATGTTGTGATATGTTGTCTGTATTTTAGCTGTTTTAGTAAAATTGTGTATAATTGCGTGGAAACTAACGCTGCCTATAGTTTAACCAAACTGGCAAAATGTATTTAAATTCTTTATTGCATACAATTTACAACAAAACAAAAAAAAATTACGAAAAGCAGGCTTTCTCTATTACAGAAGCATTCTCTACCAACTAAAAAAAAGGGATAGTATCGGATTGTGAAGGAGTTGTGAAATGTCCTCAGTGAATGATAAAATTTAAATAATTTTCATTTCGCCCTCTGAATTAAGATGAAGCGCGGCGCTGAGTTCCGCTAGTCAATACGCAATGTCCCGATTTCAAGTAGAAAATGGAAAACGGAGTGTCTCGACACTAGGTTTATTCAGAGTACTCCTCAACGGGAAAACTCGTGAAGGTGTTTTTTTTTTTGTGAAGTTACAAGAGAAAATGCAAAGAAACAATCATCCATACTATAAAACTGTATAATTATCTATATAATATTATATAATATTAAAGGCGCTTAAAATTTAATTCAACTTTTATTCGTCTCCGTTACGAAGAAAAAGCATTTTATTTACACAGCTATGAATATTTACGGACTTCAGATTTTGCATGGACAGAAAGCATAATGAAATAAAGGTTTTAAAGTCCATCTAATATAGGAAGAAACCGCAGGCAAAATAGTTACTGAAACCCAAAGACAACAATACAATAAGTAAATTACTTCTATTTTATATGTACTGAGATAAATGTAACAAATATTGACGACCGTCAATAAGCTGTTTAATATATTATTTTAGATTGGACCACTAGAATGAACTGTGAAAGCTTTCGCCGAACTGAAAACATATTAAAATGACAGTATTTCATGGTAACAAAATTAGATAATTAAATTTCAGCCCTGTTCGCCGTTCATATATGGCTTGGCTTGTGAACGAGCTTACCGCCATCTGTTAATGAAGGCCGTTTGAACATTTATTATGAAATGGTTTCACGTAAATGCTTCTCCTCGAGCCTAAATCTCCAAGCGCTTTAGAATTATCGAAATAGATGGCGCATATATGAAACGTTTTAGTAAATAAATCGGACGTCTGTCATTTATTACTAAGTAAGTATGTATGGAACAAAAACATTATTTTAAGATATATGATGATACAAAGAGAAAATAATAGAGATGGCGTTCTAATATTTTTTGACTATTGTAGTATTCTAAGAAAGTAGAAGCCCATGGTAACTCAGTGATACAGAGTCAGACTGTAAACGCGATTGGTAGAACGTTCGATTCCCATTCGGAGGAATGGTTATACTTAAAATATTTTCATTTCTTCAATCTGGTACCTAAGACAAAACGCGGCATAAAGTTCCGCCACTCAACACGCAATGTCTTGTATTCGGGTGGAAAGTAGAGTGTCTTGACACTAGGTGCTCTGTGACTACCCTCATAGCAATGAGGGAAAAACATATTTCCAAAAATAATTAGTTTTCAAAAGTAATATCACAGTATATTACGAGTAAGGAATAAAGAAATAATTTTCTATGGTTACCTTAACTGCCTCTTCAACATCATCATCCCTAGAAGCTTTCGCCAAGCTTTTCTTCATCAACTGATACATTGTTTCTCTTCTAAGATGACCTTCTCCCAGTAAATCGTAGCACTGAAAGTGAATAATGCCATGTAATTTTGTCTTAGGAGCATAATTACAAAGGCACAACACAGGCGTTTTTTTTTTTTTTAATTTATCCACCCATATAGAGGCAATGTATGTCGAGTGGCCACTTCAATTCCACGTTATGTCGTTCAAGACCGTATAATTGAAAACAAACTCATTATAATCTACATAAGCTTATGTCAATAAAAACCCCTTTATTTCGCATAGCAAGTTAAATGGAATAAATGGAGTGTCAGGAGTCTCTATTCTTTATTTTCCGACTGCATTCGAAACATTGCATTTTAACGCCGCTCCTTCTTTACACCAGAGCCGTAAAATGAAAATAATTTATGAAAAATATGTATGGAAAAATCAGTAAATCCAATTTAGAAATATATTATATACATATATTTGTCACATACACTTTTGTTTAAGATACACGTCGCTAAGGCAACGTATATTTTACGCGTCAACGTTTAAAAGTAAAATGGAACTAACTGTGAAAGCGTATGAGATACGTTCCTCCAAAGTGCCATGCAGATACAAAGACATTGCTTTAGCAAACGTTTCCATTGTAACGTATGGGGAGGTTCCTCTGTCAAGAGCGACCATGACTCGCTCCATCATATACGCATCAGTCATGCCAAGGCCGGTGTGGAGGACGTCCCGGAAATGAGCCCTGAGAACAAACTGACACTTGTAACCAAAGTGTAGGATAAGATAAGTAGCTCTTTTAAAAGTGCATTAACGCTCGCCTGTACTGTTCGAGCTCCTCTCTCCACCGAGCTTAAGTCACCAAAATCATTTATGTTAGTATAAAGTGTGTAATGTTAATAAATTGTGAGTATTCATAGTTGGTAATTGGTGACTCGCGATGGTTATAGGTTCGATGCCAATTCTGATTGATTCAATACATAAGTTTAAATACCATTTGAATAAAGAGATTTCGTTTATTTAAAATTTAAATTAGGGAGAGTGCTATCAATATGAATTCATGTGGCGAAACTTACCTTGATATTAAATCAGACGCGACAGGTTTTTCATCACGTTTTTGTATTTTAAAGAATATTATCATAACCTCTGAAATATGTAAATAAAAGTATAATTTTTGTGCGTTTCAGTTAGAATTAAAGTGTTTACCATTGTTATACAATCTAAACTCGTAATTCATTTATTTATCAATAGAACTTGGCACTTATTTTTATTCTTATTTTTATATTGAAATCGACAATTAAACATATTCTTTATAGTGAACTTGACTCCCACTTTCACCTTAATGGTTTTATTTTCAAATTAGTTTATGAATATATGAATGTGTATTAAATACTAAAACTAGTAGCATTATTTACAGTGCTTGTTTGCCGTATAACGAGGTAATCAGATATAACATATTGTCAACACTCCATTCTCCACTTTGCCCCGAATTCGAGAAGTTGCGTGTTGAGTAGCGGACCTTAATGCCGCGCTTTATCTTGTTCAGAACAAAAAAATGCAATTAATTAAATTATATAAAATCCACTGAGTGGGAATTGGACCCCCAACCAATCGCGTTAACAGCCAGACACTGTCCCACTGCGCCATATAAAATATTTTTGGAATTTTTAGATCAATTGTAAGTAGTCACTTTTACACATATACTTCACAATATGAATTTTTTGTAGTTAGTCTACTCGACACTAGATGGTGCTAGCGTTTGCATTTGCAATTTTGATATAGACTTTCTAGAATATATTCGTTCTTCCCAGAAACTTATGTTTTTCAATTAAAAGCAATATATTTTTTAACCAAAATTTACATGTTCCTCATATTGTGACATAAAAATTGGCAAGTCCCTGTATACTATACTCCAATCTTATTTCTTTTCAAATTCGAAACAAATTAAATGAAGTATATCAGATTTCTTTTTTATAAAGTGAAAAAAAATATTAATTTTGACTATTACAATTACTATTAAAAATATGATACATAACATACTAACGTTCCAATTCATCGAAGGTGAAGTGAGTATCTTTCTGAATTTCCATCCACATTGCGCCGTGTTTTTTGCGAAATCGGATCTCCTCCATAGGGTCCAAGGCAGAATCGAGAGAGGCCGACATATCGTTGTTTGAATTTATATATTATTAACTTAGATTTAAGGACAAATACCTGGATTTTGCGTAAGTCTAAAATATTCTGCAAATAATGACACAAATATTTATTGAACACAATAGACTTAATTTAATATATATAGTAAAAATACCACATACGTAATATTATTTTCTATTCATTTTAAACACTTTAAATTATGATATTATGTTTGAAACATCAAAAATGCACTCTGGATTTATATTGTCAAAGTTTATGTCATAATAAGACTTAAAAAAATATATTATTAATAATAAAAACCAAAAAGATATTACTACATAACAATTATTTAGTTCCTCAACATATCCACGATTTACAATTTTGCCAAAAAAATTCAGTTATATAAATATAAGTTTTTTTTCTTTTAAGTCACATTATGAATTATATATATATATTTTTTTAAAACGTAACGAAATAAAAGTACAAAAAATGTGTAGCGGAAACACATTTAGTATAATTTCTCTCTACCAGGATTTCGGAAAATTGAAAACAATATTTTTCATCAATTTTCATTCGAGACCTAATCCTAAAAGCGTTGCATTGTGAAAACCATGGGACGTACATATAAGTAAAACGTGAAAAGGATTATTTGACGTATTCGAAAATAACGCGAGAGTTTTATATACAAATATTTAAAATTCACCATATCGTATGACACATACATAAGAGAAAGTGGTGTTGAGTCACTCCGTTTTGCACTTTCGTCCATATTAAAGGCGGGCCGTGTGTTATAGTGAGACTTCAGAGGCAAAAGCTTCTGAAATACAAACTTTTTTTTAATATATCTAATTCCATGCAATATTTATAATAATATATTTCTAACTTTTAAATCAAGTCTCAAAAATCTTAAACGAGCTTATTCCTATACAAATACATACATATAAGTATTAAGAGCACTTTTTATTTGCAGTCAGAGTCCTTCCAATTGTCTACAATATGATTTTCTATCAAGCTAAAATTGTTTTACAATTTCCTTCAACTTCAGTCGTCGACGTCGAGTGGAATACTAGTTATTTGAGATTCAAAACAATGTGCTTGTACCAGGTATTGAAAAGAAAATTTAACTGAAGTGCAATAACTGATTTTCTCTTTATATTATATTACTGGCAAAATGTTACTGTATATTGTTTCATTTAATACCCTGATAACTCTATGGTGACTCAGTTGAAACTTCAGATGGTTGTAGGATCAAATTTTACTAGCACCAGGAACAGTATTAGTTTCGACTAATTTAAACTTAATTGTTTTAAATATAAAACAAATGAACAGATTGATATTTTTATATTCTCCAACTAATCACTTCGCGAAACAGGTAACTAGGTAGTTCTACCAAGAACTTGAAGGAACTTGAAAGGATTTGAAGCTATACTATACACATCATACATTACATCTCTATAGTTACGTCAAGAGTTTCTTAAGAAATTTTATGAATATAGCAACTTTTATTATAGACGTTTCTGAGAAAATGTATTCCAGAATGATTGTAGAAATGTTACAAATTATATTGAGTCTTAGCAATTTTCTTGAAAACCACTGAATTACACGCTTAATGACTGTTCGACAATCGCTTCACAAATCTGAATACTGCGGTTGAATCTAAGATAGTTGCATTTTAATAGAATCGGTAATACGCTTAGTACATTATGTTAAGTTATATTGAAACTGATAAATTGATTAAAAATATATGTTTTGAAGATTTTTTAATATCATATATACTTATATATATGTACTGTCCGTGGTGGTGCAGTGGGACAGTGTCTGACTTTACACAATCAATCAATCAATCAATTGAGTGGGTCAATCTCACACAGGGGGAATTCACAATGTCTAGAATTCCGGTGGAAACCTGTGAACGGACCAACAAGCTTACCCATGAAAAATAAGAATGTAAGAACGCATTGCCGCCCGCCCTTTGTGTTATCACTGCGAAAAAAAAAATTCTTAAATATATTTATTTAAACCCAGTTGTAATCGAACCCGCAACCGTCGCGTGTCGTCGTGAGATATTACGCTACAATGCCCTACGCTACAAATGTAGTCAATATTCTGTACCACCTCTTTGTGTGCGTGATGAATGTATCAATATTACACAAATCCCTATACAAAATTGTATAGTTTTGTTTTATTGGTTGACCAAAATATAATGATTCAGCCAAATGAATGTAGTCCTATATGACAACCCTTTCAAACGTAATCTGTACAGATTCAATAGAATACACTTGCATGAATTTAATAATTAATTAGTTATATATATATATATATATATATATCGAGGAAGACCCTGTCCGCTGTTCACTAAACGGCCAATTGCAAGTATCTAAGTATCTACCAAAATTATATTCCATTCAATATTGACTTCGAGGTATAACTATCAAAGCTCTTTATAACAATGATATATTGTAATGATTGTCCGATCATATATTAGCCAAATTAACACACAACCCTTTGTAATATGCGTTACGCCCATTAAATGGCATTCATCATCTTATGTACGTATGTATGTACAGATGTGTATATAAAATAGCATGGTCATTTATAACATAAGATTTTTAGTTTTATATATATATATCGCAGTTACAGTTTTAATTTTATAAATACTGCCGAAAGCCATTATTTTTAGTAATAATTGAGTTATTAAAAATAAATAAAACAAAATCATAAAAATAAATATTACACACACTTTTATGTGTTCCACATCCACTTCTGTATATGACATAAACGTTGCTAAGATAATGTCTATTTTACAAGTAATTTAGTAAATTTATATTATTATCAAAAATTGCAAAAAGTATAATCTAAACGTTATTAGCTTATCATAATAAATTCAGTTACTGTGCGACTTTTAAAGGAAAACGTCGTACCGTCTTGTTATATATATGTTGATCGCTTGTTAAGCCTGTTGCATATGTTTGGCTACGGCCGTTTTCATTACGCGACATTTTTTGCTCGCTGGAAAGATAAGTTAGAATTCTCAGATCACTCACAATTAAATGTTTTTTATTACTCTTAAAAATGTATATTATTTTCTGTAATCTTTAATAGAAACCATTATGCAACTACCACGTCCCAAGGTGAGATATTTCGCCTACTAGACAAGAATTTTAGTTGATTTACTACATTCTAGTTATAATGAATATGAAGGGTTTAAAAGATATACAAAAAAAGACCAATTTAGAAAACGTATAAAAATTTAAACGCAGCGGGATTTGAACCTGCGCCATGCGTTCTACCTCCAGCTACGTTGAAATTCCTATACGCTTATTACAACTTATATTTGTTGTTAGCATCTCTGTAGAGAGATTGTTACAAATTTCTGAAATGAAATAATCTTCAGACAGCTTCTCCTTAGAGAAGATTGAATACAATTCGATTAAAAAGTTTGTATCGCGTGCAAAGTTTATCTCGTAGAGCTTCTACGTAGGGCCTGTAGAGCTTAAAATCATTCTTCATTCTTATACAGCTTGTAGTACTTTATTCTTATAAACATTTTTTTTATTTCTCGTATTTGCATAAAAAAATACTAATTTCCAAATGATAAATCGTTCTCTAAAATCGCATGCTATAAAGCGCTTTTTAATGCCCTCGAGTTTTCCATTAACAATAAAACCTGCGCAGTCTATCATAGACCAGCGCTAGTTGCAGTCGGCTGCAGCTTCCTAGTTCAGTCAGCACCTGACCGCCCTACCGTAAGGTTGTCTGCTCTAATAAAACCTCGCGCCAAAAAGCTCTACTTGCCACATATATATAAAAGCTCAAATTCTTCTTAAAGTTGCTGAAGCAACAAAAACTTATATTTCGGACAACTAAAAGGTATAGTCTCTTATATAGGTAAAATAAATGTTATAAATATTAGTATTTTTCTAATGTTATAAGTAAATAAAACGTTTTATGGCTTTTAAATTTAATGAAATACAAAAATTATTACATTATATTCGCCGTTTCGTATTTGATTTAGTCGAAAATACCGTTATTTTTTCAAAATATTTTTAATTTTTTTATTGTCTATTTACGGCGGTGAAGGAAGAAGTTCTTAATAACTTGACTACTCGGATACATTGGAGGAGCGGTAAGTATTTTTTTTAACTGTATACTATTTTTTGATAACATATAGAGAAGCAGCTTTACCGTTACATTTGAATTTTTATTATGGATTTAAACAATATAGAATTTAAACTATTTTTGTAGTGAATATTATAAAATAATCTATCCTATAGAAAAGCGGCTTTTATAAAGCGGCGCTGCGATTATATTACCACAATTGTTTCCTGCAATCGCAGGTACGACTTGGAATAACACCCTTACGGACGAATTGCTGCTGCCGCTGCCGGTTCGCCACTCTATGCGAAAGCCATATTACCTGCCTATAAATGTGCGAATTTTAAACGATAATTAGATCTAGTGCTAGGCGTAAAACTAAGTTAGAGACAGGACCTCTGTTGGGTGTGGCCTGATATTTAACATTTCCAGTGTATTATTTATATATCTGCCACAGTAACTATGACTTGGAGAATAACTTTGAGCCTCTCCTTAAATACGAATTCAATTTCATGGTGGGCATTGACATTATTTCTGTCTTGGAGTCCAAGTTTATTCCCGAATTTCAATATAAGCTGGGTATTAAACTGGGACATTTCGAACAGTTTAAATTTTAGCCTGAGACCTTATTGGAATATAACTTATTCTTCGATCAGGTATTCTTCGCCGTACTTTTATTGGAATTCCGGTTATGATTTTCAGCCAATGTGGACTTTCAGTGTATCTAGAACGTGGAACTTAAGTAGGCTTTTGGGATCTCGCTCGAATCCCGAACCGTGGCCTTACCCGGCCATACAATGGCCTGACTCCGACTCAGATTATAGTTTAGACTAAGACTAATAAGTCGTTGGCCCACTAATGTTCAATTTTGAATGAACTTTATTCTTAATTCATTTTAATTTACGGGGCAGTTTAACGAAATTAAAAAAATTTATTCCGAGTTTCACTATTTGTATTTGTCATTAATAATCAAACTTAATTAAGCCAAGCTTCAAATGCGAATAAAATTAGGAATTTGTTTCATACATCATTCTTTACCTAGTTAAAAGTAGCCATGGTTATTGTTCGAAGACATAGGCAGTGTAATATTAAAGGCCACAAGTCGCGAACAATGGAAATAGCGTAAGTAGTTTTAAAATTAATCATTTACTAATACTTATATTATTCCTAATATTCCATATATATGTAAGTTAGGTACAAACTTAATAACCATTTTAATTATTTGATTAAAAAAAATAATTTAATTTGAATTTCATTTTGTTTTAATATTTAATTCAACTAAATTTCATTTTCTAATTAGGTAACATAATTTTACGAACTTATCTTTAATAAATAGAAACTATTTAAAGATTTTTTGATCGAATAAATTTCTAATAGCTTGGCCGAAACGTATATAATATTCATATATATTTAACACAACATAATTTTGTGTTTTGTGTAATCTAACATAATTTTACGAGCTTAACTTTAATAAATAGAAACTATATGAAGATTTTTTGATCAAATAGCTTGACCGAAACGTATATAATAGTATTTAGTTATTATACATATATATTCAATGTAAAACTATCTAGTACATAAGCATTTTAAAACTCTCTATATTAACCAATCAACTGTGTAATCAACGGACAGGATGCCCTTATTTGTTTGACGTATACAAACTAAGAAACCTATATACTTGTTTTATTACCAAATACCTAAAACTACTAAAACGACAAAAAATTATAGAAACATAATATAATAATTAAATTTACAAAAATTTTGCTAAGTTTTTATTAAAGTATTGGTAAGTTTGCATAACTAGTAATATAAAAATACAAGAAGAGAAAACCGCTTTAACATTGCCGCTTGAATTTAAGAACGTCATACTTTTTATAATCAATAAATATATTTCAGCATTTTCGCATATTTTATAACTTAGTACTTTCAAAGGAACAATATAATTATTAAAATTATTACACCAATGCATTAAATTACAATAAATATATTATTTATGTACTAAATTAATGAAAAGAATATTTCACTGATCTTGTAATTAATTAATATAAATTCTATTTTGTTTTCATAAAAAATATATGACACTTATAAATTGAATTATAAAAAGAACTATAAGGAGGAAAACAATAAAATAAACTGTTAAGAAAAATTTAGTATATATTTTTTTAACATTTTTTTCTGCTGCGTTCAAATTTTGTATACGTTTTCTAAATATGTCTTTTTCAAATTGAGTACATTTCGGGTCGGAGAATTCGAGGTTTTTTTTTCATTCGTAATGCTGATTCAATAAAAATACATCGAGATAATACGAGTACACCGAGCTGAAACTATTGTAGCTGAAGTTATATTTTCAATATTAGAGTGTCAAAAGAATACACATATTAAATAAATAGAACTGAAGAGCTGATTTTAAGATTTTATACACAATTGAACTAACTTTGTAATAAACAAAAGAAAGCTTATGGAAGGAGGAGAAAACAAATATGTTTAAAAAAAATTAAAGCGGACAGTTTGTGGGATATAATCTATTTAAGCCGCCATTGATAGTTTTAATGGGACATATTTTTGATCCTACCATTTAATTTCATTTTGACAATATAATTTTAAAAATACCAATCAATTCTCTTTATATTAATTAACATGGATTTAAAAACACATTTCTGGATAGTATATTACAACGTGATTTACGGATTTTCAAAATCGGCTCAAAAGAATATAATATAATGCTTTTTGCTCGTAAGCTTTTCAGTTGAAAGGAACACCTAACTGGAATTCGACAAGATATTGCAAAAATAGTAAAAACTTTGAACGTATTATGGTCAAAGACAATAGTAACGGTAAGTGTGATGATTTGTTACACAAATATGTATTAAGACTGCATATAATTATGTTTATTGTAGCAATTACATTACCTCAATAATGTGGCTACAAGACTGGACAAAATAACTGTTTCTAGATTTTTTCAACGTTTCTTTTAATATTTCATCGATTTTTAATGGAAATTACTACAACCATTAATCAATTTAGTAGAGCTAAGTCAACAGTACAATATCTTACACTATTAGCTTACGGCAAGGTATATTTTAATATTGAATTAGGAAAAGTTATACTTGTTTTCATAATGTCACCACTACCACCACCACCATTACTGCCACCAATACGATCATCACTACTGACACTCTCAATCCAACTATCGCCGTTACCACTACCACTACCACAAATACCTCCACCATAAACCTCTACCACCACCGCCAGCATCACCACGCACATAGTAACATTTTGGTACCACCACCCACCACTATTACTACTACAATTAGTACCACTACCATCCCCACCACAACTACCACCACCACCACTCAATTATCATTGACTGTGGTGACGGAGGTGGTGATAGCCATGTTTACATTCAGAAAAAGTATAACCATAGCTTTAGATATGTCTTTAACCAGGGTTTCTTTTTAATGTAAGCTCTCTTCTCTCTTCTCTCTCTCTCTCTCTTTACGAGACCCACCCCCCAGTAAAGGGGGGCGCTCTTTGAGGTTGGGAACTCTTGTCTTAAACATAAGCATGTTGCTGTTGTTCGCTGCTTATCGACCAATTAGAGCAGAAAGTTTTGACGCTACATTCTCTCTGCCTAAAATGTCATATGAAAACTTTTCCATTGAAATATTATAAAGTCGTAAATTAAGAATGTACGTTCATATTTTTACAAAGCCATGTCAAATTAATGCGCACAAAGTGTTAAATGAAATGTCGCGTTAAAATTTCAAAAGCAAAAACAGATTTTCAAACGAAACTTCATGTGTCATTTACTCACTCGCCCCTGCAGTGCACTGAAGCTATATTAATTTTCACTAATTGATTCGGTCAATTTTAATTGAGCCCTGTATAGTGAATGCTACCGATAATGAGGATACCTGGGCAACAAGTCTCATTCATTTATAAATTTCAATATAATATTTATTATTATTTATCTGTTTTCCTTTTTCTTTTTTTTCTGATGTAGGCAGAGCGAACTCGTTGTTCAGTTTTCGTTCATTTTAACCATAACCCACTTCATCTAATTTGTCTGTGGTACGAAATTGAAATTATAAAATCCCTAGTCGCAACTATGGTGACACAGTAAAATTTTCTAAATTCTAATTCCGACCATATTTCGTACATCATTTTATAATTATATATCGCACTCTCAGGATGATAGAACTCATAAGTTTCATTCAAAAGTTTCTTTAATTATCTGTAGAAAACTTTGTTTCATATATATATATATATAATCTTGTATATGTATTGATCCTTTTTTTTTATCTTCACGCATTCACTACATCATGCGAGTTTGCCGAAGACAATTAGTGGTAAGTCTCATCATTTTCCATTACATGGTCATTTTAATATAATATAATATAAGTATTTAGAATATAATATAATATAAGTAACAAGAATTCAATTCAACTATTAATTATTGTGTTCAGTTAGACACTTCCGTTTGTATCTTTTATCTTTTTTTTATTATTTTTAAAAATACCTTTAAATTTTAACAGTTGTCCAAAATAAAAAAATATTATACCAATTACCAAAAACTTCTTCTTCTTACACTTATTCTTAAATATATAATATAATAAATAAGTGTAAGAAAGTTTGAGATAAGTCACTTCTATTTAATGCATTTGTCATTATAAAATTGGGGTTCGGTTGGAACCAAAAGAAGCTGGACCATGGCCATGAAATAAAATAGTAAAATCTTAAATCATTTTAATATATTAGATATGTACTATAGAAATATTCTAAGGAATATTTAGTGATTTAATACAAATCGTATTTTTTAAAGATTAGATCACATATGTCTAAGATATGTTTTTTAACATATTATTCTGAAGTTGTAATATTTTTTTTTATATCAATGTTTGATAAAACAAACAAACACCTACGTTTCTATATAAAACTCAATTTTGGAATATTTTACAGTAATGATATTTCTATTTAAAAATTACAAAAAAATGGTTGATAGTTTCATAACGAAATAGCTATTGAAAACAAAAGCTGTATTTTGATTCGTTTGGTTTTAGATAGAAGTACAAAAGTGTAAAGTCGTAATTCATTCATTCATTCATTCACCTTGAATTAATTAATTTAATACTTAATTTTTTTAAATAATTGTTTTCAGTGTAATTTCCTTATAATTAAACGAACGCTTATAGAAAAGCTGATATGCTAATATAAAATTAAGATATTTTTAACTGTATGTCCTGCAGATCAAATAAATATGAACAGACAAATATATAGAGTATTCCGAATTAGTACTAAATAATCAAAAAAGGTAAGTACAATTGAGAAGGCGAAATCTATCAAAGATACAAAATATCCAGACTTAAGCAAAATAGAAACTGGAACATGGACAGTATTTTTTATTTACTTAGGATGCTGTCGTAGACAAGGTCAAGTCATACATTGCAGCTTGAGAAAGAAGATTCAAAATTATAATTTAAGAGTAATTTCTTTAGTCACCAAGGTTTAAAATTAACCTTAGAAAACCAGCTTAAGAAAATACTGACTGACATATTCCAAGACTGCAAGCAAGCAGCCAAGAATATCCCCAACTATATATATATTATATTTATTTATTTTAATTTGGCCGATATTGCAGATACAAGTGATTAAGATAAAATTGGCTAATATACAATTATAGAAATAATTTTGAATTTTGGTACGATAGTTGATGCAAGCTGAAGAAAAAGGCTTTATTTATATTGATATTAAGAAGAAATTGCGGTGCCAAAATTACATCAAGAATATTCTTAATTATACTAGAATTAGTTACTATATAATACAAGTGGTCAAAGAAGAATACGAAAAAAATTAAAAAGGGCTTTTTAGTGTTTAATATTGTTAGTTATACAGAGATACGATATCAAGATCATATAATGTCTAAAACATAAATTAAACAAGCATATTGCCTGCTTCAGTTTCCAGTTTCGCTAATATCTAAATTTAAAGAGGAAAATTTAAGTTACAATCATTTACTATTAAAGGAATTATGTTTATTTTTAAATTAGCATATTGATTAATTTATTTATTATAATTGTTTATATAACATGTAACACATGTTCAATAAATTTATTTTATTTAGTTTAAAATGTTTTAATTCTGTTCAATCATATATATATATATACCTCTATCTGATTGGCGTATTAGAATAAAACGGAATATTCTTAGATCACTTAGGTTATCCGCTTGTAAATGATAAGTACTTATTTTTTTTAATATAATAATTTCAAATGAACCACTAATTAAATATAAAAGCCATAAAACCAAAAATATTATTATTTTATGATTTAATTAACGTCATTTGATTTTCTGTTTGCTTAACAGGATTACGAAAATGCATATAAGTGAAAAAATGTTTAATATCATAAAGAAGGATGGGAGGGGTGTTAATCGAGAGGAAGACCCGAATTATTTACAGATGAAAATGGCCCGTGACTTTTGTTCGCTATCAAATAGGTCTCACGTCGAATACTTTGACTCATCATTAGATAGTAAGTTCCAATATAGAGCTTGAAGCAGTTGTATTTATTGTTAGTTACACAAATACCAGCTACAGAGAGGTCCAACTGGAGCCTTTTTAAAGCACTATTTCTTTTGAATATTACAATAATATGAAGGGATTAGTAAATCATTTTATTAGTAGGTTGTCTTGATTTATAAATATCTAAATAGATAAAAACGAGAACCCCTTTCAAGAACGCGGCTATACTCGTACATCAAATCACAACACGGCAGCAAAAATTAAAGTAACTTTAGAAATTCCAATCATATAGTTTATGATCATTTAAAAAAATTATCTTATTTTTGCAACTCTCTAACGGCTTTTATACAATTTGACAATTGTTTTTTTTAAACTCTTATATTTGAATTATTTTGCAATACTTTCTTTTCATATATACTCAAAAGAACTATATTATTATCCATTTATCTTTCTTCGAATCCAATATCTCCAATCGTCCAATATCTACGCTCCCATTATTAACCAAATTTCATAAGTCAATGTCATTTTCATGGTATTTCAAAAGTTTTTTTTATAACTGATATTTTTTTGGTTTTGCGCATGTACATAAACAATATAAGTAATGGTTTTATAATGGTCCATACTTGTCATTTTTATTTATTTCATTAAGAAATCTAAATGGACTGAATGCGCAAACCTTTATTTAAAAAAAACTACTGTTTACAATAAACTTTAGCTGTCCATATATATCTAGCCTTATCTGTATATATGGATTTCCGTTTTACTTTATCATATCAAAACTTGTACACAAATCCTCGCGTTGAATATACTAATGCCATCCTCCAATACGCTCTGCTAATTTAATGTTCTCTGTGCAGATGAAACAATGTTTTGTGAAAGGAATTTTGACGGACGCATGTGTTGGGAAGCCATTCCCGCGGGTACCTCAGTGACCCAGCAGTGCCCCGTGTATTTGGTGGGGCCTGGTGTCCACAAGGAAGTTACTAGATAGTAAATATTTTTTTGATTGAAATATATACTTTTTTTTTATATAACTGATGTACGTCGATGAAATAGCAGAAAAGTCATGAAATAATAACTAGTGCTACACCCATCGCTTCTTTCGACATACATCATATACGTTATATATCATTTTGTCTTTATATTTACAAAAACATTTTAGCTGCCTCGAAGATGGCTTTTGGGCCTCGAAAGGTGATGACAGGAGACCTTGGAGTACTTATATGAATTGTTTAACTAAAAACAAGGATGAAGTAAGCAGATACGTCGATAGAAACATATTACTGGATATATTAACTAAATTATATATATAACTTAGTTAATATATCTGGATTATACTGGATATATTAACTAAGTTATATATATATATATATATATATATGTAGATAGACAAAAAAATATCAAACGTCATACAGATATTTTATTTGTTATTCATATAACAACTTGAGATATACGTATTTATATATTTTGAAGAGCTAAACAAATCATTTTACACAGCAAGACAGCATTGCAAGCATTTGTTTCTATATTTAGCGTAATTGGCGTAACCCAACACCGCTTTCTAAGATAATTTGACTTTTTTGATATATTCCACATACTGATTTCATTTTTATAGCTTGATGCTTTTTCCCGCATTGCAGGATAGTCAGAGAAAACCAATATCAATCACTAGATCGGAGAAATGAAAATAATTTAAATATTATCATTCTGCCGGATATGAACCCGCAACCACCGGGTATGCTGGCTGACGACGCTGGCACACTGCACCATGGCTTTTGCGCCATGCGATGGCTTTGATTTTAGTTTGAATTGAAAGCTTAATTTGTTTTTAATATCGTTTTTTATTACAGTTCTACAAGCTATTCACAAATATTTTTGCTGTTAGTTTCATTACAGCAATTACTTCTTTGTTAATCGCCATTATTTTTATATTGCTTCTAAGGTAAGTCTAAAAATGCCTGAACTTTTTTAATTTTAACATGATTTTTCAGAGGTTTTCTCTCCAGATTGAAAATTTCACTTTTCGATTACATACATACAGGTGTTGGATGAGTTGTTCAAATCCATTGGTAACGGGATAAAAAACACATTCTGTATTATTCATTATAAATTATAAGTAAAGTAATGTTGACACTATTTGCAAATAGTTCTATTATTTAAAAATGAGCAAAGCGAACTATATTATCATTTAGTTAAATATTAAAAAACTTATAATATGTGAGCTTGCAGAATATACAGAGGTTCAAGGAACCCTGGCTTTTACCATTTCTTCCCTATTGTCCGTCCACACTGATACTTTATGAGTCAAATGTCAATTCCTAGCGCAGCGCTTTATTATATAGAATAATATTATAGTTGGATGTTTAATTTTACTTCACGCTTTGTCCCGCATAGCAGAAATTAAAACAATTGTTGTTTAATCATAACCCTGACCGGGAATCGTACCCACAACCAATCGCACCACTGTAGCGTCAATTTAATAAAAAATAATATGCTATACTTGAAATTCAAATGATTTTAAAACCATTTTGAGTAATGTTTTAGGGGAAGCAGTTTTCTTTCGTTCAGGGTAACTCACTAACTATTCTAGGGTGTAAGAAATTAAATTGAATTTAATTTCGTAAAGTTAAATTAGAATTGGAATGAGCAACTATAAGGATAAGCAAGCAGCCAGCAACTGTGTCAATTTGATATCCAGTACTTTTTCAATAACCTGTATTAGTTTACGCGAGACAATAATGCGAGAGCAAAATTGAAATGCTAGAGCTAGAGCTAGAGACGTCTATTATGGCTTAGCTAATATTAATATGTTCTTTTAACATTTTAAAGTGTTAATCACTCACTTGGCAAATCGAAAAACATATTTAGTGCTTTCGAATTCCAGTGCGTTCAAATTTTAATACGTTTACTAAATATATTAATATAAAAAATATCTAGTCAGTTCCATTTTATTAATCCATATAAAAACTATTTAAACAACTGTATGTTCAAGATTTTGATTTTTATGTTTCTGATTTATTGTAATTGCATTGCTATGATTATATTATAATAAATATATAATTCATACAAAATATATTATAGGTCAGTATACAATTTACACCTTCAAATACACTATCGACTGTTTGCGGCTCTCCTTATCGATGATATAATTTGGATAATATGGTTCAATGTAGTTGCTTCAAATTCGGGTTTAGACAAGGATACTATGGTGAGTATTGCATTAAAGAATACTTTATTATATTTTTTATTTTTTTTTATTTTTAAACTATATACTGAAGTAGACTGAAAAAACAGTGCAACAAGTGCTGAGACCTTATTTATTCAAGCAAAATTAATTTCGTATATAGTTATTTCATATAAATGATATAGGCGCTAAGTGTGTCTAAAGAGAATTGAATAATATAAGAAAAAAAAAGAGGAGGAAAATGGCGCTGTGATGGTAGTGAGTTCGATTCCCAATCGGGGGAATGATTATATTTGAATTGATTTCTCCGTTGTGGTGAACAAAAAGAAAGCGAGGCATTGAAGTGCTTCACTCAAAGAATCAAATTCGAGCGCAAAGCGGAGAACGGAGTGTAATGATACAAAATTCTCACTGGCTACTCTGTTATGCGTGAAAAAGCGGGAAATAGCGAGAAACTGAGAAAAATGAATAATAAATACAGTGTTTTGTATTAAAATTGTAATTATAATGAGCCACATCTTCGTCCACTGTTGGAGATACCTACCTCTCGAATTAATTTAATTTCACATCACCCAACTAGAATATAATTAATGATAATGTACACAATACTCGTAATTCAACAAATGCATAATTGTTTACGAAGGCTTTATATCAGGGTTGCAGACTTATTAAGACTAGGTGCCACTCGGGAAAATCATGAACTGACGGCGGGCCGGCCACCAGAAGTATAGATAATTAAAGACAATAAAGAATTCATAATAGTTTATAAAAATTTTTTTTGGTTTTATTCTAGAATAGAATTCAACATTTTTCGAATGTATGAGAGTATTGTTTTTGCTGTCGGCGGGCCACCAGTATTCGACCGGCGGGCCGCGGTCTGTGCGTCCACGCTTTATATCATCTATTAATCGATAAAAACATTTCATTACTATTTTAATTTTTATTAAGTATATCGATTTTGATTTTGTTCAGATTCTCGTCAAAAGACACATCATTTCCAAATGGATATTCTTGTTATGTTGGATAATACCATCGCTAGCGGTTTCCGCTTACGCTACAGCTCGCGACGACGACGGCACTAATCGCCCGTAAGTACTTTTTTTAAATATATTTATATAGCTAGCGGCCCGTGCCCGGCTCCAATTCCTGCATGTAAGATATGTGAGTAAACCATTTCGTACTTTTCGCCCGCCGTAAATCGCACTTAAATTCGCAAACTTTGATTATATTTATAACTTAGATGGTTGTAACTTGTTTATTTATAAACTAGTTGAAATGCTATAAGCGCTAAATATTTAAGTAAGTTAACTGCAACAAAAAAATAAATAAAACCAATTGTATATAAATCGCTTAAGCCGTTCCGGAGATTAGCGTGCACAAACGCACAGACAAAAGGAAAAGAAATATTGAAATTCATCATTGTATTCTCTTATAAAATAATACATTGATAAATGCCCTTAATAATTTTTTTTTTTTTTTTCATTAGTATTCATATTATTTAATGTGGTTATTGCGATTTATTTTTCTTATTAGTACTTATTTTTTACAATATGTTTGTATTTCTATACTCTATAGATTCTGGTTGACTCCGTATGGAAATCAGCGGGCTGGTGCAATTCCGACCCTCATTTCGGTATTTCTGACATTGTGTATGTATACAGTTTATATTTGTATATTTTAAAACTTTGTTTATTATACATTGTTCTTATCATATAGCCCATTATTGCGCAGTGGGACAGAGGCAGGCTGTAATCGTGATCGGTTGTGGGTTCGATTCCCAATCGATGGGATGATCCTAATTTATTTAATTTCATTTCTCGGCTCTGGTGTACAAGACAAAACGCGGCGTTTAACACCACCACTCACCACGCAATGTCTCAAATGCAGGCGGAAAGTAAAAAAAAAAAAAAAAAAAAAAAAAAAAAAAAAAAAAAAAAAAAAAAAAAAAAAAAAAAAAAAAAAAAAAAAAAAAAAAAAAAAAAAAAAAAAAAAAAAAAAAAATATATATATATATATATATATAAATTTGCTGCAAAATAAAGAGAAATATATAAGACATATTTAGAAAACGACACAAAAATAATTAAGATCACATGTATGGCATGGTTTAGCGGTCAGAGCGCTTGAAGGCGCTTTCATGAGGCGCGGGTTCAAATCCCGCTGCGTTCAAATTGTCTTTTTCAATTTCCTAAGTATGCTATTAACACTTTAAAAAATGTTAATAAATATATATATTTTTTTATTATTTAACAGATTTCGTGACGGACATCATTGTTATGCTGATGGCCAAAATGCTAGGCGTACCTCAAAATACTTACATCATTCACCTTTTGAATGTGGTCAAGGTCCCTATCATTCTGGTAATATTTAGGCAAAACACTCACACAATTTAACTCTTAAAATTAACAAATTTGATAGTAAACTTTACGAGCGAAAGCCAATCCAGTAGTAGTATTTATTAATTGCAAAAATATACTATATATATATATATACTTTTTTTACTTTATATAGTTACCTATATGTAAACTGCATTTCGCGTTGATGCCGCTACAACCGCCGGAGGCCAACGGTCTAACTATGTCTGTCTATTGGGGAATTTTCAAGGGCATTATGCGTGCCTTCGTAGTTAGTATAACTTCAATCTATTATAAGAAAATCAATTTTAGCTAAATAAACACCTAATAATCTTAATATATTAGAAATGATTGAACAGATTTTAATGAAACTTGTCTTGTGACATAAGTCAAAGAATACTACTTAACTGTAATGATGGAGAAGTTGACTTTGTTAGACACAAAATGATATGTAGATTTCTTTTAGTATACGTTAAAAAAAAATTTTACTCTACACACATCACTATGTTCTCTGCTATCAATTTTCACATCACACTTTGTATGCGAAATCAAACAAAACTATACATTTATAATTAAAAAAAGGAACATATGTAAAACCTTAGTTGCCACCTTTTGCTATAAATACGTTTTCTTATATTTCTATCTTATTGTTATACAGGGTGTTTGCCTTTGGCTACCATTACGCTTGATCAGAAAGGCTCGCTGTCTGCTTCGTCCGTTTTACCGCTATCGCCGCGCCCTGCAGGCTGATTTAAATGGTAATATATTTTAAATTAATTTTAATATATTATAAATGTATGTAAATTTAACTTTACATATTTTCAGCATTTAGATAAGCAAAGAGGATGTGGTAAGTGATTCAAATACAGCTCACTGTACATAATTTTTGTGTCAACTTAAATGAACAAATTTAAATATTCTTCTATATTATGCTATATAAAAATATATGATTCTATCTTTATAGCAAGCAAATATTTCCGCTTGCTTATATGAAAATATTTATTATAAATAAACACAGTGGTTACACAACATTTTCATTTTAACAAATTGTTACACGCTGTATATATGCGAGTTAAATCTTTTTTAATTAAAATTTGATAGAAAACTAATTCGATACTAACTAAAATGTTATATAAATCTTCCTGAGCCATTGAGCTTTTGGAGAATTGATAAATATTTAGTTTACACAAACATAACAAGTTGAATGAAAATATCGTGTACATTGTACAGTGTGCACGGGTACCGTGCAACGAGCTTACAAATATTTTAAACCAATAAAAAATTTGACAACTTCGGAAATGAATCTCACATCTTAATAAGCGACAGGAGTTGTAAAATGTTTTACTTGCCCTTTATGAAACTACAAACGGTGCTATTTCCATATTATGAATTATTGAATTATATTGTATTAGTAAGCTGATGTGCTTGAAAATATACTTTTTTATTGATTAACTGGATTTTTGTTACAGTTAAATAAGTTTCTTTGCAATATTTTTGAATTCTCAAACGCTCCCCAGTGACTTTCAATATTCATAAAAACGATTCAATAAAAACAATAAAGGCAAAAAGTAATAAATTTTTATTTCAATGAATAGCTGTATCTTCATTTCATTTTCATACAATTAGAGACTAAAATATATATTCCACAAAATTATCTAAACATTTAACTTCAGGCCCTTCAAGAGTTCATAATTACGAGTATAGTTCGGCTCTCGTGCATACAGAGCAATAGACGTCTATCCCGTACAGCCTCTCGAGGCACACTGACCTATAAGCCAGGGTTCATTCACCGTAAAATACTCCATAATATTTTCCTAACAAATTTCATCAAAATCTTTCAAATCTTCCATAAAAAATACTAAATAAGATTTGATTTAGATTTGTTATATTTTTCAGTCTAATTTTGTAAAGCAAAGTACAAAAAACTGATTTTTATTTAAGTTTTATTGAAAATGAGCAGCACACGTCCATCCCGCTCAGCCGCTCCGGGCGTACTAGACACTGACCTATCGTAACTCGTAGTCTGGTTCACCCCATCAAGAACAACTGTAGTCAATGAATGCCTTTTTGTACACAACCAATTTTTTATTCATGATTTTGTAATTTGAACACATATATTTTT
This sequence comes from Podotricha telesiphe, assembly GCA_038994665.1. Classification (NCBI taxonomy): domain Eukaryota; kingdom Metazoa; phylum Arthropoda; class Insecta; order Lepidoptera; family Nymphalidae; genus Podotricha; species Podotricha telesiphe. The sequence continues at coordinate 279,023 of JAOYRR010000019.1, read as the reverse complement.
TAATTTTTTTTTTACTTAAGTCCTATATTTAATAATTATTTCATTGCTGTACAGTGTATTTTACATTAATATTCTTAAAGTATACACGAGCAATCTAGCCTAGTTAGATGGTCTGAGAGTATTTTCAGGTTTTTGACTATTCGACCCAACTCTCTATCATCCATAATGTCCAAAATGATTGGCAAACATTTGGCTAAGCATTTATACTATATTAAAATGTAAAAAATAGCGAATAAAGTTAGGGAGACCTAGAAAGGATAGAATTTGTATGCAGAATGGAAGTTTGAGGGTAGTTACGTAGATAACCATTTCCATAACTCTGAGAAATTTAAACCTCAATAATTTCACCAACTTCAAGAATTTACTGATCATTTAAAATATGTTATAAACTGACTGTTATAAACTGTTATAGACATTTTCAGTACTTATTCAAACATATGGCCGTTTAATTGTACGAAACAATGTTTGTGAAATTGATTAAAAAGACTGGTTACTTTTTATTTTAACGCTTTTAAGCGGATTTTACTATAACAGGTTTAAGGGGTTTTCTTTTTTTTCAGGAATACGTATCGGTAGAATTCGCAACCGTCGACGTTACCCCGCTCCATAAACTGGACCTACTTATACCTACTTATTAATTACATTCAAATTTTAGAGTTTAAGTCAAACCTTTTCTATGTATAAATTCCTAGTAGTAATTTAAAGAAAAAAAGGCAAAAAAGATAAAAAAGTAAAAAAAAAAGTGATCCAAGCAGTTATTATTAACTTCTACAGTAGTATAAGGATATACCTACTTATTAATTATATTCAAATTTTAGAGTTTAAAAAAAAAATAAAAAAAAAAAAAATATCTAAGCAGTTATTATTAACTTATACAGTAGAATAAGGATATACCTACCTACTAATTAATTATATTCAAGTTTTAGAATTTAATTCAAACCTTTTCTAAGTCTAGATTCCTAGCAGTAATTTAAAGAAAAAAAAGGCAAAAAAGATAAAAAAGTAAAAAAAAAAATAATCCAAGTTTCTACAGTACAGTACTTCTACAGTAGAATAAGGATATACCTACTTATTAATTATATTCAAATTTTAGAGTTTAAGTCAAACCTTTTCTAGGTATAGATTCCTAGCAGTAATTTAAAGAAAAAAAAGGAAAAATGATATAAAAATTAAAAAAATATATATATCTAAGCAGATATTATTAACATCTACAGTAGAATAAGGATATACCTACTAATTAATTATATTCAAGTTTTAGAATTTAATTCAAACCTTTTCTAGGTCTAGATTCCTAGCAGTAATTTAAAGAAAAAAAAGACAAAAAAGATAAAAAAGTAAAAAAATAAATAATCCAAGCTTCTACAGTACAGTACTTCTACAGTAGTAGTATTAAGTCAATCTTTTTCTAGTTATGAATTCCAAACAGTAATTCAAAGAAAAAATAAGGCAAGAACTAAAAAAAAACATTATCCAACCAGTAATTTAAAGAAAAATGAAGGAAAAAGGTAAAAAAAAAGTAATTATCCAAGCATTTATTATAAATAAATTCCAAGCAGTTATTTGGAGAAAAAAAAGGTAAAAAGTAAAAAAAAAATATTATTTCAGTCGTAGATTAAATACAAGCTAGGATAATATTATAATATTAGGAAAAAATTATACTTTATAGTTTTTAGATCGTAAGTTGAAATCTTGTGCAGTGCAACCAATAGAAAAGATTAGATGAGTAGACTTAGATCTTTAATGGTATATTCTATTATATCGTTAAATATTAATAACATTTAATATATTATATTTGAATTATATCCAGTTTATTATTGTTATAAGGTATTATAATATAGTTCAAATGTATTTAAAGTTGTACTTTTCGCCTAGATTTATATTCCAGTTCTTTCAAATGTAGCTGTAGTTATATTGACTTAATAATAATTTATAATTTCACTTACCATTAATAATATATTTAGAATTGTAAGCCATATATGATAAGAATTTTCTGAATATAATAAAATAACCGTAGATTAAGAAAAAATATGTTTTATTTGTAACCTATCCCCAATACGCAAGTGTATCGCAACTTGCAACCACATTGAATAATATAAATTAATATAAAATAATCGACAGTCAATGTTACAATAGATTAGATGCAACTAATGCTATAAATATATATCCTGAATTGAATCGATACCTCGATCTTTAATACCCTCGACCTTAAGAATCAGCAATTTGTTGACCAATCGTCAGTCAGTCAGTCAGTCAAAATAATCAATTGACATGTATATATATATTTAACATTTTTTAAAGTGTTATTCACACACTAAGAAAATTGAAAAAATCATATTTAGAAAACGTATAAAAATTTGAACGCAGCGGGATTTGAATATAACAAATATAAGTTGTAATAAGCGTATAAGAATTTCAACGTAGCTAGATGTAGAACGCATGGCTTAGCAGTCAGAGCGCTTGAACGGTTTTCAAGAGGCGCGGGTTCAAATCCAGCTGCGTTCAATTTTTTATACGTTTACTAAATATGTATTTGTGAATATACAGACATGTATAGCACATGTGTAAAAACTGTACTGTGTGTATATTATAATTAATATTTTTTTACTAATTTTATTCATTCCGTACCACTTTTCCTTCAACCTGAATCTAAGATTAGAGTTTTGAGTGGAGCAATTTATATCTTTTAAACAGACCGGAGAATTGAAATGAATTTAAATACAATCATTCTCCAAATGGGAATCGAACTTACAATCGTATCGTATCCAGCCCCTGCGCCACGATAGCGTCATGAAATTGGAAGGCATTGCATTTAACTGAAATTACTTTATTTCTCAAGTCTGTTAATATAAAATGCTGTATGTATTTAATACCTTTAAACGACATAAGGAAGTTATCAAAATCAAATTCGTTGCTATAATAAATAAAATTATATAATAAATAAAAATTAAATACAACAATTTTATTTAAATTATTAAACAGTTATTGTATCAGTATAAATATACAGCTTGTCTGTTTCATAAATCTATATAGTAATGTACCTAGATAGTTCTGATTAATGGTGCTTGTGTACTGTACTGGGGACATATTGATTTTATGAAAGTGGGGGAAGGAGTAAAATGTCACTTGGCTACCCATAATTTTATTTTGGATCAAGATTTTTAGAAAATGTATGATAACTTGAACGCAGCGGGCCTGCGTCCCTTGGGAACCGTCCGCTAAGCTTCTACATCCGGCTACATCAAAATTCTTATAACTTTAATGCAACTTATTTTTGTTGTTGTTTAGTTTTATAGATTATCAATGTGTGAATAAAAATTTTATAAAATTTACAATTCTTTTATATCTGATGTAATACATAAACCAATTTAAGAAGCAATTTAAAAAAAAATATTAGTTTTTAATAATTTTGGAGTTAATCCCCTTTCGGAAGAATGAATATATGTATTTAAATTATTTCTAAACTGTAGTGTAGAAAAGTGCGGCGTTGAGCTCCGCCACTCACCATACAATATCTTGAATTCGGACGGAAAGTGGGGAACGGATTGTCGTGACACTATGCCTGCTATGCGGGACCGATCGTGTACAATTTTCTTTGTATATTATTTTCTAGAAAATCTGCAGCAAATTAGACACCGCGTCGCGGTGCGTCGTTTTCACTGTCCTTTGTTGACTCGCAACTAGATATTATAATATAATTCTTTATTGTACATCGTACGAATAAATGCATTCCAATAGAAACTCCTCTCTTCTTTTCTCATAGCAGTGTGGATAGAGAGGTAATTATGTATAAGTAAATATACATTTGGTACACTATTTCTCATTTTATTTATTGTCTCTTCGACCTTAAGCTTGCCTGGCTCTATAATATTTTATGATTGTCAATATTTCTGTATTCGTATTACTTAGAGTACAGTAAATAATATATAGTTTGTTAGTTTGTTTGTTTGTTGAGAGAACCTGAAGACCTTCCGTTTTGCACTGTCCGCCCGAGCTCGAGAAATTGCGCATAAAATGGCGTAATTAAACACTGCGTTTTATTATGAAAAATTCCTCCGAGTGGGATCCGAACCCACAATCAATAAGTGGCCCGTAGCACCGCGATATTTTCGTAAATATCACTATACACAGCAAGGCTTATCAATATCGGGATTGCAGTAAGAACAAAAATAACACAATATATAATAGAAACACAATATATAACAATAACACAATATATAATAATTATTAGGTAACACATGTTTCGCATTTTGTCATTATCATATTTATTAATCAGATCTGCTACTCTCATACCTTGGTGACATAATGTGGACATACCATAAAATAATACCGTTCTTTGTAATTGTCAACGAAAGTTTGTTTGCTTTGTATTTATATACTAACCACTACACGTGTATACTAAAAAACTAATATTATTATTTAAATATTAAGAAAAAAAAAAAAAAAAAGAACATTAAATCACAGAAATATACGAATCGTTCTATATTAGCACAAAAATCCTCACAAGACAACCAATCGCGAGCGTAAGATATCACTGTCATTCAAGACATGTCGAATAATAAATTTTAATAAGCAATTTCCTCGTCTAAAATTATGCCCATTTCGACGAGTATGGCGAACGTGATGAAAATCGCATACAGTACCAACAGTACGGCGCCTATAGACTTTCTTAGCTTAAACTTTCCTATTAACAATGTAATCCAGAGGAGGCAAGCCGCGATTAAGAGGGAGCCCACGACGAAGTCGATGCCAGCTGAATTAATCTTGACTGCTGTATCAGAACCCTCGGCTAACAGCATGAGTGTTTTAATAAGCCAAGGAAGACCTAACGCGAATAATATCGCCAAGGAATTTGCGCCTAAAGCGTTAGACACTCCTATCCCTCCTTCGCCTGTAACAAAAAAAAATATTTCAAGCGTTTGTTTTTTTAAAGTATCAATCACACACTTAGGATATTGAAAAACATATTTTTAGAAAGCGCATAAAAACTTGCGAAAGGCCCGGGTTTGAATCCAGCTTTGAATCCGGCTGCGTTCACCAGATCGCATGGCTTAGCGGTCAGAGCGTTTGGACGGTTTCAAAGAGGCGCGGGTTCGAATATCACTGCGTACAATTTTTTATACGCTTTCTAATAATATGTCTTTGATATTGACTAGGCGGATTCCACCGAGTGGGAATCGAACTTCGATATGTTATATTGCGCAATATCTATTTGGTTAATTTATACGCCAATTTTGTTCATAAATGCCGGAAAATATTTTCCGCGTTTTTTAGGCAAATTGTGTTTAGCAATGAATATGAAAACGATGCCTGTGTAGAAAAACTAAGTAGTTTTGAAAATATTTATTATTGTATGGAGATTATAGCCGAATTGCATGCAATACTTATTATAAAAATGTATCAAAAATATATTAAAATAATAAACTAAGTATTACACATAAAGCTATGTGTTTGACGTACACTTTTGTATAAAGAGACATAAACGTTACTAAGGCAACCCCCATTTTATGTGTCAATGAGGCTAATAGTATTTACTACAAATGTCATATTATCTATACATGGGGCCATTTATCAATGTAATAGAAATCCAAAACAATGATTTCTACATTTCTTTTCTGTTTGTCGGTTTATCTGTTTGTTTGTGCACGGTAATCTCGGAAACGACTCAACCAATTTAAATGAATGTATATATTGTATTGAGGTAAGCTTTTTTTAACATTAAGTATTTAATTCATCCCAATCGGTTAACAAATAAAAAAGATACAACCATTTAAGTTATAAATTTTAGCAGTTTGTTATTTAAGTGAGAACGCCTGCGGGTGAAAAAACTAAATAGTTTAATCATGTAGTTTACGCAGGCGAAGCCGCGAGCGGGTCGCTAGTTGTAAATATGTCATCAGAGTTTACTATAAAAAACAGAACTGCTAAATAATAAAATAAAAGAGAACTTAGCCGTGTTTTAGACTGCTTCTGGGCAGCTGCCCAACCCAATTTTGCATTTTGTTCAAGCTAAAAACATACATATATATATATATATATATATTACGCGTTTTATCACTGTTTGTACTACATACACATAAAACACAAATTAAATTTAAACTACACAAACTATCGGAAACCAATTGTATATATGTATTTTGATTTTGTTTGACAAAAGCCACACCGCGACGTTTATTTCAACAAATCGACAAGCAAAATGTACAACATTGCTATTGCTATTTGCGTCAAAAAACAATTTCGTTTGTAAATATACATCAATCGTAATATGATAAAAAAACCGGTAATATTTTAACTAAAAAATATAAACAAAACAAATACATGTTTTTATACGTTTTCTAAAATTGTTTTTTTAAATTTCCTAAGTGAACGAATAATACATTAAAAATCTTAAAATATTAAATAAATAGTTATATCTCTCACCAAACGATTGTTCGTAGAATAATCTTTGAGCAACAGAAATTTGAAAAAATGTAGCCGTATGTAGGCTTAGCGTTCAGAGCGCATGTACGGTTTCCAAGAGTCGCGGATTCGAATCCCGCTTCGTACAAATTTATATACGTTTGCTTAAAAATGTTTATAAAATGGTAATTTCCATTTGATATTTATTGGCAATTTTGATACTGTTACAACGTATTGTTTTATTATTTAATGTAATGTATGTAATCGTAAATAATTAGCTACGAATTTCTTATAACGAACTAACTAACTTGTAGTACTTGTTTTTCGCAGTTCTCCCGCATATATAACAGATGTGATATATTGGGCGATGGAACTAAACGTCGCTTTTGAAGAAATCAGAATTATTTAAATATAATGTACCTTCGAGTGGTGATCGAATACATTACCGTCGCGTCTATGGTGAGATACTACACCACTGCGCTAGTACGGCGTCGTTTTTTTAACACGCACTTTGTTCCTCAATTAACACCATAACACAAAACAAATATCAAGCGCTGCGCTACCACAAATACACCGGTACAATATTTGTATTGATTAAATATAGAGACTATATTTTGCATATATATTTCGCCCTCGCAAAGCCACAAAGTCAAATGGTGCATCATTGTTGTTAAATAAACGTAAAAGCTAACAAAATTATTTAAAAATAAAGGTATTTTCATGTTTTTTACCGCATACTAGTACTACTAGGGTAGGGTAGAGTACTACTAGGGTAGGGGTAGGGTGCGCTGTGTGGCGGATAGCCGCGTTTTGTGTTATCAGAGCGGCGATACGAAAATTACTTTAATATAATCAATTACCCGTATGGAAATCGAACCTGTTTCCGGAATATGTCCCACTGTACAACTGCGGCCTTAATAAAAACATTTAAGATGAATGTTCATGATAGCGTTATGACAATATTACTTGTAGTATCTGTGTCTTTCTTTTTGTTCTGAACAAAAAAAAAACAAAATAAACCATTTCATTCATATTTTATTGTATTTTGTTATTTATTAATATTAATTTCGTCTTCAAAACTACATGCTTTGCAAAATAATAATTCTCCCGAGTGGGAACCGAACCAATAACCATCGTATATACATCATGAAGTTGATACAATACCAATATATTTAGAAGAAATAAGTATTCGAAATATATATACTTTCAAATGAACATTCTAAATAGGGATGTAAATTTATAAATTGTTTACAAATTAATCACTATATAATAGGGGAAAATTGATAATTTAAAAAACAACTTATTCATTACTAAGTAACTCAAAGATATCGCAATATGAAACCAACAAATGAAAATCATCATTAACCGTCTCAAGATAGACGGGAATTTTATAGTAGTAATGAATAAGATAAAAAAGTTAATTATATTTTTAATTAATTATCTACTAAGATCGTCCTATCATATTTATAACTGCACCCTAGTTTCCACTAGAATTTGAGGCTTGACTTGTATAGGTGTTGAGTGGCGGAACTCAACGCCGCCTTGTTTCACCAGTGTGGAGACAAGAAAAAAATTTAAATATAACCATTCCACCAAGTCTCCACTCTACACACACACTAATCACCACAATTACAAAGATTTAAGGTACCTCAGTTAACTTCGAAAAATCACTTGTCATATATATACATACGTTAAATAAATATTATCGAGTAAAAATCTATATTATTATTAGAGCCTATTGTGGCGCAGTGGGTCAGCTTATGGCTGTAATTGCGATGGATTATGGATTCAATTCCCATTCAGATGAAAAGTATTTTTTTTTATTTTTCCGCTCTGGTGAACAAGACACCGTGCGATGTTTAGTTACGCCTAATGAACATTTTAGAGCGGCTCATTAAGGCTACACTTGGATCTCAGCCCAGTAAGTCCAAGCCACTGCACCCATCTTACAATCTTACAATTAAAGGTTGCTTCTCTCAATAGTTCAACTTTGCTAGTTCAACATTAGTAAAGGCAATTTAACGTATTGTACAATTTATACAAAATCATTAATTAATGAGATCGCAACAAGTTAAGCTAAATTAATTTAAAACACCATTTGTAATATACTAAAAAGGCTAACAGATATAAGCCGTTATGAATTTCGCGCGGAAATTACTTTAATTATACTAATGAGGTATGTTATTTGTTCATGTTAAATAAAACATGTTCATTCACATTATACAATTTTAATATGTAATCTGACTGAACATTCTTATGAAAGGATTTTTAGTTTTTTTTTTTTTTAGATTCACCATTTGATTTCTGAGCCCAGTGTCAAGACACTCCGTTTTCCATTTGCCGCATGAATTAGATATATTGCGCGTTGAACGGCGCAACGGCCGCGCTTAGTCTTAAGTACCAGGAGAAATGAAAATATAATTATTCCCCGAGTGGGAATCGTACCCACAACCAGTCGCGTTTACGTAAGACGCTGTTCTATTGCGCCACGATGGCCTCAAAAATGCCATAGCTAAAACATTCACTCCATTAACCACTTTTTCATTATAGAGAGATGTTGCGTGAATGGCGGACCTAACTAACCTAACCTAATTGAAAAACCAGAGAGCAAAAATAAAATTATTTAAATACAATTATTCCCCCAAATGGGAATCGAACCAATGACCATCGCTTTTAGTCAGACACTAACAACAGATGATGAGAACGAAGGTCTCATATTAAACTTGCAAATAAAAAAATACTAAAATAGACTACTAAAACCTATTTTATGTTATTTTAACATTCATTGAAACGTAGATGTTAAATTGTCACTTGAAAAATAAAATGAGACTCAAGCGTATTCCCCACATTTATATTCAACAATTGAAAATCTATGCCGTTGTCGATTCTTAGATATTATTTCTATTTTATATTATTTAAAATAAATCAAACTAGATTCTACGGTGCTAAAAATGGATATAAGGTAAATCAAGGCAGTAAAGTCTCGAATTCGGGCAAAAAGTGGAGAACGGAGTGTCTTGTAAACTCTTCAATATACAATTTTCTATATCCACATATTTTACTACGATTCGATTATAGTATTTGCCGTTAGTATTTAGCGGTTAGTGTATTACAAACAGACATCCAATTTCATGTATGTATATACTCGTATATATATATATATTTATATATGCAGTTTCACACTTTTTCCATCCTAAGAGGAGAGAGAACCTAGTGTCATAATCCCCTTTCAGCTTTCTGCCTGAATTCGAGAACTGTTGAGAGGCGGAACTCAAATATATGAAATATTATAAATATAATAATTTCCCCGAGCGGATATCAAACTCACAACCATCTCGCTTACATCGCGTCTGACGCTGCCCCACTGCGCCACAATGGCATGAATATATTATATACGAACATTCAGCCTTTCTTTTGGAACGAGAGGATAGCAGTTAGGGATATCAGCCCGATTGTCCGAAATGACACCGAAAATTCCACCTCTCGTCCAAAACAAGTCTAAGCTACCTCATGCTCCGGGCGACATCAATACGGACGCCGCCACAAGCAATCTATAGGACAACTTATTTAAGTAACTAAATGTTTGTGTGTATAAAGAAAAACCCTCTACTAAACTACTGGTACTAAAGTCGCGATAAATTCATATCAATTTGATAAAGATATACTTCTTATACTAAAGTCAAATTTAATGAACTAACATAAATATCATATGTATTTATTACAATCCTAGAAATTTTCATAAAAAATTTACTTTACCGTCAAAAGGGCAAAATCGCTGGCGCAAAGGATTTTATATTAGTACTCTTAGCCTTATACTATTTAAGCTTAAAAGAAAATCATTTGCATAGAGCATATTTATATACAGAACTCCTGAAAAAGGGACACATCGTGTAACGAAATATATGCGTCGTCAATTTTTGTTTAAAAAAGAAAAAGGATTCGGTGAAATGTGGAAAACGGAAGTAACAATACTTCACTTCACTGTTTATCACATTGCAGTCAGAGTCCCAGTGTTAAATCACTCCGCCCACTTTCCATCAAAATTCGAGACTTACGTATTTAATTTGTCTAACCAGAGTGGAAAAATTAAAATAATTTAAATGTAACCATTTCCCCCAAGCCAAAATCAAACTCATAATCAATCGTATTTACAGTCAAATGCTGTCCCACTATGGCTTTATAATATTACACATGATATGATGCAATTAAACTACCATCAAGCCAAAAATTCAAACGTGTTTGTTTATTTATGTGCAAATGCTATATTACGAGTATAAAGGCGAATGCAGATGAAATATTGCATATATTTGGATATAACGTAAATGTAACAAATGCTGGTAAGATTTAAGAAAAATTTTCTGAAACTAGAACTAGATTTCTTTAAAAAAAAAAACAATACAATTATGTATTATTTCGCTAAAAAGATTTGTTTCGCATCTAATAATTTTTTTTGTATTACTGTGTCATATATCAATCAGCGAGCAAGGATAAAAATAATTATCACAATAGTGGTATGGCACAATTGTATGAGACCAATTGTCTGTCTGTCTGTCTGTCACAGAGCGTGCACTTTAGCTGTAATAATTAGCACAAATTGCAATAACATTATTGTGAATCCTATACAAAACTAGACGTACTAATGACATCATTCCAAATGTCAGAAAATAAATATCAGAAAATTATATAAAATTCATAAAGGCTAAACTAGCCCTTAGACACGACGGGTGTAGATGGGTCCATTTCAAACGCTCTTAGACTAACTAAAGCTTCCACGAAATGAAATTCGATATGAACACGTAAGCTTAGTGAAGTAACTTTGCAGTATTTTGGAGCCACATTTATAAGATATTACTGAGTTAGTCGATGATTCGTTTAAACAATATTACTTTGTAAGTAAAGGATTGTATAAAACCTTTTTTTTTTCATTACATTTTTTCTATCACAATTTGAATTGAATTTCTCCGAGTGGATGTCCTGCTATGACCAGTTATAATAATCAGTGAATTTATTTAAGTTCTTCACATGTGTCTTGTATTCATAGTATAGGCAAGCAGAGAGTGTAGTGTTGAGACACTCCCGTTAAATTAAACGTATGTTTTTGTTTACAATAGACATATAAGATAATTAAGATATATATATACATATATATGGTAGGTTAAATTCAATGGAGATAAAAACATTTAAATTCACTTTTTAAGAATCCCTTTTCCCTTGTTTAAAAGAAAACACGAATATTTATGATTTTCGTTTTTGTTTTAAATTTGTTTATATATAATTAATAGTGTTGTATATATATATATATATATATATATATATATATATATATATATATATTAATAAGGAAAAATAAATGCGCCAAGAAAAACAATCAGAATATTGACATTAGCCATATAATTTTATCGCAAGCAATGTGTCAGCAAATCGGCTTTAAATGATAACAAGAATCATTCGCAATGCAAACACTTGAATACAATACATATATATATATATATATATATATATATATATATATATTATAATAATAATGTGATTTTAATATACGTAAATAGCAAATCGCTTTACGCCAAAAGCAAACACAATACAAATCCAATTTTTTTTTTTATGTAAATGTGTAATAATCATGAAAATCAAATAGCTTAATAATCCAATTTACGTGTTTTTATTTATGTTGGTTTATCAACCATTCTTCTGCAAAACCTTCCTTCAATTTCGGTCCACAATCGAAATATTGTGATTTCAACGCCGCGCAACATGGAGAGACATAACCAGAGGGGAGCAATAAAAATAATTTATATAGAAGGTGGGCCAAAAGAAGTCATTTGATTTTTTTCTAAATGTAAAACTTCGATTCTGTTGATTCTGTCAAAAATATATATTGCTCTAAATTCAAAATAAACATATTAAAAAACATAATCGATAAAGACACATATAGAAAACGTATAAATATTGGAACGCAGCGGGATTTGAACCCGTGACTCTTGAAAACCGTTCCAATCCCGCGAATATGTCTATTTCAATTTTCTTAGTGTGCGAATAACACTTTAAAAAATACTAAAAAAAAATATAATCGAAGTTTTTCATTTACAAAAAAAAATGAGAGCCAAACAACATCGGACGACTTCATTTGGCCCACCTTGTATAATCATTACCCCGAGTGAGAATCGAGCCCACAACCATCGCGATATAGTTAGACGCTGTCCTACTGTTCCACATGGCCACCTTTTATTAGGAACCAAAAAAGATAAACTAATATTTAGTTTATGGTTTTAAGTCCGCGTCAAGTTCTATGGTATGCCCGTACGAACGATACAATAAATTTACTTAACTTCTTCTAATAGCAAAATATATTGTATTTATATATATATATATATATATATATATATATTGTTTCATACTATGTATATATTCCGCTTTATAAGTTGTGATGAGCTATTTGATATATGTATTCATATCATATTAGCTTAGATAGGCGGCACTAGCCTCATAAAGTGTAATTTGTTTACGATTTTGTCAATACTTATTGCGACATTTATACTGTATAAAGAATATTTATTAACATTTTTTATTTAACAAAAAAAAAAAACTTAACCCTAGTTAAATATTCTATGTAAAAATTGAATACCCGTATTGCATTTACATACGTTTGTAACAAATCTTTAATATAATTTTTATATATTACTAAGTGACCCGGCGAACTTCGTACCGATTCAGAATTAAGTAATGTGTTAAAATTGTTTAATGCAACTGTATATTATTGGTATCCGAAAACACATTTTAGCTGTATATATCCGACGTTTCGAACACTTTAATCGGGTTAATACGGGATTAATCCGGTTAAAAATAGTTTCATTATTAAATGGGCAGTAATCGTGAAAATCAAAGATCTTATTAGTGTGTTGAAATTTGACAAATATACCAAAACAGTAAGCCAAAGTTATATACTACGCAAGGGCCTCGACTATGCTTCGACCCCGTGTCATTTCCCTAGCCATAGCATATTTAATTGAAAATGTTTGCTGTCCAAATTTCCTTAGAAAGATAATAAATATTAATTTAAATATTAATCTAAACAAGAAATGACCGGCCTAACTATTGAATGCATATATTAAATTTCTGTCTCTCTCTCTCTCTAGATCTTTTAATATCCCATAGTTTAAACTACTTTCTTTTTTAGTAAGAAAAAAATTATTTTCTACATTTTTCTAGATTTAAAACAGCCACTTACCTCTTCTAGACATGATAAATATTGAACACGCTTCCGGCAAGCAACCACCGAAAGCAAGGAAAGTCATTCCCATCACCGACTCGGGTATGAAAAATGTATGGCCTGAAATAAAACAGTAATCAAACAAACATACATACACATATATGTAACTTAACATTAGATTTACAGTCAAAAACGTGAAAACATTATATTTTCATTGGTGAAGGTAACAGCTTACCTTATTAAAGCAATTGGAAGAGCAAACAATTTAAATATACACACTAGTGGGAATCGAACCCAGAACCTTTTCATTCAGACGTTTTGAACAACCCACTGTGCCATAATGACCTTTGTAATGCAAAATTATATAATTTATATTGTTAACAAGAATAGTAATTATGTCGCCATCAAATAAAGAATCATATTAAAGTTGACATTTGTGTCAAATAAAAAGGAAATAATTAGATACATATCTATGAAAGGATGTGATTATAGTATATGTATATACATTTTATTCTGACTTGAAGTAATAACTTTATGTGGTCGAATATTTGTTATCATACAGAAGTCCATCCAGGCGCAATGGTACAGCGTCTGAGTGTAAACTCGATTGTGGGTTCGATTTCCATACGAAGGAATTATATTAAAATTATTTTAATTCCACCACTCAACATGCAAAGTCTCGATTTCAGGCGGTAGGTGGAAATTTCTCTTTGACTTATTTTAAATCGTTTTTGTTGTTTAGTTTCATAAAGCACAGCTGCAGGCTCAATTTAAAAACAAGCTATATCTTAAAAATTGTCTTAAACCAAAAAAAAAGAGTGACTTATGCATATCAGTTAAAATTAAAAAAAAAACAAAACGAGATACACTTTAAAAGTGATCCTTTCATAAGTAGGTCAAAGTCATTTGTCAATAAGCAACAAGTGTTTATACAGCTCCATAAATGTGCGAGCCTACAAATAATAATGGAGCTAAATAAACAACTCGTTTGAAACAAGTGGTTATTAAATTACTACAAATACGATAACAAATTATAATTTAAATATAATATAAGATTAAAAATATTATATTTTCCATGATAACATTTTAAATTTCGAATTTCTTTCGTTTTACCTGTGTTCAAATTATAGTGATATCCAGTATACGTTTAAGATGCGTATATATACATACACACACATATTTAGAAAACGTATAAAAATTTGAACGCAGCGGGATTTGAACCCGCGCCTCTTGAAAACCGTTCAAGGGCTCTGACCGCTAAGCCATGCGTTCTACATCCAGCTACGTCGAAATTCCTATACGCTTATTAAAACTTATATTTGTTGTTAGCATCTCTGTAGAGAGATTTTTGCATATTTCTGCTACCCAAAGATTATTCTACGAACAATCGTCTGGCAAGAGAGAATGCTATTTATTAAATATATATTTTGTTAACATTTTTTAAAGTGTTATTACCACACTAAGGAAATTGAAAAAGACATATTTAGAAAACGTATAAAAATTTGAACTGTTAACAAAACGCATAAAAACATATTTTAAAATAAGTTCGTATAAATAAATGATATTTATATAATTTTGCATTACGATCTGTCATTGAAAACGGCTGATTATAAATGCCATGGTTGTGGGTTCGATAAACACTTGTGGGGATAATTAAAATAAAAGCAATTCAATTAATGTGGCCCTGGCGATGACACCACTACTTGTGCTATGAAAGCAGAGTACTTTCATCGGATTCAGACACGGCTGTAGATTTTAAACACATATACAGGTAAACGTAATTAAAGGACGTTTAGAAAAGCGAATAGATTTTCAAAAAAAAAAAAAAACAAGATTTTGAATTATGTTTGAAAACTATTTTTAACAAGACCTTTTAAATTGATTCCAACTTAAATGTTTAAATAAATTCTATTTAACGCGAGAACAAATACGAACGGGTCGCTAGTAATATAATATGAGGTAATAACTTAATAGTATATAACATTTCTATTAGCAAATTTACATTAAATTATAGAACAAGGCAATTAACAAGCGGACGAAGTATCGAATTTTCTCAAAAACCACCGTCTGTGTTAAATCACCAGTTTAGACAACAAAGACTATGAACGACTCCGCTCCAAGCATATTTTACTTCGCTATTCGCACTACCCACTGGAATTTATGTTCGACGAATGTCTGTTGAACGTGATAGTTTTCGATTCAAATCAAATAATAGCTTGTCTAAAAACAGTTCAGTTATTTATAGCTAATGTACCATATACGGGATATCTACGATATATATTGGATATATTCAAATTTTGTACTGTAGAAGAGCCTAATAAAACCGTGAAATTAAACATTATTTCAAATATAGAAATACCCTACAAGTGACATTTGAGGCAACATAGTACTAATTATTATACATGTTATGGATTTATCTTATAACATATTTACATATACTATTCAAAAAATATAATGAACTTTACTTAAACTTCTAAAGTTTCTTTGTGTCAATATTGCATGTTGAGTGGCGTTTCTGCGCAATTATCTAATTTTATTTTTCCTTTACAAATTATTAGAAAACTTATTAGAAAAACAGATGAAAGAAATCAGTAAAAGTCGTTTTCAAATTGTAGTGTGAAAAAATAGAATCGTAAAATTATTTAAATATAATACATAATTGTTACCTAGAACTGTCATACTCCAAGAGACGAAATATGAATTGACACCGATCCAAACAATGCACATGATGAATGAAACTGGATATAATCTTCTCCACGTTATCGGCGAAGGTATGGTCAAGCTCAGTACTAATTTCAAAGGCCACGTGTATATCCACCATATTTTGTAGACTATGGACTTCTCTTTCGGGAACCTCCATACACTCTTCTTTGGCTTCTCTGCGATTTCAACTAGAAAAAAATATTATTTCAAAGTGTTATTTCCGTGAATTATAAGGAAAATTCATATTTAAAATATGATATATAAAATACATATTAAACCGAGTGTCAAGACACTCCGTTCTCTATTACATAGCTTAACAAGACTATTTGAGTCAGCCAGTTTAAAGCTTTTGGTCAACTAAAGACTTTTGGCTATGGCTATAAGACTAAAGGCTTTTGACAATGCATAGTCAATTAAGCTGCTCCTTGATTGACAAAAATATTTAACGTAATGTAAGTCAGCCAGTCAAAATAACTTTTTAGGCTTTACTAATAACACTTTTACGTAACTGACCTATAATTAATAAGAACACTATTGATTATACTATTAACAATTTATTGTTAATTTTAAATATATAACTAAGATATTATATACATTGTTTGTTTTAAATATTAAATAGATGGAAAAATACTTAAAAAATTCACAAACTACGCAGTGCAAAAGGTATATAGATTTCAAGAAAAATATAAAATTGAAGATTTTACTTTACAGCGTAAACAGTCGCTACCGCGTTTGTAGAGCACTGCAATGTGGTAAGGGAATTATATTTCACTCGCACACTTTGACCCCCTACTACTTGTTACATCTGAGCGAAAAATTTTTTACACCTGCAGGTGTTTTTCCCACAAACAAGGGTAGCCAAAGTCAACCTAGCGTGATAATACACCTTTTTCTTCCTCGGAACGAGTTGTCCTCGTTACGACTTTCAGAGCTAAACTAAGTAAAACTAAGAGTAAACTCAGACTAAACTAAGACTAAACTAAGACTAAACTGAGACTAAACTAAGACTAAACTAAGACTAAACTAAGACAACTAAGACTAAACTAAGACTAAACGGGGCAAAGAAATATAATTGAGCTTACGATAATCAATTCCTAAAGAGGACATTGAATCCACAACCAATTACAGTTACAGGTTACACGCTATATCACTTTACCTCCACTTAAATAGATACATGGTTATTCTATATACCGTACATTTCTAGTAACATGATATAATTATATTAGCATATAATTCAATTTACGTTACTCACAGCCAGAACAAAGATATTCTGAACAATTCAGGAAAGAAACCGAAAGCATACTTTTAGTCAGTCATTAAAAATTTGTATTGTACGGTGAAAAATTTAAATTAGTATTAGAATTTTCATTTGTAATTTTTATATTATATTTATATAGCAAATGTATTTAGTTAAATATAATTTTAATACTGTACGGTACATTGACTACTGTAAGGTATACAATACGTAATATATTCTCGAGTTTCTAAATATTTTCATTAATATACTAAATAAACTGATTAATCTATTTAAATTATATAAAAAACGCCTATGTAATTACTGTTCCTAAGGGCATATTGAAAGTCTAGACAATGATAAGGGCTTATTTAGCCCTCTGTGCGTACGACACACATTAAAACCAGAGCTAAATGTTCAAGAAAACCTTAGTACAGCAATCGAGAACAACATTTATTTTAGATGATTAAATAAAGTAATGTTAGAATCGTAGAAAATGTTCGAAGCGCTTTGATTGAAAACGAAGTTTCTTATGTATAAAGATCAAATAGTTTATATAAATATAATGATATAATTTACCTTTTTCCACAACTTCCACTTTCTCGTTCGGTGTGTTATTTACTTGTACCTCAGTGTTGTTAAAAACTTTGTTGTCGATGCCGTCTTCCACGGATTTTGTGTCTTCAGAAACTGTGTCTGCATAGAAAATAATATATTATATTAATCTTTATTTTTATCAGATTTATGCTTTTTAGCATATCATTGTTAGTCAGCGCGAACCTAGTGTCCAGACACTCCATTATCCATATTCCGAATGAAAGCGAGACACTTTGTATAGAAATTATCACTAATGGATTCCTGGAGTGGATGGATATATGATATATTTAGTATCTCTTAAAATAGTTCTCGGCTTCAGAAGAACCCGGTCCTTTGGAAGCCTTGCGTGTATTTTACTATGACACATCAACCGGGAGCCATCACTGAGTAACCAAAAATATTTGCCCAGATATGGTCACCGGCTAATGCGTAGAAACGTATTTAGTATATTATAATATATTTAATATACACCATCATGTATAAAAACAGTATGTAACTGTAAACGCGGTTGGTCGTGGGTTCAATTCCCACTTGGGGAATGATTATATATAGTTTGTTATGATTTCTCCGCTCTGGTAAGACAAAGCGACCGTCAATACGCAACCTCTTGATTTCAAATGAAAAGTTTATCACAGAGTGTCTAAGCACTAGGTTCTCTTTGTACGCATAGCAGATACGGGGAGATTCGAGAAATATAAAATAAAAAAATAGTGAAAAAAAAACTTACATTCTGAAGGGCCTTTCTGGCATCCCGCGAAAATTTTGTCAAAGAGCGCAAATATTTTCATACTGTTAAACATAACGATGAAGTAGCAAATATATAATATTCCTAGGACCACGGCCTCGTACCAGACGACAAGGCCGTCCCATACTATGATGACTAACACACCGACGTTTATCATATATATAATGACATCCCTTGTGACTGGACCACGCTCTATGGCGATTGGCTGAAAGAAAATCATATATATTTTTTTTATTTATAACATTTAATTTTAGTGATGTAATACTCCATTCTCTACTTTACACTCGTTTAACTACAAAACTTAGTAGACTGTTAGCTATTCGACCAGGGGACTACGTTTAGTCCGTTTAGAAACATAATGGATTCTATATCAGTTACTAATTTCAGACTTTGTCCTAGGAAATTAGAAAAAATATACGAATGTTATTTTAATCAACAAATATAGTTGCAGTAATATTGAAAACAATTATAGTATTTTAAATCGTTCCCCTCGGTGGGAATCGAACTAACGTTTATCATACCTGTGAGACGCTGTACCACTGTGCCACGATGACCTATTAATATTATTTTATTAAACAAATAACCAAATGGACCTAAGAATTAACATGGAAGCAATATCGTGTTTATTTTATCATACAAAAGTTACTCAAAATATCCAATCCAATACGTTGAAAAACAAACCGAAGTTATAAATTATTTTATTTATAAAATATATCGGCTCGAATGGAAAATTATCAAAAGGTTCGTTAAAACAATTTACAATAGCAAAAGTACAATATTTAGTTTCACAGATATAATTGTGAAAAATGAAATTGCAAGGTGGAAATTTAAACACATTACGTGCATAATAAACGCGACTAAAGGCTTTATACTGAAATTGACTCAATTTTGTTAGATTCACGTGAACACGGGATGTAAAATAGAATGAAGGTGTTTAAAATTCAAAAGAA
This sequence comes from Podotricha telesiphe, assembly GCA_038994665.1. Lineage (NCBI taxonomy): Eukaryota > Metazoa > Arthropoda > Insecta > Lepidoptera > Nymphalidae > Podotricha > Podotricha telesiphe. The sequence continues at coordinate 259,191 of JAOYRR010000019.1, read as the reverse complement.
AGAAAATTAAATAAAGAAGATAAATTTTATGTTCAGAAAAATGAATTTTATGCATCAAATAATTATTTAAAGCCATTGCATGGCGGCGCAGTGGTATAGCGTCTGTAAAAGCGGTGGTAGTGAGTTCGATTCCACCCGGGATTACGATTTTTAAATTATTTCCTTTACTCAGCTCCGGTAAGAAGACTAACTCAATATGCAATGTGTCGATTTCTGGCGGAAAGTGGAGAAATGAGATGAAGAACGGAAAAACATATATAAGAATGCTATATATGTATTATGTCAGTGTACATCAAAGTATATGAATTATATGATGATATATATTTTTTAATTTAATACAAAAAACACAAGCGACCCCTGGTGGTGGTTAACATCTCACTAAAAAAATTAAGAGCTAGATGGTGGAAATTACCTCACTTCACATTAGTGCCGGTATTGGAGAATTAAAGCTTTCGAGCACCGGAACTAATAATGTGTGAGTAGCAGCTAATAGTACTTAAAATCTTAGAGAGAGTTATGCTTGATATAGAACTTTACAAGACATATATCAGTAAGAAATTGAATCGCGGCTTTCCGAAGCACTACAACTTTACAGTGTATTATTTTGAAATATATTTTAAAGCCATTCTGAGTGCGCCGTGGCAGAGCTCGGAAATTGATTAATAATTATTTTATGTGAAAATTCCGTTTCTATACTATACTATACTATACTATACTATACTATACTATATATTTCTAAATCTATCTATATTTTAATTAAACAGTACAAAAGAATTTTGCGGGATGCCAAAACGTTAAAAGAATATCAACCTATAATGTTCAAAATTTTTGTCTGTCCGTTTATGTGTTCGTAGATGCTGGACGGATTTGTATGATTTTTTTTTTGTTGCAGGCTTAGGCAAACCTAAGTGCTGAGCGGCGATTAGGCCTGGTCAGGACTTATTTACTGGTATAATTAATTTCGAAGAATGAAAGACCGATTTAAAAACATAGTAGACCTGCTAAACTCTCTGAACACACAATGTCTCAGATTCGAGCGGCAAGTGGAGAACGGAGTGTCTTATCACTTGGTTCTTTCTAAGGTGTTTCTTATTTTCTATGCTGTGTGTGATATAGTGTTAATAAGGCTGCATAAAATGAAAACGATTTCAATTATAACATTACAGTAAAATTTTACATTTTCTAAATGTACACTTCCAGGATTGACAAATAAAAATAAAAAAAAATGATAAAATGCCTCAAACACGTATAATCCATATTTCAACTTAATTATTTGAATATTAGTGCATAGCTCTTTTGAATATAAATTCGTAAGATATAATAAAATAATATCAAAAAATAAGGTTTCCTATATTTTAGCAAGTGGTATTCGAAATCTAGTACTCTTTATCTATAAGGTGACTGCGGACTTGTACAAGTATTGGCAAATAGTCTTTTGTATACCGTTTTTGATCATTTAATAAACAATAAGTGTAGTATTCTCGAAAAACCCGCTCCCGCGCCTCTTGGGCGGATTCCAAGAGGCGCGAGCTCCGAACTTTGAACACAGTGTGTTCAAATTTTAATACGTTTTCTAAATGTATTTATTAATTTCCTAAGTGTGTGATTAAAAATTTAACACTTTAAAAATTTTAAAAATAACGGTATTGTATTTTCAAGTTCACACTTTTCTCTTATGACAAGAGGAAAACAAGGAGCACCTTATGGATGAAAGATATACAAAAATAAAGAGTACGCCGTTTGTTTGTATTATAAATTAACTTCAACTGCTTCTCAATCAAATCAACTAAACATTTTCTATCACGAGAATTTCATTAAATTCTAAAATACTGGTAGACTTGTACCTACTCAAAAAACGGCCTTCAGATTTCTCCTTGCGTATTAAAATCAAGATTGACATAATTAATTTCATTTATGCTTATATAATATAATTCTATATATATTTTATATCCCATCATCATTATTAATGAAGTGACACCACTATAGTGGCGCAGTGGGGCAACATCTGTCTGTAAGCACGATTAGTTGTGACTTCGATTCCAATTCGGGGTAATGATTATATTTCTCAACATGCAATGCCTCGATATCGGGTGGAAAGTGGAAAACGGAGTGGCTTGACGCTAGGAACTATCTGCCTTGAAGTTGAGAATATATAACTCACCGCAATCGCCGCGAGACCTCCAACAGCAGCTACTCCCAATACATTAAAGATGGCTGACCCCATTATAGTACCGATGCCCATATCGGACTGGGTGAGAAATGTAGAAATAACATTCACAAAAAACTCCGGACACGATGTAGCTACCGACATGAAAGTAGCTGCGGCCACATTCTGTAATTAAATAATCTTTGAATATTAATTATTTAATAATTATTTTTGCATATGAAAAATTTATAAAAGCATTATATATTATTGATACATAGAAATCGAGGACATCTTGGCTTAGTAGGGCCGCGTCTCATTGTAAACTCGTTGATTCTCGACTCGATTCGGACTCGATCTTACAGATTATATTTTAATTATTTCCGTCTACCTGCTCTGCTAAGGCGTTGAGTTACGATACCCAACACGCAATTTCTCGCGGTCGATTGGAAAGTGGTGACCTGAGTGTCTTGACACTAGGTTCTCTCTAGAGATCCGCCAGTGTTCACGGAAGATTGTAGTCCCCGTGGCCCTGGCCAGTGGCGGTGGAGGAGGAGCACCGTGAGGTTTTAGTGAGTAAACGGACGGCCCACATCTGCCGTTCCGGAGTCCCACATATCCGCGTTCGAGTCCCCAATCGGGTGGGTATCCGTAAAGGATTTGTTTACGTTAAAAAAAAAGAAAGGTTCTCTCTAGACATGATGATAAATGACAAAAAAAAAATGTTATGACGCGGGTCTTGGATTTTAGGTTGGGTAGAGGAAGGAACTCAACTGTTTTTTGTTCAAGCAATTACATCTTTATTATAAATCAAATATCAATAATCAAATATCTATATTATAAATGTTATGCACGGTTTTAATCTATTTTGAGATGTCTCGACGGCGACGACGCGAGGGTAACGTCTATACGCCGTGTAGACTTACGCAAAATAGAAAGACTCACAAACTCATTCTTTGACTAGTTTGGACTTATTTAATTATCACTGTTCATTCATGCATATGCAAAATTATAAAAGGATTATACAATACAGTCGGAGAAAGTTCAAAAACTTAGTTTGTTTTAATTTGTTTTGAGAGGAAATCAGATAGTTAGGTAGTAAAATGTGCGTTTCAAAGCTTTGGTATAAAAGTTCTACATGAGTAGAACTTTAAGTATATTTATGCAATTAATAGTTTTACAGCAAACTTAAATACCTGTCAGCTTCACAATCTTTTATATTTTAAATTTTGCAGTACTGAGTCGCGTGACTTTGTCTTAAAGGAGCGGAAAAATTAAAATCATTTCATTCATTCATTCATTTCAACATCATTTCATAATCACTCCACCGAGCGGGAATCGAACCCACATCCAATCTTGTTAACAATCAGACATTATTCTTAAATTAGTAGAATATTACAAAAATAAACAAATTCAGTTCCTTGCCGTTCCAAGTATTACTTGAAATGTTATAAAGGGCAAAGTTAGGCATTCTTGCCCGCCTAGAAATATACTTTAAAAATCTTAGAAATATACTTTAATAATTGATTTTGGAAAAAGATTTAAATATAACTGTTAAAAAGTGACTAACCCACAATTCACTTGCAAACTTATTACCTTTTTATACTTCACAGGTAGTCATGGAGAACCTAATGTCAAGACACTCCATTCACCACGCACCGCCCCAAACCGAGACTTGGTGTATTGAATGGCAGAATTCATCGTTGCGCTTTGTCTTACGTACCAGAGCGGAGAAAATAAAATATATTTAAAGTTTCTCTCGAGTGGGAATCGAGGCCACAACCAAAATTTCTTACAGTTACCCGCTGTACAGCACCATCCTCACAACCTCTAATTTTACTAACCTGCGGTATCTTAAGGTCTTCACATATAATTTCGACGCACGGAAGGAAATAATCATTGCACACTATTGCCAGGAGCGTAAAAGTATAAATTCCAAATAGGACGTACAGCACAAAAGCACCATCTCGCAATTGGGTCTCTGGAAAATATAAAAATCGATTATATTGATTCAATATGCGATATTCCTTAGCAGAATAGCTTGGTTTACAGGGATTAATCGTTAGCGAAATATGGTCAACGTGTTGCTTGTGCATATTGTATTTTGATATTCAATTTTGACAGAAACATCGGGTTTTGGTTAACATTTGCTTGTAGAAATTTTTCAAATGGTAACTGATGTCTGCACATGGAAGATATATGAAAGAAAATATTATAAGGGGCATTTATTAATATAATAGAACCCATAACAATGATTGTTTGTCTGCTTGTTGGTGCGCCCTAATCTCAGAAACAGGTTAACCAAGATTTCTTTAATATTTAGTGTTTATTTCAGTTCAATCGGTTCATAAACAATTTAACAAAACGGAATAGTTTACACAAGCGGGCCCGCTAGTTTTACAATAAAAAAAAATAATTGCCTTTTTTGCTCCAACGATATAAACGTCCTCATAATTTACTGGCGATTGTGAATATACATCTATTGACTTACAATTTTTTGTTTAATTTGGTTATTATATAAATTTTATTTTAATATTAAATATTTAATTATATTATACTAAAACCTAAAAAATCGCGGCGCTAAGTTCCAATACTCAATACGCAATACGGAGACTGAGAAATTTCAATATTTCTAAAGTGTTATTCGTACATTTAACTAGGATATGAAAAATATTATTAATAAACTTATAAAAATTTGAAAGCAGCGAGATTTAATCTGCGCCTAAGTAAGCGCTGCGGTAAGTTATTTGGTTATTCTAGACGCGTGAGTTTTCTAAAAACTTTTTTCAAAATCTCTATATTGTATGTCACTGCATTGTAATTTAAAACTAACTATAGTATTAAAATGCTTGAAATGTTTTTATTTTTAATAATAAAATGTACTGTTAAATCTAAATTCCTGTTAAATATCTAGTCCTGTCTTTAAAATGCAAAATTTTTAACGTAGAATTTTGTAACACTCTTATTTGCGACAAATTTTGTTCATCATTAAAAATTGCATTTTCTTTTACACATTTATTTAGACACGCAGAAAGCTAGAAAAAAGAATAAGTGAGAAAAATTTGAATATATGAAATATAATTATTTAGCTTAGCGGTCAGAGCGCTTGAACGGTTTTCAAGAGGCGCGGGTTCAAATCCCGCTGCGTTCAAATTTTTATACGTTTTTTAAATATGTCTATTTTATATATAATTATTTCCCCTAGTGTCAATCATTGTACATATTCTTTATAAAAAAAGGCCTTATATTATCCCTTTAATAAATTACACACATTGACCTTTTGATTTTAATTCATAATACATTCAACAAGTCAAACTCACTAGAATTCAATGTTAAACACGACCGAAGAGCTTTTACGAGAGCATAATTTAAAATGAATAAGTACATGAAGTACAATATTCATTGCATTTACCCGAAAACTCGAACAAATAAGTTTTTACATTAAGAATTAATGCAGCTGTCATGTTTTAATTATCTTGATTATGGTCAGTGTAGAGGATAGGGGACATGATGGCGCAGTAGGACAACGTCTACGCGATTCGTTTTGGGTTCGATTTCCACCGGATGTAAATCTTTTAATTTCTCCGCTCTGGTACCTAAGACAACGTGCAGCGTTGAGTTCCGCTGCTCAAAACGCAATGTTTCGAAGTCGGGCAAAAATGGAGAATCGAGTGTCAATAACATACTAGTTTTGCTCTGATTAGCCCTGTCCTGTACAGGAAAAGCGAAAAGCTGGAAAGAGTGTAATTTTATTTTTGAGGCCATCTCGATAGTAGTAGATTTGATGCCCACTTGATTATAATTTTTTTTGTGTAACGTGTATGGTTAGATTAAGTCCCTAATTTGGCTGAAAAACAAAGAACCAAATGTAAAAAGCTTGATGCACCTAAATTATTCCATTCTCTTTTTAAAAGGTGAGTGACTCCACTTGAGTTACTCCATGTTTTGTAATACCAGAAAAGTATTACAAAACATGGAGTAACTCAAGTGGAGTAAGTATGAAATATATTTATTTATGAGTGTGGGGATCGAACCCACAACCACCCTCCTTGTGTCTAAGTCTTGTGCTTAGAAATAACTTGACCACTTAAATTATAACTATAATTAATAATGTCAAAAATATGGTTTTTAAGTTACTACCTAAACATAAAATTCACATTAAATTCAGACTTACCATCAAAAATTCCTTCAGGAAAGCTATTTACAGAATCGCCTGTGGATCTTTCTACTTCCTGTATAATATCTCCGACCACCTCGGTCTTCGTTCTCAACCAGGGCTTCCAGTGCCATATCTCCGACTCCTGAGTGAGCCTATTCATCAGCTCCCTAGTTACATACACTTTGTCACCATTATCATTGAGCACTTCTAAAAGTTCATGATCTGTCACATCTGAAAATTTTACACTTCACTTAATCTTTCTTGCATATAATCGTAGGCGAAAACTCTTGTACTGCTATGTTTAGAAAATTACACTTTTGAATTAATAACCAAAGAATCTAAGCTATTCTAATAGACTTGTTAGTCCAAAGGACGCGCAATGACTGCACTAAAGGATAAAAGCGGAAAAATTGTATTAAAACACAAAAAATTACGTACCTATATATAAAATAAAACGTGATTTTAATGATTAACTATAGAACATAGTGTACAAGTGCTGGGTCGATTCTCAAATTATATGGCATTTGTTACTGATCCACTAACATCAGATGACAACGTCAAAGTTGTAAATAAATGAATTTACACTATATATTAATAAGTAACCAAATATAAGGGGATTCCCTGACATGTTGAAGTGGAATGTATCAAATGATCAGAACGGCTTAGGCCGAGTGGGACCCCTGCTCAGATACAGTTGTTGCGTTTTTGGAATCGGTCTTTATATTTTGTAGGACTACACCAAAGAAAGCATTTTTTTCAGCTTCATGCTCTTTCTCACGCAGCAAGGTAGGTGAAGAGAACTTAGTGTCAAGACACTCCGTTTTCCGGTCTCATGTTTCAACCTCGTAGTCTTACCAGAGTGGGAGATGATTTAAATATAATCATTTTCCCGAGAGGGGATCGAACTCATGACCATTACGTTAACCACAAGACAGTTCTCCCATTGCTACATGATGGCCTCGTCAGAATGTTTTTTTAATATAATCCCCCAAAAGCAAATAGAATCTTCAACCAACAACGTATACAATTCGTATTTACACAAGTCTACAAGTAGAATCAATAGCTTAAATTTTAAATATAATATATATTAAAAGATACTTACTAAAATCCTCGATAGCCACTGTATACGAAATGGCCATCCATAACGTAAAAGCGAGGGCAACTGACTTGGAAGGCAACATTTTCAAAATTTCTTTGCAATTTTAAAGAAAGCCTTTACCTGTTCTTTTTAGCCGTTACTTGTACCTGTTCAATGTTAATTGATTTTTAATTACATAGATATAACATGTTCGTTTTAGATAAAACGGGTGATAGTAGAGTATAAGTGATATAATTTAATTATTGTAGGATAAAATATTTTAATTGGAAAGGCCATTGCGCAGTGGGACAGCGTCTGACTGCAAATACGATTGGTTGTAGGTTCGATCCCCCACTCGGAGGATTTTTTTTAATTCTATGGACAAGGCAAACCTATTGTAAGTGATCACCACCCCCCAGGACCCTGTGTAACACCAGAAGAGCTACAGAGATGTTGCCGCCCTTTAAGGTGGAAATTGATGCGCTTTTTTAAGGTACCTATGTCGAACTGACATGGAAACTCCAGGAAAAACCAGGTTCTTTTCACCCAATAAGGAGACGTTCCCGAGGGATTCCTCAACAGAAGAGACAAGTTTATTACGGCACTCGTCGACGTTTTCTCGAGAAAGACCTGCACTGCCGGTGTAAACGGCGTCCACCATGCTATCGTCTGCATAGCAATGAATGCTAGGATCCTAAAGTACCACGACCTCAGCGGAGGTAATCTGTGAGAGTATATCGTCAATAGCCGATTGCATGTGCTCCATGAGTCATTCCGTTTGTTATATTTTACTTTGTTTTTCAGCTTCACTCTTTTTTCGCATATAGCAGGGTAGTCAGAGAAAACCTAGATTCAAGACACTGCATTCTCCACTTTCTATCCGAATCTGAAATATAGTGCATTGAGTAGCAGAACTCGACGCCCTGCTTTGTCTTGTCACCAGAGCGGAATAACGAAAAATAATTAAACCTAATTCTTCCCCAAGAGGGAATCGAACCCACGACCATCGCGTACACAGTTTGACGCTGTCACACTGCGCCTCGATGGCCTCACTATTTCAAATATACTTCTAAAGATATATATAATATATACATACATAACTACTTAGTTATTACGAATGTGTTATTAACATATTACCAATATAAAATTAATGCTTAATTTATCCCTATAGCTCTACCTATGGTTTTCTATGAAACCCAGCGAGTGTGATAATAACTTTGATTCTACTCTATTAAGGATAACGTTATGTATAATGCTAATTATTGCCCACAACTTCACTTGCACAGCGGTATGACCTTTGCTTTATTTCCATTGTTTCCCAATTGCGGCGACCGAGCGATTGGTAGTCCTTTTCTTTTATTTCATATATTTTATATCTTTTTACACGCTGATTTTGTATAAACTGGCATTTATACACATACTTTTTATAAACTGATTAACTGATATATTTTTTTTCATTTTGCCTAGTTTAATTTTTTTCCGTGTCTGTTTCTAGAAATTTCTATCTAATTTCTAGAAATCCTATCATATTGTTCCCCTACATTCGCAAAAGAACCTAAATGTTAAGTTTCAGCTGACTACGGCCAGTCATCACAACTGTACGTTGTCTGTCAGTCAGTTAGTAGCAAAATCTTAATAAATACTCGCCGTAAGTCCAAATATTTTTCAACAATTCAAACAAAAGAAATTGGCTAAAAATACAGTATTGATTTTACTGAATTCAATGTTGTTCGAAAGAAAGATGAATCACCGTCAAAATTTAAAATATTTTACCATTTTTCAATACGTGGAATGTGGATATGGAAAGTCCTCATCGATCATGTTTTAATGGATGCATAATAATTAATGGACTTGAAGCTTGGACAACGAACAAAATTTTATATTTCACCGTGGCGCAGTGGGACAGCGTCTTACCCGATTGGTTGTGGGTTCGATTCCCACTCGAAGGAAAGAAATATCTGGTGCCTAATATAAAGCGCGGCATTGAGTTACGACATATTATATAAGTGTTTTGACACTATGTTCTCTGACGGCTATGCGGGAAAGAACGTAACGCTATATATTTATAGGACATTTAGTGGGGTTACTAAAAACTAAGTCTGAATTTACTTAATTTTTTTTATTCAATTTCCTATTACAGTTATGAAAACCAATGCATGGTGGGATTCGAACTCACTATATTTGCATTGTAAACTATAATGTTGTCATTAATTAACAGTTATTGATAAAAGATAAGCAGTTATGTAATTCATCTATGTATAGATAATCGAATCATCAGATATTTAGGTAATCTAATTATTATAACGGTAATTGAACTGTTTTATTAAAATAATAGCCGTACTATTGTTAGCTAAAAAAAAATAGTATTGTCTTATCAGAGACATTGTCTCGAGCAAGCTACGCTTGTTTCTATACAAGAAAAAAAAACAATTTACAATTTTTCCTGTAACAGGATAACTGAGAGAAACTAGTGTCAAGACAGCATTTTCCACTTTCAAGCCAAATTCGAGACATTCCGTGATTAGTGACAGGACCACTCATTACACGCATATCTCAAGTAAGTCAAGACGTATATTATATATACTAATCAACAAAATAGAAAAAAGGACATTATTAAGCGACTTTGAATTTACTATTAAAATGTAGTATTTACTCGTTTGCCCTAAATATATAACAACACTCTATAAGAAATTTATAAAACACTATGCGAGCAAAAACTCATTGTTCATTTCACAAACGTACAATTAGCCATAAAAAACTTAATACGAATTTAAATGTAGTGATTTTAAAGCGCGCAAACGCAATTTGGCCCAGTCTAGAACTACGCAATAGTTGCAGGTTCAATTTTTACTAGTGGGAAAATAAGAAAAAATGATTTTCAGTTTGGTAAAGAAAAAGCGCGGTTTTTGCTTCCGCCAATCTAACCTAAAATACGGAGAACGGAGAGTTTAATATTTTTTTTAAATACGTATTATAATTATTCCATAGTACAGTCGTTTTACAAATTCTTATTAGTAGCGAAATGATCAAACACGCTTCACGCTTTTCCGGCATAGCAACCTATTTTCAAGACACTTCGTTCTCCTTTGCCTTAACCTGAGACTTAAGTGTTAATTGGCATAATTCAATAAAGCGCGGGCTTTGTCATGTCACCAGAACAAAGAAATGAAAATAATTAAAACATAATCATTCCCCGAGCGGGAATCGAACTTGCAACAATCGCGTATACAGACGCTGTCACACTGCGCCCAGATGGCCAAACGAGGATACCGATACGAAAAAAAATACATTCCATCCACAAAGGGAATTATTGATGACTTTAGCTCTCATGTAAATACATTTACTTATTAATATTTAAATCCATCGTTTATCGAGTACAAAATTCATATATGGAAATATTCACTTTATGATAAACAAAATTTGTTTATAAATCATACTAGGCAGAATTTTTTTTCTCTACACCAAATAGGTAACTATATCAGTCATACTAGATTTGTTTTGCCAATTTTATAAGTAATAAAAATATATTAAGAAAACCTATAGAAGAAAGGTTTTTCACAACACTTATTTTACTGTACTATTACAATAATTGTTTACCAAATCTATGAAACTATTTTACGCATACGCATATATATAGAAAATATCGCTTAGAACCATATACCAATTATAAAAATACAATTTCGCTTTACATTGCATTCACTTTATGTAAGAAGGGTTTCGTACCCAAAAACTAGACAGGCTAACCAGGCAGGCATCTTGCTATCGCCTTAGAAAACACATATATTCCTTAAAAAATACATAAACACGCGTCTACTTACAATTCAAACAATGAAATTTTTAATGAAAATACACCAGACGCGAAGCGAAACTAACATCAATGAAACTCTCGGAACCTCTCAATTAAAAAAATAAAATAAAATCACAAAATCGATTTTAAACGAATCCACTGCCACCGTCATAAGCCCACAACACTATATACTTACTAGTTCCTAGAGGTTTACACAAGAAGTCTAAAACATTTATTCATAAACGTTGAACATTTTCGATAATTCAAATTTATACAGTGGCAATCGCTTGGCACTGCATAGATTTCATTCTGAGCACTGTTTCAAAGATATGAATGCCTGGCGTTTTTAAACAGATAAACATAATTGATAAGGCGCTGTCACCGATTAGTAGTTCCAATTACGTACAACATGTATATTATATATTGAACTACCGTTACCCCGCAACTTCGTTTCCGTGAACTTTTTGACCCTTGCAATAATATTGCAGTCTTCTATATTTCATATCTAACGTACAATTTTGAGAAACCTCTCTATATGCAAAACTTCTGTTTTCTACGGGCAGTACTTCCGGTTGTGTTGTTCATATGTAACGGAAGAGTTTTATTGATAACTTGAATTGATAATTTGGTTATACTTTAAAAAAAAAGGACTATACAGCGTTTGTTATTACACCAATGTAACGTATGGGAGAACGGAAAGCCATGACAGTAGGCTTTCACCTGCTATACTGTTCAAAACTGTTCTAATTCTAATCTAATCAAAACTATTTTCGTTGATTTAATAATTTATGTAATTATTTTTTTATTTTACAGAAGCTACATTAATTAGTATGAATATTAGTTTATATCTATATATATAATAAAATATAACTGATCACTGCCTGTACATGGAGAATATATGAATATAAATATTATTAGGGGCATTTATGAATAAGAAGCCGCGAGAGAGTCGCTAGTACAATCTATAATGTATCTTACACAGCACAACCAGTACCTAAATAAAAAATTACGAGATTCTTTTTTATTATATGGATTGATAAAATTTCATCCATTGATTAAATTTTATGGATCGGTTACCTTTTGTTATTTTGAGACAATTAAAATAAATATACGCTTTAAAAAAATCAGCGTCACGCTTTTTCCCGCATAGCCCCTGCAAGAGAAAAGAGAAAGTCAGAAAGAACCTAGTGTCAAGACACTCCGTTCTCCACTTCCCGACCGAAACACATTATCATACCAGAGCGAAGAAATGTAAAAAAGAATTAAATATTAAACGAACGAACTCAAATTAAATTATACGCTTCTAATTAAGTGTACAGCCTGTTATTATTCGTATACGTTGATTTGATAACTGCGCTACTTAGCGGTAATAGCTGTAATTTAAATGTCTGTTTTTTTCAGTTTTTCCTACTAGAGCCTCATTAATAGTTCTGATAGATTGGAGAGTGTACGAATTTAGCGACGACGACGTCTTGGACCGAGCGAAATGGTACGCTACGTGGGATTGGGATAGAGAGAATATGCTTTGGACGTTAAGCTATTACTTTACTTAGAACATCATTTGATTATTTTTATCCAGTAGGTTTTGCAAGATCCACGCACAAGTAAATAGACAGATGGACAAACTACTAATATATTTTTCTTAAATCCTTGATGTACACAATTGACTTTTTATTTTATTTATTTTTCGGATTTTCGTTCTTCACTTTTCGCCCAAATTCATGACATTGCGTGTGCTTTTTATTGTATGTTTTTTTTTTTTTTTACTTTATGCATGCTATTGCTATGATGCATTAAATCTCTATATAAGAAGTTTGCGAATTGCAAACTGAATTTTACACGGAGACAGGACCTTCATAAGTAGCCTTAGTAAAGGCAAAAAAGAATGAATTAATGTAATTAGTTTCAATTATAATAGAAAAAAAATATTCGAATAATAACAAGATTGGCGTATTTGCATTTTCCTTTATACATAGATATTTACTCTAAGAAGTAGGTAAAGGTAAGATAAGGAATAATCGTTGTTGTCGGATTAATTTCATCTAATATTACATATAATCTAATCATATAAACAATATTTGACTACAAAAATATTAATAATTCACATAAAAATTGTAAAGTAACAGTATTCGAACCTACACTACCTGCGTAACGTCAAAACGCCAAGACAACTAAGCTAAGTTATGTGATATGGTCACATACAGCTTTATCAAAATTTACATACAGATGATGCATTTTAATCGATCTCGCGGCGATCTCGCAAGAGTAAAGTCTTTGACAAGTGCGTATTGCAAGTGATGACATACGGCAGCAAGACGTGGTCGCTAACCACGTGGACCACCTCATAAAAAGGCTCAGGGTTGCCCAATGATCATTGCTTGTTGTTTCAATACGTGATTGAATCAGAAATGAAGAAAAGTAGCCGACATTGCTCTAAGAACTGCCCAGTTTAAGTGGTAATGGGCGGGACACATAGCGAGGAGAACCGATGGCCGTTGGATTTGAAAGGTTCTCGAGTGGTGGCCATGAACCGCACGGTGCTATGAGCAGGCTACCTACCAGGTGAGCCAACTATCTAGTCAAGGTCGTCAGAAGGTGGGCCAACAATCTGGCCAAGGTCGTCAGAAGCCACTGGATGCGGGAAGCGAAGACCGTGGCCGTGGCCGTGAATGTCGTCGTGAAAATCCTTGGGAGAGGCCTATAGTCCAGCAATGAGCGTTATATAGCTCAGACGATGTCGACGATGAAATCTTAGTGGGATCCAATTTTATAATTATTAAAAAAATAATTTGTTTATTAAAAATAATATTAATTTAGATTAAGAATTTCTACTCAATAAATAGTATATTACAAATGCAATACCTCTACAATAATTTTTCCTGTATTGCAACTGGCCTTAGCAGCACAATGTGTTCTAATACACACCGTATTGTTTATAATCACGATTTTACTATATACTTTAAACAACACAAAATATTAACACAAACTTATTTGTATTGAGAGCATTATTACATTTATTCTTGACTAAAGTATTTTTTTTTCTTATGATGTACAAAAATCACTATCTAGGTTTCTATTTTCCTTATGTAATTTATATTCATATACTTTCCATAATAAGAAATAATAACTGAGCTTAAAAAGGAAACTATAAGGGATAAATAAGCTAAAAATTATTTTATAGTTTCCCAGATAACCCTGACAAACATTTGGGTTGTTGTAGCTTAGATATTTTACTTCCATTTTGATGGATCTCGGGTACGTTTTCTGGATCTCCTAAGGGATTCCAGAACAGTATTTACTGAGCTAGTATTTACGTCATGGTTGAAAGAATGCGAAGCTTTTACTTTGCTTTCGAGTGAAGCGAGTGTTTGTTTGATGTGATCAAAATCTGTCGAATATATACTTCCGGTAGTAGTCTCTTAAATCAACATCACTTTCATTGGAGTTGATCGGTGACTGATAATTTTTTTTTTGTACATTACAAATAATTGTTCTTAATACAGGAGACGTACTGCTGGAGGAAGATGATGACGATGATGTGGATGATGATCAGCTCGAGGAAGAACTGCTGGAGCTACTGCTTGACTGGTCTCTTGGTAGAATTGCTTATTTAGACGTTCCTGGTTCTTGCAAAAATTTGTTACCGTTAGTAATAGTTTGTATCTAAAATAAAAGATAATAAAATTAAGTTAGCAATGAGTTATGGAATGCAATGGTAAATGAAATTACGAAACACAAATGCTAATCATGCTTATATTGAATAGTGGAAACGTTTTCGGGTCATAATTTGAAACAAATGCATTTTTCTTTTTCTATAACTAAAGAACTTGTTGAATTGTTGTTACTTTGTTGTTCAGGCGTATTCTCAATACATATATTTTAAAATGAAACTATTTTAACAGTATTAATAGCGTATAACTATGGTATTCGAAAATACGTTTTAGAAGCCGACGTTTCGAACACTTTACAGTAGTCCGTGGTCTCAGGTAGACTGAGGTGGCACTTGTCTGTCATTTGATACAATTATTATCTCAAACTACCGCCAACGATTTCTAAGTTGTCTCGCGTACTGCCCTGGATTTTTGCAAAACTTTGGTGCCTTCCATATATTTTGATGCCTCAAATTTTCAATCAAATCATCAGAATTGTTTTAAGTAAGTAATTGCATTGACCAATATTTTCTTTATCAGTTTTATTGTGATTTTGATTGTTAATCTTATTTTTTTCTATAATGTGGTCAGCAAGTCTCTTCAGTTTGTTACTTTATTATCTGTTAATTGAATACCGGGAACTAAAAATCTGAAATATAATATAAAATCCATTAGACTGATTGGGCCATAATTAAAGAGACCTAATAATTGAATACTTAGTCATACCCATAACTAAAATATTTAGCAAAAAGTAATAAATTATAATAGAAATACAGTAATTTATAAACTTAAACTACAATTATTAGTTTTACTATTAAAGAAACGGAATTAGATATAGGTATAGAATTATTACCGTTTTTCAAACTCACTGTGAGTCCCAATAAATTATTAATTAATTTCTGACTTTAAAGAAGTCAGAAATTACGCACGAAAGTTTAGTATAATATGGACTCGAATACGAATAAGGTTTTTCTTTAATTAAAAACTATGGCATGTTTTTATATTTTATCCTGAATACTAAATAACTGGCAACTTACTCGTGATAGTAGCGGTACGTTACGTACGTACACGTTGCGTCCCTCTAAGTGAGAGTGTAAGTGAATCTGTAAGTGAGTCTGACTGGAGGGGAGGGAAAGCGACCGAAATATACCTTATGTAGCTTTTTACAACAAAAGCGGCCTGTGTTATTAATAAGAGTCAACTCTTAAAATATAAGTTCTCCCAGGAGTATAACATACTATAATTTACAAAAGGTAAATAATTTCGCCTCTAATGTATATGTATATATACACACATATTTAAACTGCAAAATCTCGTTAAAATAGGCTTAGAAATGTCCACTACACCTTTTTTTTTAATCAACACGGTAGTAGAAATCAAAAAAGTTGTTGAAGTGGGGTTCAATTTAACTATGTACAAAGGCTTTTTCGGTCTGATGAAGACCAAAAGTCCGATGAGAGTTTTCGTCAAAAGATCGAATGGCGTCAGCCAATTGCTTTGTGACGTCTATGTTCTATTGCAGGTGAAATACTGAAAATGCACGGAATGCAGTTAAAGACTAAATAGTAAATAGTTTCAAACGGATACTAGATTAACTTGAATATTTCAGGAAATTGTAAATTGTTCGTAAAATGATTTTGTAGTTTGCTTTACCTCGCTTTTGTGATACAAAGCTTTTGACTTCCGACACTTTATAAGCAATGTCTCTGTCTGTTTTGAGTGGAAAGCGGAGAAATGAGAAGTGTTTTGACAATAGTTTAGCTAATAACAAAAATACCTATGTACAAGAACTTAATAAGTTGATTTCCCGTCTTTTTTAATATATATGTTATTTCTTCAGCTTTACACTTTTTCCTGCATAGCAGGGTAAACAGGGCAAACACTCCGTTCTCCACTTTCTTCTTCTTTTTTTTTTAAGTACCAAAGCGAATAAATGATTTTTTTAAATATAACTAATACCTCGAATGGGAATCGAATCCACAATCAATCGAGTTTACAATCAGGCGCCATCCCACTGCGATACTATGGCCTCAAGTATTTGAAAGCCATTTTATAAGTATAAAGATGACCTGATTAACCTAGAAATTGAAACACAAACGTGAAAGAGAAGATATTATAGTACATTTTTGTATCACACAAATTAGGAAAAGAGAAATAAACAATCACTCCATATTCTATTTTTAATCCACTTTGAACCTAAACAAGCAATTCTTGCTATAACTTAGATATTTTTTTATAATTATATATTTATTTATACAAACTTTAAAAATAATAACCAAAGACAAACTTCTGGATCGCATATTACGCTAGTTCACGGCGTAATCGCTCTAAAACCCAATTATCTGTTAACCGGTAACCCTTGCCTTCGTATTAGTTAATAGGTTTAGCCGCCTACTCGGCGTCGCGCCACACTTCCCGCCTAACTACAACATATCATGGCGTTTTATTCAATTTGCAAGACAATTTCCACGTGTAAGCAAAATAAACAAGTGATTTTAACAATACAAATTGTGAATTGTAGTTATTATGGTAACTGTAAACGTGTGTTTTACACTCATTTCGTATATATATTTTTTATTCTATAGTATTTTCGCTTGCCAGTTTTCGTTCAATATCAAAAACAATTATAAACGCCCGGAATGGAGTGTGGAAATGACGAGATACTACGATAGTTTACAAAAAAAATCTATATATTTTTAACATTTTTTGAAGTGTTATTCGCACACTAAAGAAATTGAAAAAGACATATTTAGAAAACGTATAAAAATTTGAACACAGCGGGATTTGAACCCGCGCCTCTTGAAAACCGCTCTGACCGCTAAGCCATGCGTTCCACATCCAGCTACGTTGAAATTCTTATACGCTTATAACAAAAACAAATATTACCGATAAAATATATATATATATATATATATATATATATATATATATATATATTTAGAGTTATTTAATAAGGCCAAAATAAATTACTCAATTGACAAACCAGTGACTTTTGTGCTGTTCGTTAATTGACCAGAGCCCATAAGCATTTATTAATATATCTGTATTTAATATGTTAATTTTTGTTTGATATTTTACATTTACTGTTTTATATATTACTATTTATTAATTTACTTATGTAAGTGATCTAGTTCAGTAAGTTTACTATTAGTAAATAATTTTTTTACCTCCTAATTTTTTTTTTTACTTGCACTAACCCGTATCAGTTAAGACCATGCTCCTCTCACCAAAAGTTACCAGCTATAAGACCGCCTTTGCACACTCTGTACTACTTAGAAAATCTTGTGTACTGTTCCTTGTATTTTTTAAGTGTGCAATAAAGTATTTCTATCTATCTATCTACGTGGTCAGTGAAGCCTATGGTGCGCTCACACGCTTAGCAAGACCTGGCAAGCGTCCACAAACACAAGCAAACACAAGGAACGAAACCCATAATTCCGAAATCGGAATGTTTCCCACGAATTTGTTAGTATTTTTATTTTTTATTAAAGAAATTAATATACTGTAGCATATGTTTTATTAAACATTCATTATTGTACTTTAAAACCGAGTAGTTAATACTGTCTTTAGAATTAAGTTAATTGCAGTGAAATTTAAATTAATAAATTAAGTTTAAATTGGTTTTTGTTTTTTATTCAGCCTTCTGACGGTAGTAACTAGCGTGGGAATGGTGCTTGGTTTGCGAGAGTTTGTAAGAGGTTTTTGCCAACCTGGGCAAGTCGGTTCGGTCGATGGCCGAGGCTTGCCAAACGTATAAATCCCCTACGGTTACGGTGTAAATTAATAAGCCAATTGCTTTTTTCAGTTTCGATACAATAATTATTTATACTATATACATAATAATATATATTATTTTGCGATATGTATGAACCAAAAATGGACCTGGACCAACCTTGGAACCAAAACAACTCAAGCCGTATGCATGTCTTTCATACAAAATGTAGGTACCATATGTGAATTTTCAATGTAATATCTATAAAAAAACTTATCTATTTAACGGATTTCTAGTTACAAAGGCTATATTAAAGTTTTCCACATGCGTCAAAGTCGCATACATTAAAATACTTGTTGGGTTGCATTATTTATTCAGACACTGAACACACTCGTCCGACCTTAATAGTTTTAAACATTGTAGACTTACTTGTATAATATGGTTATATATTAATGATATCATTTTTAATTAAAAATTTAATGATTACTAATGATGAATGATGATGATAATGAATGAATCAGATTGAAAAATTACACCTGGCGGAATTTTAGTATTTGTAAAAATGAAATGAAAAAAAATGAATGAAAGGAAAGAAACACTAGAAAATTAATTATGAAATTACTTATAGTATTATACGAGATACCTAGTATCAAAACACTCCGTTCTACACTTTTCGCCCTAATCAGAGACGTTGCGTGTTGAGTGGCGGAGCTCAACCCCGCATTTTGTATTATCAACAGAGGGGAAATGAAAAGGATTTATATATCATATTTCCCCTGAGTGGACATCGAACTCATAACCATCACATATACAATCAGACTGCGTCACAATGCCTATGTTTCTAACATAAGTTAATCAACATTTACAGTGTCTCTGACAAGTAAAATCACGGTAAACCGATGTCGACCCTGTTCTTTGGATAAAAGTGTGAAGCTGTTAAAAAAAAAAGGTTCGTGTTTTTCGAATCAAAGTTGGTAAATCTGAAGTTCTACTTATGAAACTACAGTATACAGTACGGTACGGTACCAGGTTTACCTTAGTTAGGTTTAGCGCGTCTATTTCCACCTTAAAGGCCGACAACATTACCGTAGCTCCTCTGGTGTTACCATCAGGTGACCCGAACGCTTGTGTGCCTTGCCTATGGAATAATAAAAAAAAAAGCTCGGACTTTTACAGTAACATCTACATCAAATATATACAATATACGCATAATATGCGTATGAACCGATTAGACATTTACGTTTGAATTGTGTGATCCATCAAATAATCGGTCGATAGCACACAAGTATTATAAGACAATATCAGTTCTTAAATGTGATAAGTTATATGATTAAAATGGAATAAAAAAGACGTAAATACCTTTAGAGTATTTAGTTCCGTGTACGTGGCGAAGGCTGTGTTTTCTTTCCTTTTTAATATGCCTTTTTGGGTTAAAATTATTTCGCCTCGCCACTCAATGTCAACAGAATACAACACGTCGTTGATTTAACTACTGACTGACTGACTAATATTGAATACGTCGAAGAGCGGCGTCGAAAGAACATAGAAGTAATATGTTAAGTCATTTATAACTAAAACTTAGATAAATTAACCATGTAGTGTAAATAAGTTTTTCCTTGGAAAAATAAAAGTCCCTTCGGCTCAGGTAAATAGATTATCGGTTGCAGCGCTTCTCCACTAGTATTTTAAATATTTTTCATAAATATTTTTTCATGTTTACGAGATATTTCTAAACAATATCGTGTCAACTACATCTACTACTACTACTACTACTAGCTACATCCGTTTTCTTTATAGCAGGGTAGTGGGACCTAATGTCAAGACACTCCGCCCGAAATCCAGACATTCCGTGATGAGTGGCAGGATTTAACACTGCACATTGGCCAGTGCGGAGAAATGAATATATGTATTTAAATTCAATTTATAAAGAAAAAGAAATAACGAATAGGCTGTATCTACTGTTATCGTTCATCGTGATTTCTTTCATACAAGCTCAGTGGTAGATTTGTTTGTGGGAGTGGGTGTTGTACATACATCCTATTCGCATAAAGTACATATATAATTTAGATACAACCAAAAAAGCAGAAAGTGACAGAGACGTTAAAATTATTTATCGATCATTTAAATATAATATGGCGGCGAAACTTAGTGCAACATTTTGTCTAGCCGGTCGTGTTTACGGCTTCACCCGTGTAAGCTGCAGCTGTTTCATATTTTCGGCGGCTTTTTTGGAAAATAATGAAATTCCAGGAAAAATTTTAAAAAAGTTGGAAAAAAATGTAGCCTATGTTCATCCCGCGACCCTCGAGTATCACTATATATAACGTCATCATATTCGGTTCAGCGATTCGACCATGATGACGTCACAGACAAACAGAGTTACTTTTGCATTTTTAAGACTATACGAGTAGATTGAGTTATAATTGAATCTCATCACATATTCGTTCTCATTTTAGGTTTTTTATTATTTTTGTACAAATATATTTATTTCAGACTCACGCTTTCTGCCGCGTAGAGGCAGAGAACCTGAAATAAAGACACTCCGTTCTCCAGTTTCCGCTCGCATACGAGCCCATTGCCTGTTGACAAAAATTTCCTGTTGCCTGTTGAAAAATAATTTAAATACAATTTCCCCGAGTGAGAATTGACCCCATAACCCACTGCGCTACGATGACCTCACGGTACATACGTATATTACTAATATAGCTTTTTAATTGTTTTAGGTTTAGACCGGATCTGTCCATCTTCAATTTACATTTCATCAGTTCATTTTGTTTTACAGAATTCACTATTCCATCTTATTCGTGGTTTCTGGACTATGGTCGTACATGACGTGTAAAATACTTATAGCGATGTTACCTGTTACCTTTACAAAAGCGTAAACCATCCATATGGTATAATGTTCAAAATTTTTTTTATTAATTTTATATAATTATGAAAAGAAGTGCATGTAGCACTTCTCCATATAAGCTTTAAGTATGCCAAACTTTCATACTCCTCCGTCCGCATGAGTGATTAGTTACAAGTTAATTAATCACAAGGAAATGTAATATAATATTTTCTTCTCTAATCTTTAATCTACTTCGTAATCTTTGAATCTCACATACTTTCTTAAAGACTAAATTTTATCAGCTTTTAATTTAGTTCAATTATTATCTTATTTTTGCCACTAAACATCCGGTATTGTGGGAGAATTTAGTATCAAGACTGTCCGTCCTTCGCTTTCCGCCTTATGCGAGACATTGCCTGTTGAGTCGTAAAAATGCAAATACTTTCATTATTCCCCTGAGCTGGAATCGAATCCACTACCAGTCACGCCAACGGACAGACGTTGAAACACTGCGCCGCGATAGCCCCGAATTTTATTTAATGATATTTTAATTTTTTATTACATGTTTTTGAATGCACTAATGCTGTATGGTGGAACCCAACGCGGCTTTGTCTTATCAAATCGCGTAAATATCACCAATTTACAATATCACATTAGATTTTGAACACCTAAGTGCACTGCTATGGCATCAAGAAATATACTATATTATACGATAATAACCTGGCAGTTTCACTGTTTTTAGTATTTTCACTGGTTTCTTAATGTGAATTGCTATTATATATATAAATTGACTGTGGCCTTCGCATCGCATCGCAGTGGTTCTGGATTAAATCCCCATTTATGGAAAGAATTATGTTTTTATTATTTTCATTTCTAAGAGTTGGTGATAATTTGAGTTCTGCCACTCCACACGCAATATCTCTAATTTAGGTGAAGAGTAGAGAATAGAGTATTTTAACATTAGGTTTTATATATAGGATAATTGCATCAGTTATTTTATTTTACTCATCGACTATATCATGCGGGGTAAGAGTGGCCACTCAATGTACATCACTTCAAATTCAAATTTCCTGCAATTTGGTGAATACAACATCGTTCTTTGTTTAACCAAACTATGAAAACGAGAATGTATTTCTTTAGAGAGAAGGTAAGCATTCCACCAAGTAAATAAAACACAAAATTCTCGCATGTAGTCTGAATGTTTTTCAACTGTGCCACAGGATACTTCTTACAAGAATATTATTTTAGTAACCCAAAAATAAATAAATACACTTTTGAAATATTCCGTTCACGTAAACTATGATTTTTTGTACTTTTTTCACGAGACACGATAAAAATAAATTGTGATTATATGCCTTCGTGGCGCAGTAGAACAGCGTCTGTATGTAATCCCAGTTGGTTGTAGATTCGATCCGCACTCGGTGGAATGATCATAATTTTATTATTTTCATTTCTCCACTACTTAAGTTAAAATCCACAACTCAATACACAATATCCCGAATTCGAGAGGAAAGTGGAGAACGGAGTGTCTTGACACTAGGTTCTCTGTGTCTATCCTGGTATAAGATAAAAAGCTTGAAGCTTCAAAAAAAATATTAATGGAACTCCACTGCGAAGAGTTTCTTATCTCTGATCACCAGAAATAATGGTATTAAGAACGGAACTTGATATGAGGCAACGTAATAGGACTTTGCCCACAAAATTGTTGCCATGTGCAAAATACTACGCACTAAGCTGAGTATATTGAAAAAGAATCGATATACGCTCGTCTTTTTTTTTTATATAATATATTGCATGTTAAATAATTGTCGGTAGATCCTAATACTGAAGTTTTAATATCCTTTTTATAATATATATGCATTGTATAATAAAAGAATAGAAAAGTCAGTTCAGGACATTAAAGCTTCAAGAAAAAAAATAATTGGGTTCGGTAGTACATAGACCACAGAAGCGAAAACGTGATGGGCCCAGCATCCACACGCTGATCTCATGGAATGCTGAGGAGTTTCTGCTCATAAGAAAAGCGAGAAAACCATTTAGCAGAGTTTTGTCTGTCTGTTACTTGGTCCATCAATCACACAAGAACTATTGAATAGAAATACATGTATTTTGACATAGTAATAGCTTATAGTCCAAAAATACATACAGGATAGTTTATATCCTTGCATCTTGCATTTGGGAGAACTGAGTGTTTTGACACAATATGTCCTTTTCAATTTACTAAGTGTGCGATTAACACTTTAAAAATAAAATATATATATATAATAATTGAAATCAACTGGCAATCAAAAAAATTAAACGGCCAAGGTAATAATATACTAATTTAGATATAAGGAGTAATAATTAGGAGAAATTAGCTTCTGCAAGTGGCTGCCTAAAGTGGCAGGCAAAGTCGCGAGCGGGTCGCTAGCTAACTAAATAATAGGATTTTGTTGATAAGATTATATCATGTAGCTTGTACACAGATATTATTATTTCAACAGTATTTGCAATCAACTGTTAGTAGCGAAAATACTCCACGAAACTAGTGTTCTCAAGAATTTGTCTTTAGCTTGGTCCGTAAATTCTTATCAATGTAAAATAATATTGTGACATTGCTTGTCCCCACATCTTGCAGCCTGAGTTGAGTGGCGGAACTCAACACCGTCATATAAATGCGTAAGAATAAAAATATAATTATTATCCCGAATGAGAATCAATCCCAGAACCATTATCGTATTTCCAAGTCAAGGGCTGTCAGCGCTCCAATGGTCACAGACTAGATTATTTTTCTTTTTCAAATAAAATATATAAACAAAACCAGGACTCAAATAGGTATACAAAAATAATTAATTGAATATGTAAATCGCAAATTTTCCGCAAATGCAATTCTTTTCCGCCACAATTACATACATATCGATATCGTGATCACGCTTGAGAATGCGCATATTAAATATACCTACTGCCATAACGTGTTCTTGTTTTTAGTATAGAGGTATTAAGATCCTCCATATTTTACGTAATTAAAAATATTTTATAAATAAAAAAAAAACACTTCAATTGACTTCAATCAGGTAAATACTATGAAAATATTTCATCACTATCAAATCCAGACACGTGTGCCAAATTTAAATCAACGGTAAGACGGTCCATATAACATTGCATTACATTGATCTATATATACGTAGATACGGACAAAGATAATAAAATATCTGCTTCCGTAGATTTAATGTTATTTTCGCAAAGCAGCTTTGGCAGAGCCAGTGACCAGTG
Organism: Podotricha telesiphe; assembly: GCA_038994665.1. NCBI lineage: Eukaryota > Metazoa > Arthropoda > Insecta > Lepidoptera > Nymphalidae > Podotricha > Podotricha telesiphe. The sequence continues at coordinate 234,580 of JAOYRR010000019.1, read as the reverse complement.
GCAAGCTAAAAGGCCTCCGTTCTCTATCTCAACTTCCTGCCCCGATTTCAATCGTTTTAACCATCTAAAAAATATTTAATGTCGAATGGTATATATATATATAAGCAAAGTTGTCAACATATGAATCTTAGTACCAACAGAATGTTCCAGAATTTCTATATAGGAAGCTTATTAATTTTCATAAACGAAGCAACGAAGCATGCTCCCTCAACAATTTCAACGGTTTAGCTCAAAGATAGCAACAAAATTATATTTACTGAAGGCTTCGTTGACGCGTAATATACTCGTTGCTTTAACAACAAGTACGTCAGTAATGTATTTGTTACCACCATAGTGAAGCTGGGTAGTCGTAAGGAACCCTGGGAGTGAAGTCACTCCCCCCCCCGTTCTTCACTTTGAGCCCGAATTTGAGACGGCGTGCTTAGGGGCGGACTTCAATGCCTCTAAGTGATATCGAACCCACAAGCTTAATACTGATTACAGTCTGTCAAATTAAAGTCCACTGCGCCACGAGGGCCCCAAATATACTTATATACCTATAGTATATAGTATATAATACATAGATTTAAATAACCATTATCATATTATGAAACAGCTTAACGTATGTCAAAACACAATTGCTTTTTTCCGATATATGTGAATTCGATATTAAAATCCACTCTGACTTATCGAATATACCGACCTTAATCATTTAAATTTATTTATTAAGTTCAATTGTGATTCAATCTGTATTTTTTTTGATATATAAGTAATATTTCACAATCATCGTCGTTTCCATAAATAATAAAATATTACCTAGAATGAAACGACGTTAAAAAACAGCGTAGAAATTGCGATAATGGCTTAATGATGGCCTTATCAATAATAATTTGTACCCGTAATGTCTGGTACCACTTTAGTGCCTATCATCTAAGGACATGCAATTAAATTGTAAAAATTACGCTCTGTCTGTCTGAAATAACTAAGTAGGCGGCACCGTATATTGTCCACGTTTTTATATACATATAAATGTAACTGATCGCTGTCTGTGCATGGAAGATATTTAAGAAAAACTATGATTTGAGGCATTTATCCTGAATATTTTTTTTCTTTTTGCTGTTTATCTGTTTGTCTGTGCATCCGTGCAATGTTCCTTCGTGCAAATCTCAGAAATGGCTAAGTTGATTTTAATACAGTTTTGACTATATTTTGGTAAACATCGGTTAACATTTATTGTCTATTTTACTTCAATCGGTTCATAAACAAAAAAATTACAACTAAATATATACGAACTTAGGTAGCTTGTGATTTAAGTGGGAGCGCCGACTGATGAATATTAGCTGCACATTTCGTACTCAACTCGTATCGATTTATCAGCGTACGTAAGAAAATATTGCTAGACTATTTGGATTCACTTTATGACATCCGATTTGTTTCAAATCGCATTGCCTGAACTTAGCGTCCTCGCCAGACCGATATAGAAAGAAAATCGTATTAGTGGCTATTTGTTTAAATCTATTCATCATTCACAACACTTTCCTGTGGAATTTTGCTGTTATTTTTATGTACGCTTGAGACTTGAGACGCGATTGGTTTTGGGTTCGATTCCCACTGGGTTAAAACTAACTACCCGGTCACGGCTTCGCCTGTGTAAACTACAAGACTGATCTATTTCGTTTTTTCGTCCGCCCGAACAACCGCTTGGCAAGGGAGAATGCTATTTATTAAATATTTTTTAACATTTTTTAAAGTGTTAACTCACATACTTAGGCAATTGAGAAAACATATTTACCAAAATGTATAAAAAATAAATTTGTAAAAATCACTCTACAGAGATTGACATGTATGTAGTTGTAGTTGTAGAAGTTTTGATAAGCGTATAAGAATTTCGACGCGGCTGGATAGAATCATTTCATTCATCATCAAATTTTTATACATATTTTTAAATATGTTTTTCTAAAACACTATGACTCAACATATATCATCGTATTATCACCTCTACACTGATGACTTACAGATTTATACAACCGTAGCTGTAATTATATTTCTAGCTCCGTCACTTTCATTAATTACGATCCTCAAATAATTAGTAGCTGGTGTAAATCGTCTGGGCTATCTTTAAACCCAAGTAAGTCTCAAGTATCAAGTATGTATATTTTGTAACTCTACACAGTTGTTTAAAACACACCAACCTCTTCCTCACCAAACCTTCAGTTTTGTTAGACAATGTTCAATTGGCACAGTGTGAGTGTTAAAAATTGGGGAACCAAGATGGATTTTATTGGTCGCCCCATGTTGCTGAGCTAGGTAGTCTGAGAAGATGGAAAAATATCTTACTTTTAAAAACTTTTATTTTAGTTTGGCCTTGGCCCATGCCCTACTCCTTTCTATCCTAGATTATGCTAATTCATGCTATCTAGATTTATCTCTTCGCAACTACTTAGTAAGCTTGGGCGACTACAAAATCTAATACCGCAAGCAACTCAGATGTCTGACAATTAAAAATTTCCTCACTCATCTTCAAACCATCCTCTTCCATCCGCTTACTTCCTAATACCTCAAGGAGCAGTTCAAGTTCTTGGGGTCGAACACCCTACACATTCAACACCACCTCCTCTGTTCCTCCTCCTCTGTATCATACAAAATTCTATGGTGTATTTTTTACTGTTAATACAGTTAAACTTTGAAATGCCCTGCCACTAAGAAATAAAAAAATAATTTTACATATACATAAGTATATCCAATACTCTTTGCACCTTTCTGCGTTCTTTGACAATAAATCTCTAATACATTATTGATTGCCTGTAAGTAATTGCATATAGCGACAAGGTCGCCATTGCACATGTGTTTTATTTAATGCACATTGACGTGAGCTGTAAATATTGTATTATTATTACTTCACCACGATGGCCCATATAACTATGGGCCATCGTGGTGAAGTAAAACAGCGTCTAAAACGTATACACGTGTCGATCGTGGGTTCAATTCTAATTTCAAATCTCAATACAATGATATATTTAAATTATTTCCATTGTAAGACAAAAAGCGGCGCGGCGTTGTCTTCCGTTACTCTAAATAAATGTCTCAAATTAAAAAAAACATGAAATTCAGTTCTTTCCAGTTTCCGTATGAATTTCGAAAAATCCACTCTTAAGGCCTTGCTACACTCACCAATGAAACTTATACGAAAAATTTCAACACTCTATACCAAGTTCTTTCAGCTGTGCTTCGTCTATCAGTCGCTCAGTAACGGAACAAAAGAACACTACCGTAACTGACTGACTGACTATTTATTTATATTGTTAGGGTAATAAGAAAGCCTTAAGTGTCTCAGAGGTACATCTCAGCAATATTGACGTCTAATTCGACGACATATTTTTCGACTGACAATACTTACACTTTTACTTGATGATCCCAAGATCAGCAGATCGAATCATTGATCAACAATTAACCGACGATTGTTTATGGAATTGATCCTGCTTCTGATTTGTCGTTGTTTGTGGAGAAAAGTTTCTAGATATATATTTTTCGTAATTATTATATATTGTATTAGTAAAATTTTAAGTATATTTTTCATCGCGCGTTTAGTTTTGAATTTGTAAATCTATGTATGTTCATATATATATGAACAAACTGGCATACACTTTCATATAAAATGACATACACTTTTCTAAGCCCACGCGTACTTCTCGAGTCAATGAGTTTTAGTATATAATAATTGCAGATATTGTACGTATTTTCAAGATTTACACACATATATATTAAATATACACATAATAATTTTGAAGTTTAAAAGAAACTAGTAATAGTTCTATAAAGAAATAAAAAGGAGCGATTAGTCTTTCTCATCTTGGGGCCATCGTGGCGCAGACAGCGTCTGTAAGCGCGGCTGTGGGTACAATTCCCAATCGGGAGAATAATAATATTTAAACTGTTCATTTCTCCGCTTTGGTGCCCAAGACATTGCGCGGGGTCCAGTTCCACCACTCAACACACATTGTCTCGCCTTTAGAAGGAAAATGAATAACAGAGTGTTATTACAGTAGGTTTTCTCTGACAGGTAGTCAGTGCTATGCGGGAAAAGCGTGAAGCTGTAAAATAATAATTATATTCATATAATTTTTCACGTAATTTGAAGCTATATAGGTGAGTGAGCAATAGAGATATCTTAGTGTTTTAATCGAATTTTATACGAAGTAAATACATTTATATCATATAAAATTTTGTATTTTAAATATATATATCAATATTTCTATAAAGTTTATTAAATATTGAAATCCTTTTTCCAGTGATCAAAATAAAACATTTGTGCAATTTCGCGTCTCATTCGAAATGAAAATCTTATACGTGGGACGATAGCTACTAAAAACATAATTATTATTGGAACTGTAAAATTTAGACGTTATATTCGACCTATTTAGTTAAGTTTAGTTAACTCTGTAACTGTTTTTCCACTTGTACGATCGACAGTGCTAATTCAAAAATCAATCAAGGTCAATTCATAGCTCTTATCGTATCAATGCCAATCTATCTGTTTTTTTTTATATTTTTTAAAGTGTTATTCGCCCACTTAGGAATTTGAAAAAGAGCGCTTTAACGGATTTCAAGAGGCGCGGGTTCAAATCCCGCTGCGTTCAAATTTTTATACGTTTTCTAAATGTGTCTTTTTCAATGTACCTGTTTGAGTACATTCTATTATTTTAATATTTTGTATTACACATTAATTAGATCCCATATTATTTATATCGGGAAATGAAAGAGCCTGAAAAAATTAAAGTTGCATTTAAAATAAAAATACTATCCAAGCGGAAATCGAACCTACTACCATCCAATACCCATACACCTACAATACCTATAACGAAGTTATATATAAATATATATATATATATATATATATATATATATATATATATAACTGTACTTTTATTTTTTATTGTACTACTATTTTGGAATATATATATATATTCCAAAATAATAGTACAATTATTTTCAACATTTTAAAGTATAAAAACATTTTCCAAAAACGTATAATAATTTGAACGCAGCGCGATTCGAACCCACACTTCTCGGAAACCGTCCAAGCGCTCTGACCGCAAAGCCATGCGTTTCAAATTTTCATGTTTTCTAAAAACGTTTTTCATTTTCAATTCAACTTGACGTTGTCTGTTGAAAGCGCAGCGATATCGACATGTCGAAAGCTGTAGCATACTGTCGGAATATTATTAACGGAAACTAATGGAAAATTCATAAACGCTTGGCAGCGCAACCTTTATAATAATTTAGTATCATTGAAAATATCCATAAATAATTTTGTCTAAATTATCATAATTTTATATATCTCATGTATATTAATTAGGTTATATCTAGTTCAGTTAGTTAATACTTAAATATGTATTTGTCGTACGCACAAATGTATTTTAAATGCGCATTTTTAATATTACTCATAAGCTACATTTTGTTAAATTGTATGATAGGTATTTTTTTTTAAACTCACGTACGTTTTGTGAAACAGAAAGTGGACTTAGCTATATAGCTTTGTATATCACTTTGTCTTCTTCAGTCTTCGTCGTTCACATACCGGAGTGGAGACATGAAAATAATTTAGATATAATCATTCCCTCGAATCCCTCCAGGAATCGAAACCACAACCAATCACGTTTACAGTCCGACGCCTGCACCACTACGCCTCAATGGCTCTCGATCACACATACATTGATTTTAATTAATATATATTTTTTTATTTTACACACACCATACATAAAACAGATCAGGTAGATAGAATCATGTGGTAAACAAAAACTGCAAACAAAAGACTTTATTATAATAATTATATATTTACATATGCGGTCATTTTCTATTATTATTGATTAAAATTGGCAAAATTAGAAATACTAGAATTTATAGAGAAAATAACATTTTGACTTTCTTAAGTGCAAAACAGTAGAAGCGAATCAGTCCTTTTAAATAAACAATAATATTACAGTGTGACAGTAGCATAGTCGAAATGTGCCTAATATAACGTTTGTTGTAAATTTAAGCCCTACTCCTGAAATAATATATATACGAGTACATTGTAGATTTTTTTACGACTTCACGCTATGCCTTTAGAACTATTGTTAGCCGCGCTTTAAATTAGATAATAAATGAAAATATTTTACCTATAATCATTGCCCTGAGTGGCAATCGAACCCACCACCAGTCGCGTTTATAGTCAATCACTCTCCCATTCCGGCGCGATGGCCTCAAATTATTGTATTCATATTTCTAGCCTTCTACCAAATTTCTTTCAAAATGAGCATCAGTTGAGACTAAGAAGAACTGCCTGCCTGCCCATAAAATAAAAGTCAATTTGTCATATGATATTAGAGAGAACAAAACCGGCTTGTGCATACATTTTTTTATAATATACACGCCTTTTTTTCTAAAATTTTACTTATTTTTTGTGTTCACTAAAAATTACTTTACCCCTTAACATTTATATAATAATTAAATTTCGCACAAAGAGGAAACTCACATGGAATTATATTCAAAATCTGACAAAAGTGCTTTTTAACACCTGAAGCAAAACTTGCATACCAAGTTTTCCAAGAACTAAATTCTATAAAGTAATATATTTTGCAAAGTAAAGCTAAGTGTACGTTCCTCCCGAACTCCTCCTTTTCAAGTTTGATGTAAGCTAGTTCGATACAGCCATTAATAAATGAAAATGAATAGACGCATACCCAATTTACAAGTTGGTTGGTTTGCTAAATGATTATATTTGAAATAGGCATATTTAGAAAACGTATAAAAATTTGAACGCAGCGGGATTTGAACCCGCGCCTCTTGAATACCGTTCAAGCGCTCTGACCGCATGTAGAACGCATGGCTTTTTCAATTTCCAAAGTGTGCGATTAACACTTTAAAAAATATATTTGAAATATTTTAATTTCTTTGCTTTTGCAAGACAAAGTGCGGTGTTGAGCTCCGCCACTCAACTCAAAGTCGAGAACCGAGTATCACTAGGTTCTACCCTATACTGCATTTTAATGTGTTCTTAGGATTGTAATTTATTTTTTTTGAAATATCTATTGAGAACTTTATTAAGTTATATATATATATATATATATATATATATATATATATATATATAATGTGTGTTGTGTTGAGTGGCGGAACTCAACGCCGTCTTTGTCTTGTTCATCAGAGCGGAGATATGAAAATAATTTTAATATTAACATTCCTTTGAGTAAAAATCAAACGCAACTACATATTAAAAACATTTTGTTTACGATAAAATTATTACTTGTTATTTTATTCACACAAAAACACTAATGTCTAAATATTTTTCAACTTTTCACACTTTCCCATAATTTTCCATAATACCAAATGTTACCCGTAAATGTATTTACAATTGTATTATATAAAATGTATTTTTGTAAACACCGCTGAAATGATTTAAAGAATGTAAATTAACCCGTAACAATATATAGTAAAATTAATGTAATTTCCCCATTCTGGCAAGACAAAATTCGGCGTTCAGTTCTGCCAACATTCAAAGCCATAAATTTGGTAAAAAAATGTGAAGCTTTATCTATAATATTGTAATGGATATTTAAATCTAGAAATTAATTAATTAATTATAATTTAACACATTTCATTCGCATTATGTTTTCAAATGAATATTTATTTAAAAAATTTGATATATATTTATAATTTGACACATTTCATTTGATTAATGTTTTCAGTTGTGTATTATTATGATAGCCTTCAGCTTAACTTTATTAATTTGTGGGAGCTAGATGAGAGGAGGACCTTGACTTGACCTTGTGAAAGGTGCTTGTTCGATTTTTGATATTTATAATTTGCATATACAATTCTTGTCAAAGAAAGAAAATCCACATAAATTCGATATAGACTTTATAGATATATGCTTATGATATGATATATAAAAAAGATAAGAAATATATATATTTTACAGTTTCAGTATTTTAGTCAGGACACTTAATTCCCCACTTTCCGCCCGAATTCGAGACATTGCGTGCTAAGTGGTAACGCTAGCTCAACGCCGCATTTGTTAGATTGTCACACCAATCTCCGAAAGACCCAAGCCAAGCCAAGCCAAGGATCAAGCCCACAACCAATGGCGTTTGCACTTAGACACTGTACCACAGTGGCCCCTGTTTTCGTAATTGAGTACAAATGATATTTTTCTCTATTAAATATTAAAGTGATAAAGATTTTTAAATTTTAGTTCACACAACAAAGCGGATTTATACGGAAGCGCGTCAAGCTGAATTTAATATGACAGATTCAAAGAAAGAAATAAAACACGTGTATATATTTTATACATTTATATTTATTATAATTGATATTTCTATTTTGCGGCTTTGGCGATAGCTTTAAGAATGTAAATTATTAATTAATTTACTTAAAATCCATATAAAGTAGACATTGAAAGATTAAAGAAATCGCATACATCTGACATTTTTTTGAGATAGAGATACAACAAAAACACACACACACATTAAAACATAAAAGTTAGGATATTAAAAATATATTTATACATAGATTCTCAGTACACCATTGCAAATAAAATCTCAAAAATAATCAAAAATACCATTACCTGGAGGAAAAATATTCATCGCCATAGTTCGCAACAATGAGTATTAAGCGTTTTTCAGTCTGTATTATATATACGAGTACAGTTCTGTATCTGTCTGTATATATAATAAATTTGTAAGTTTTATCTTATTATATATATAATAATATTATTATTATTATATATATATAATAATATTATAAAAATAGCTTAAACCAAAATTGTCTAAAAAAAATGACTCTCTTGAAAAAGGCGTAAAGCCTTTTTCAAGAGCTGTAATGCAAATTGAAATAATCTTCTATCGGTATATAAAACATTTAACAAGCAATACAGCTGTATGCGATTTTTTGCGTTACTCCGTCTTTTTTTGTGCTTACTGTAATATGAAGATAATAGTTATGTAATTAAAGTAAAAAAATATAAATTTTTAAATCGATTTTTATAATTTAAAACTGTAATTGTTATTTTAAAAATCGATTTACATTAATAGATAAAAATGTAGCCATCAATTGTGTCCTGTTGATATATTTATACACATTCACACAATTTACCTACGATTATACAAAGTATTATAAAAAGATATTAAAAAAATGAAAATTCATATTACAAATAATTGTGAAAAAGGTTGAAATTTAATACTCGAAACGCGTCACGATAAATAAAATGCACAAATATACAACATGAAGTCGATGAGAGAATAACATAGAAAATACATTACACCTGAAACTTCTTTAGAATAGTTCGAATTCCTATTTTTAAATCGTTTAAGCTCAGCGAAACCAAAACTGACAGTAATAAGAAATACCTACAGACCAATACGACTGTAAGAATTTCCTTCGAAAGAATGACATAATATACGTTATTCATACTGAGTTTTCTATTATCCGTATTTTAATATATGTAGAATAAAATAAAACCAAAAATAATCTTTTAAACTGTACTACGGGTATAAATGCAATTTCATTAATTGATTAAGTGATGTCCAAAATAATGTACAATGGAATTGTATATTTTAAAAATGCCTACAAATTAGTCCACGATGGAATATCTAGTCTACCTCCTATATATAATTCTCAGTAATATTTTTTATCTTTTACGTATAACAAAATAAAAAAACATATTTAGAAAATATATAAAAAATTTAACGCAGCGGGATTTGAACCTGTGCCTCTTGAAAACGATTTTCAAGAGGCGTGAGTTCATATCCCGCTTCCTTTTAAATTTTTAAAACGCTTTCTCAATATATGTTTTTCTATTTCCTAAGTGTGTGAATAAATTAAAAAAATATATTAAAAATATACCAAATAGTACTAGATTTTATACGAAATAATTATAAATAATACAGCATTACTTAACAAATCAAATCATACAATGTGTATTTAATATACAACAATATTTTCATTTACCGTTACCGTTACCGTACCGTTAATGTACACGTGATAGAAAATATCAGAGGTTTCTAATAGCAAGGGGCAAAGCGGCTGTCTTATCCGGATGTACGATATTTATAGGGAAGCAGACCGGATGTCAGTCGCCGACGCGCGGATGCGGGCATCAAAAGATTGCTGTGCCTGTTATAGACTTCGTACTAATAGCATTCTGGTACTTTTGATGCTGAACGGACACATAATAACTTAGTATATAAAGTAAGGCTTAATTATATTGAAAGTCCATAATAAATCAATAAAGCATCTTCTCTGGTGCCACAGAAGCTATTGCTTTTCTTTATATATTAATATCGTATTTTAACATGTCTATCATTTTTGTTCTTCTTTGCTTGTCTCGCCCATGTCTCGTTTTTGTTTTCTTTAACGTTTATTATGAATCCTTTGGGCTCATTCGAGTGGTCATCTATAAAGAACCTCGAAATGGAATCGTAGAGCACTCTTAACGTGAAAAACACGAAGAAATCAAATCCAGATATAAGTGTGAAGCCCAACATCAGGCTTAACAGACCACCGAAGGCAGCTGAAAAGAAATGTATATAAAATGAAATTACGAACCATATTTAATTTTTTTTTTATTATAATATTGCAGAGGTAGTTGTAGTGCAGTGGAACAGCGTCTGACTGTAAACGCAATTTGGGCTGTGGGTTCGATACCCACTTGGGAAATGATTAAATTTAAAATATTTTTATTTCTCCGTTCTGGTACCTAAGGCGCGGCTTTGAGTTTCGCCACTCAAAGCGCAATCTCGATTTCAGGTGGAATGTAAAGAGTGGAGTACCTTGCACTAGATTTTCTGTGACTATGGGGAGAAAAGTTTTAAGCTAGCTGCAAAAAAATATATTACATTTGAGTAAAATTCCCACATGCAGGAATGCTTTTTTTAGCTTTACCTGTATCAATGCAACGCTAATCTTGCAATATTTTAACTTCATGCTTATTTTACTTGAAATTTGGCTCACTTATCCGGAACCGATAAATTTTCAATAATAAAATTTTCATAGCACGAGTACACAGAGAATAAAGAATTAAACAAATTCCTTTTAATTCCGCAGGATGCGGGAAGTGCAGGACCGATCGCCGTGGAGATCCTTGGGGGAGGCCTATGTCCAGCAGTGGGCGTCGAAAAGTTGAAACAACGATGTCGATGACGACGGCCGATGTGTGTGTTAACATTTCTTCGTCAACCAAGTGGACAATGAAGTTACTTACACTAGATTCTCTTCGCCACACTACGTAAGTAAAATTAACTTATCTAAGTGAATTGATAATGAATCAGTATTTTTCCTCATCATTTTAAGTGTAAAAACACTTAAGCTTACTCTCCATACAAATACTCTTAAATATTTAAGCAATAAATATTTAAGAGTACTTTTTTTAGTATTTGTATGTAATATTTAAGCTCATGATTAGCTATTACAGTACAATTCTATGAAGACGCTACCTGTGAAGTAGATGAGTTGAGAGCGCAGCAAATATTTAATTATTTACATTACCTGTTTTTTAAGGAAAATTATTTATATTCGACGAATGTAAACACCCATATAATGTGTGGAAGCTATTATTATCATGCATAATTGTTAAAATTAAGATGTGTGTAGAAGTTTGAGAAATTCTTGGAATGAAATCCAACCTTGATAACAATTATGAAAGAGTTTATCGAAAGGCCTATCACAGGAAACAGAGGAACGGAAATTCTTTCAAAATTAGATAAAACGGCTGTACGTAAAAATATTTTTAAAAAGAATAATTAAAGTACTACACCAAAGACCTAAAAAAAAGTCGACCAAAAAGTAAAAAATGTTATTTTACATACGATGAAGATATAAATGCTAGTAATTTCAGGGCTTACACATTTGTCGCGATCGTTGATAGATTAGTATCTGAATTAGAACAACGGCAGGAGGCTTACACGAGTTCAATAAAAGATTTCATTTCTGACTAAATTGAGCCAATAATTGTTATTATCAGCACTGACTAAAAACTATTTGTCCATAGAAAAAAATAAACTCTATTGATATAGGAATTAAATAAGTTCAAAAACTGCATATATTTTCGAAGCCACATTTCGTTCTAACTTGGACATAGTTCTTCACATACAAAAACAAAGAAACAATTTGTCGCTGGTATACTCGTACATAACATACTTTTCCTAATCCTTGTTTTATTTATATCTTGAGCCAAAAACAAATTAAAAGGTTTAGCGCTATTGTGCAATGAGATGGCATTAATTAATAAAAGTACTTACGGTGATGTCGTCGATGATTTTATGACAACAATTCGCCCAGAAAAATCATGTAACAAACTTATTGTCATAGAATTCTCATGAGTTTTTTGGAAATTTGATTTGAATTGGATTGTAACAATATACTAGAAACTGAAAATGGTAACGGCGCAAAAACTTAAAGGCATATTACATGAAACTATGTAAAGCCATCCTTGGCTTAAAGTGAAGAAACAGAAAAACAATAAAAAACATTCCACAGATTCACCTTGGGCACTCGCAATCGCGCATCGCGTTGCAAAGAGAAAAGCTCGGGACAGTGCCTCGGACTTCGACTCAAGTGTACTCTCTAAACCCCTTCAAATGCGCAGGAACGCTCGCCTCCATTATCGGAGCTCCTCTCTTTACCTTTTCTTTTTTTTTTTTTTTTAACGTCAAGAAATCCGTTACAGATACCCGCCCGATTGGGGACTCGGACGCGGTTATGTGGGACTCCGGACCGGCAGATGTTAGGCCGGCCGTTTACCCACTAAAACCTCACGGTGCTCCTCCTCCACCGCCACTGGCCAGGGCCACGGAAACTACAATCTTCCATGACCCTGGCGGCCGCTCCTCTCTTTACCTAACCAAATATTTAGTTATAAAACCTGTACACATATTACAAAATTACTATTACATTATAATATGTTATATTCATATAAATACATGTATACATACATACATGTATTACGTTAAAATATTTGCATTATGAAATTCATTTAATAATAGTCTAACCATAGCTTTTATATCGGTACGTGAAATTTTCTTAGTGAATTCCGATACGACGATAATCCGATATGTGTGGGATAAATACGGTAAAATTTTATGAAATATTTTACTTTCCTACGGTAGGAAAGGAATTTAAAAATGAGATTGTATTCCTGTGTATATACAAAGTTATTTTATTTTTGTTGTAGTACAAACACCAAGACACGGCCATTTTCGTTTTTTTTTCTTGATTATGTAGTATGATATTGGCACTAGTGGCCTCTACAGCGTCATTGGGTTTTGGACGAGGCCGAGATAAAAAAAAACTCCGACCGTGGCTTGTAGACCTCGAGAGACAACTATAAAATGAGTTCCACGGTATCGCAGGGGCACCTCAGGTGACACTCGAACCTCGACTTGCGACACCGCTCCGAGCTAGACCTACTCACACTAGTACTACTAGACATGTAGGTACTTAGCTATGTTGACGGACGCGGCCAGAAGCGAATATTGCGGTGTCAGAAGTGCGAGGTGGGTGCGTTAGGCTCTGGGGATGTCGTGGGTATACAAGTTGTAGATAGAATGGATATGAATGAAGCTGGGATAGAATGGAGCCTTGTGGTTGTGTTGTACTAGTGGTTTTTAAGGGCCGTCGTGTGGAGAGGGTGCTTCGGGCTCAAAAGCGTAACTGTTGAGAAGGGGATGATGTTTTTGGCCTCGACTATGGCCTGAAGTCATGTGAGGAGGCCACGCTCGTAGATATTGTCCACAGTGCTTAGCAGACTTATTGGGCGGTAACTAGACGGGTTTGTCCGGGATTTTCCCGGTTTGTGCATGCCTATGACGATGGCTCTTTCCATCTGTCAGGGAATGAGCACTCCTGGAGGAGCATGTTAAAAATAGCTACGAGCAGCGACATTATTTGAATCGATAGGATTTTTAAAATCTTGTTTGCGATCAGATCCTGGAGATTTTTTAGGCTTAAAGCCTATAATTATATTTTGTAACTCATCGACTGAGGCGAAAGGATGGTTGCTCCTGCTGGTATTAACGGCGCCCACGCTTCAACCTGTGCGCCCATCGCGGTGACGTGAGTTGGATCACACGGTTTCTCAGAGGGCGAAAATTACCTTTCGAAGCTGTGTAACTGCTGCTGTAAAGGGAATCGGGGTGCAACAATAGAACTCAGCGCTCGGCTACCTGCCGTGAGGTTTCAAGTTTGGGGTCCATCGTATTGTTGCTACCTGCTGCCCTAGGTAGCGGGTCTCTTAATGTTTTATTTGCCTTTCGTTTGGCCGATTTCGATGTGACGGTCTCGAAACTTTCGTTTTAGTTCTCCACAACGCTGAAATGTTCGTCGGACTACAAACGTACGAAGTTTCTACCAGAATGGTCGCTAATGCTGTCCATTTCGTCGTCAGGTCGGAATTGAACCGACTCTGCGTACTCTACATGCCTATCGTTGGTCGTGGATTATTTTGGAAGGCTTCAAACACTTCTGGGAACTGAGCTGCAAGTGCGAATCAGTTTGGAGGAACGCGAGGAGCATATACAATTGGATCATCTTGGCTGCGGTTTGATTACCGCTGGGGACTATAAATTGATTCTTCGCCAGATGGCAAAAGGCCTCCTACTACTGTGGCCTAATGCCTCCAACTACTGTGGCCTAAGGTCTACTGTGGCCTAATGTCTCTGCCTCTTAATTAGTGTACTCACGGTTTGCGGGTGTGGCTCTTATGGGCACTACACGCACTACACAACAAAGTCACAAAACATTTTAAGCGCGCACGAAGATTACCGCTCACAAAGTAGCAGCGTGTCCAAATTTTTTGTCCGATCCTCCTCGTCCTTGGTAAAGTCGGCTCTCCTTGTGTGTGTGTGTGTTGTCGCGTAATACAAGTAATATGACTATACAAAAAAATATGTACAAAGAAGTTGCGTTGCCGTCTGGATACAGAGACGCCCGCGCTAGTCTGCGGTCGAAATGAGAATATAGCGCCATTAGGCAATATCTAAATATATACGCGATGGTTACGGATTCGATTTTAGCTCAATGACATGTATACATTTAAAGATACTTCATCTTGACGACTGCTCTATTCTCCACTAAAACATTATATTACTTGTTATATTATCATTTATTATATAAAATATGAAATTATGAAATGTATATAATTATATATTTTAATTAATTAAGACTAAAATCTTAATTATGTAAACATTTTAAACAATTTTTAGATACCGCAACCAGTGCGCCTCATCCTTACACGGAACTTCAAAATATTGCGTATCTATTTGTGCAACTCAACGCTACCGTTTGCTTTACCAGCGCAGTTAAATAAAAAAAAAATTAAATATAATCCACATAAGTGCGGATTGAACCCGCGATCATCGCGCTTAAAGTCACACATCGTCCCATATCACCACGAGGGTATAGTAATATACTACTGTACTTTAGAATATAATAGTATTAATAATAACTAGATTTCATCATCTAAACGATGGAATAAATAAGTATCATAATTGACTCAAGCTCGAGATCGTCAAAATTTTTGTCATAGAAAGTTATGTACCTTTTTGGCATAGAAGTATATTTAGTAGCTCACTAAGATTTTGTGACAGGGCCGAATAAATAAGGTCTAAGAGCTTACACAAAGTCTATCTTTTACCACAAACTGGCAGAGAATTAACTACGTATACGTAGTCGCGGGCAATATCTATTATTACATAGAAACGCCAGACTTTAATCAGTTTGCCTAAATAATAATTAAATTATCTGTCCAGTAAATAATAGTCTCGACGGGACGCTTCAGTAGTTAAGGTCGATACTCATAACCATTATCGTAAAATGCAATTTTTATAAAATAATGATGGACCTCCTGCAATTATAAGCACAAAGACTTGTTAATTAAATCAAGTTCCGATCTTTTTAGTAAACAAGTAAGTTTGTATTCATATGTGACGTGAAAAAATAATTAACGTACACGATGATAGTGGGTTCGATCTTTATTGGGGATTTTAGGAAATATTTTCGTTTCTCAATTAATGGAAGTCAACGCTGTACTTTGTATTGCAAATTGTGGCGTTGGGTTGCGTTAAAGCATGTGTACCATATTGTTCTATAAAAAGAAGCCTAAGATATGATTAAAACGTCTTATACATTTTCAGCAGATTAGTTATAACTAGAAGATTTTCTAACTAGAATGTTTTCAAGCTTCACAGTTAAAGTACAAAGCAGAAAGTTTGAAAAGCCGAGATGAAAATTCATTCAGTCTACGCTCGACATACTCGGGTAATTAGGATAAAATCTAACAATGTAAAAATATTTATGCTCTTCTGATATTACAAGATATGCACATTTAAACTTTGATTCAAGTTATATAACTTTAAAGTCAATTTGGCATATAATTTCAAAAAGTTTTACTATATATTAGTGGCAGCATCTAACTGTAAACACAATTAGTTTTGAGTTCTATTATATTTATATGATTCACATTTCCCCGTTATATGGTAATACGAAGCGAAGCGTTGAGTTTCGCCTCCTAAACGCAATGTCTTGAGTTTTAACGGAGCTTTATATAGAGTGTACAGATACCTTCAGCCTCAAGGCTGGCAACACATCCACAGCTCCTCTATTGTCGTAGATGTCGATGGGCAAAGGAAACCACTTCCCATCAGTGTAGGTCTTTCTACTTGTGTACCCCCTTTTTGTTAATAAAAAAATAGGAGAAATAAACAAATTCTCTACATATGCTTTACAATTCAGCAAGACGTCGTTGTTTTATCAGATACATATATGTAAAATCATTATAAAATAAATTTGACGGAAAATTAATTACTCTGTATACTCCAATTAATTTGAAATACAATATAAAGCATTTCGCGGAAAACTGTTGTCAGTAACTTTTTAAATCATATTCTATTTAATATTGATGTATTAATATAATGCCGAGTGGATGGATGCTAGTCTAGACAAACCCCACCGCTTATCATTCCACGGGTGACGTAAACAATAACTAAGATATAAGGATAGATATAAGTAGTAGCGTCTTTTTAAACTGTAGCCTTGAACCTTCTATCTATAGTTTGAAGATTATGGCAAATACCGTATTTCTCAAGAACTTTACCAAGAAAAACAAGTATATTCTCTGACTAAAATCAAAAATCAAGGCCAACATATGTTTTATTAAAATAGGCTTTAGTAATCACTTTGGAATTGTCATTTTACATTCACAACCAATTAGCAACAAATCAAGAAATTTCAAAATCTTTATATAGCAGCGCACGTTGAAAGTAGCATTTCCTTGTTAAATCGGTATAGAAATAAAGGGGGGTTCTGGACCGAATTGCGATTTGTGATGAGAAATAGATTTGCTAGAAACGACAATCGTTCATACGATCAAAACGCAGTGGTTGACCCGAAGTCAAATTTCCACAACAATGCCCTAAATCGAAGCTTGCCCGTAGAAAGGTAATGGTAACTGTTTAGTGGTCACTTCGTGGTGTAATTCACTCAATTCAAATGTTAACTGTGCACAATTCAGAACAATACTGGTGGAACACGCATAAAACAGCCCCAACTCGTCATTCGATCATCACCATTATTACACCCTCACACCTCACACTGCTAAGGAAACAGTGCAGTGCAGTTTTAACACTATAAAACCTATATTTAGAAACAATCCACCATCCTCGTTCTTCGCCGGACCAACCCCGGGAGGGTTGGTCGATTTTGTACTGCTTTCACCCAGTTTACGGAGTTTAGATCCCCAGAGTTCTATCGCAAGGGCTTAAATTGTTTTCCAATTAAAATGTATATATCATTTAATTAAATAATTATATTTGAACACTAAATTAATCATAAATTGAACAGGCTCACCATAATATATAATAATTGTCCGTCGATATATCGTTGCCTCGTTAAATTTCAATCATACAGGAGTAGACACTAAATACGTAGTAACTAATAGTGTAATACAGCGCAAATCGATATATCTCTACTGTAGGATGTTGGACTACAAGTTAACGGAATTCATCTTTGTAATTTTTCATTTGTTATTTAAAAATTGTCTTTGGACGGATTTTTTAAACAAATTAAGAACACGAGTTTGTTTTTAAAAACTCTACCTGAGACCACGGACTACTGTAGAGTTTTCGAAACGTCGGGTTTTAATGTATTTTTGAATCGTAATTTCTACGATGTGCTCTCTTGAAGTCGCTTTCCGCGACCTTATTAATACTTAAACTACAAGAACAGTGTAATTGATAAAATCAAAACATTATATTGATTAGATTTTTTGTTTTTACAAGCTTTTATTAACTTACAATGTATATATATATGTTGGTCGATTGAAATGTCGCGATGCATTTTGAAACATATGTCTTTAATCTAAGAAGCTATAATTTTGTATACACGTTTATTTTGAATGATAATGAATGGTTAGCTGTGGGGCTGCATTCAAAACACAACCTAACGGACTACCCATGATGGCAGATTAATTATTTTGAATGCACTCCTACAATGTGTATATAAAATGAAAGTGGTCGCTGAGAAAAATTCAAAAAAAGTTTTTTAAAAAGCTTTTTATTTAAATTTATGTTTAATTAATTTTCTTAAGCATGACTCAGGTATATAAAAGTGAAATAAACTCAAATAAGTTAATGTTTATTATTTATTTTGAAGAAATATAAAATTATTAATATATATTAATTATTATTAATATACTATATTACTTATATATATATATATATATATTAATAACTTTATATTTTTTCAAAATAAATAATAAATATTAACTTATTTGAGTTTGTTTCACATTTATTTAAAAAAGCGACCAGTATTCCTGGAATACAATTCACCGGGAAAACTGAAACCGATTCGAGTTCTCAACTTACAAACTCTAACCATTTCTGTTGTAAGTACATACAAACTACAAACAATATAAATGTCAAATAATTGTTAGAAATGCCTGCATAATAAAGATTTTAGTCTCATTTCATTGAAATATCTGTATAATGTGTAACGCGTGTGATATACAAACAAGCTAAATATTTTTCCAGTTATAAAAGGAGAGTCTTGACACTAGATTCACAGCTATGAGGGAAAAAGAATAAATCTGGGGATAAATTATTTTAGTTTAACCTAAGAAACTAGTGTTAAAACACGTCGTTCCTCGCTCTACGAGACATTATATATAAAGTGGCGGAACTCAACACCGGGCTTCATTTTACCAGAGCGACGAAATTAAAGTAGTTTAAATATATTCATTCGCTGAATAGGCATCGAACTTACAACCTTAGCGTTTAATCAAAGCCACTAGCCATGCTACAATTGATTCAAGTAAGTAGAAGTATAACATATTTTTAGAGAGCGCATAAAAATTAGAACGCAGCGAGATTCGAACCCACGCCTCTTGGAAACAGTGAAAGCGCTCTGGCCGCTAAGCCATGCGTTCTACATCCAGCTGCATCGAAATTCTTATACGCTTATTAAATATTTAAAAATAAATACTTACACTTATATTGAATTGAAATTAAATTGAATTGATTTTTAATTTCCTAAGTGTGTGATTGACACTTTATAAAAAAAAGTTGATGTATGTTTTTAAAAATTTTTAGTTTTTAATTATTAAAAAGTTTGTATTTACGTCCAAATATAATAAATACAGAAGGGCAAAATTGGACAAACGAAACAAGTTTTTCAATATATATATATATATGTATAAAGGCTATTATAGTTATCATAACAAATATATCGGCATTATCATACTCATGTTATATAAGTCTTATATTTTTTATCGTCTAACTACATCAAATATATATAAAAAAATAAAACCCATTCTTAAATATAAAACACCGATGCCGTCATACCATTTCCTTTATCTTTTGACAATTTACGCACACAATGAATCATGTAAAAAAGTGTGTTATAAATAGATTATTTTGAACAATATATATTTTTGTAACATTATTAAGGAAAATAATTTTATCATGACGCCTATAAAACTTTTTTTAAATAATCCAAAGTGCAGAACGGAGTGACTTATTTTTTAATAATTATACACGCTTCGACCATCTTAGAAAATGCAGTAAACTGGAGATTTAAAAAAACACAAAGAAGGTTGCCTATTAAATCTCTCTCTCTCTTTTGGTTTTCATGAAAAAAATAATCATTAAAGGTGGTACCTATTCTGTTTTGCATAGTAATTATGTGTTCAAATTTCAAAAACATACAAAATAATAAATTACATGGATACTAGGCTATAAATGTATGAAGCTGAAAAAAGTCAATATCAGGTGTCCAGGCCGCCAGGCCATTTTTGTATTCAGCAAGCATGCACGGCCTATTGACAACTCAGTACGCGTGGCGAAAGAATTATATATTCTCCGGTGTGAAATTTACCAAACAATTGAGTTAGTTATTTATAAAAACAATACGGCATTTAAAAGTCGACGATAAATAAACAATGATGAAAAAAATATTGATATATTTAACATTTTTTTTAATGTCTAAATATGTCTTTTTCAATATTGATATAATTTCCCTTTCTCTATATTTCTGGTGAACTTAGTTTTAAAAGAGTGGGCGTATGCTCGTTCGGAAGTTCCGAAGTAGCTAATAGAAACTCTATTTTATTCAATTTGCAAGTAAAATATTATATCTACTGAAAAATTTGGGAATTTTAATAATATAGTAAAATAGTAAACGATTAAGTAATTTCACACTACATTTCATTTGATCCTAGAGTTCAACGGGCAAATATGAATTAAAGCAAAATAAAAGTTTTGCTTTATTTTATTTGAAATAAAACTTTTAAACGAATAAATAATATCTAAATAATAATAGAATCGTGTCAAGTGTTATCGCACATATGAAAGTAGGCAGTGAGAACCTAGTGTCCAGACATTCCGCTCTCCACTTTCCGTCCGAAATCGGAACATTGTGTGTGAAAGGCCAGAGCATAGCCCTGCTTTGTCTTAACAGAGCATAAACAAAAATAATGTAATTATGATAATTTCTCCGGCTGGGAATCGAACCCACAAACATCGCGTTTCAAGCCAAACGCGTCACATCATGCCGCGGTGGCTGCATAAATAAATTATATTAATATCAAATAAAATATTTTATTACTTCTAAAAAACAAAAATATGTAAGTAAATATGTGCAATCGCGAATTCCCAGAACAAAGTTAAATAAGTTGATCGTAGTGTTAGCATAATGCAAAATAGAGATGAATACCACGAAAATATCATACTGCATTACGAATATTATACAAATACGCTATATTTGAAAATATACAATACATAGTAAAATCTAAATTGCAAAATTTTAGACGTATTTAATTTTTTTTTGTATAATGACTGATTGGCAAAGGGGCACTCTGTTTTCTACATTTTGCTTATAAGATAGACCTATTCATTTCTCCGTTCTGGTAACAAGAAAAAAAGCAGCGTTGAGTTCAGCCACTCGACACGCAACGACTTTATTTCGGACGGAAAGTGGAGAACGGCGTAAGTGGAGGACACTAGGGTCCCTCTAACTACCCTGCTATGCAGGGTATGCAGTTGGTCACTAACTCTCTGACCACCTTGATACTCTGAAAATATATATCACTTACAATTTTTATTATTATAATATATTGTATATAATTTATAACTTTTTTATAGTAATGAGTAAATTTAGTAGTCCGTGGTCGTGAAAAACCTACCATTAAGAAAATTTTATGAAACGTCAAAATTAGAGAATATTGACTGGTTTGAAAATTATTTCTTCCCGGAATAATACTAAGATAACACTAACAAAAAAACACTACACTATTGTAGTGTGCATTTTCTCGTGAACTGAACTGAACATCCTGTCAATTATGTCGGGTTCTTGCTTTCGGAATATTGTGTTACCGTCGGATACAGACTACTGTTCAAATTTCAAATCAAAACCGCGTTGTTAAATTCTCCTTCAATTTGTAGATAAATATAGATTGAAGATAGCATTTATATATATATATATATATATATATATATATATATATATATATATATATATACTGTAGTTAACTTAATTAAAGAGGCAGGGACTGCCTACGCATACAAAATCCCTAGAAAAATGTTACGCATAGTATTTTTTCAATTTTTAAATGCGTTTTCAAAGGGACGGCCATTAGCTTATCGGTCCAATTGCATTAAACGGCATAAAAAGTGACATCGCTGGTCGTAAAAAAGCCCTGCTCTAAAGTTTAAGCCTAAAAGACTTTAATTTTTTTAACGCAATTACATCAGCATAGTATTATTACGAGTATATGGATAGAGTAATATAATTTCCTGAATTTTTATTTTTAATTTTAAATTGTTAAGGGGCAAGTCTTTATTGATTTATGGAATTTTGTCCGACATATTGAATAAAACTTTGAAGGCGAAAACTGGCTTATTAAGTGAATAATTTCTAAAGAAATTATTCTATGAACAAAATATAAGCATGTTATTGATATCCATGATCTCTGTAATATACGAGACAAACGAAAACTGAAACTTACCTAATATATTCTGCCAGTTAAAATACGCGTCCCTTCTATACCTGGTCGCTACTAGATCATTGAAAAAGACGTTTATGACAGAACGATTCTCCAGATTAATTGAGTCACTGTAACAAATTATTATATAATATATTAATAATTACAGTCTAAGGACATACAATAGAATCTTAATATATATATATACATATTTTCTATCTCCCATGGGGTAAAATAGAACCTATACTTTGATACGCCATTCGCCGTTTTTAGATTGGTGAAGATATTCTCTGAGTTGGATAGCGAATTAATGCGCGCTAAATGTTTTTCTTTTTCTAAATAAAGCTATTCGTATCCGCAGTAGTGTTAATTAATAAAAGGCCATCTTGGCTTATCAATATACGTCCAAAAACTTATCAGTATACGTCCCATAAAGCTTCGTAAATATTCTTTTACACCTGTTACAACTCATATTGTTTTTGTTGTTTCCAAAAAAAAAATAACATTTTTTAAATAATATATTTCTATACAAATAAATCAATTTCCAAATAATAGAGTTAGTCTCTAAATATTACTACCTTCCAGCGTCTCAATTCATTTTTCACAGTTAATTAAAAATCGTCCATACGGATGATATGGATCTAAAAGCATTGTCAGGTATAAAATACTTTTGCTACGAAAACGTCGATTTATTTTACGCTGCCAGCAGAATCTCTCGAGTTAGTAATTCTGAGGAATTTCATGATGAAAATACTTAGACTTGTTAACTGTCATACTACTAATATATAATACGTATGCCACAAGAACTGGACGTTGCAATTACCTGGGGTTTATTAGACTAGTTTAGTCCATGTAGACTTTGCAGAGTAATATGTGTGGCAGGAAGTTGGTTAGTTTTTTTACATAAAATTGTTTTAATAAATGGAAGAGAAATTATTTTGAATTAAATCATAACGGGATCTGACTGGATTTTACCGGATTGTAAAGTAACAATAAGCTAGTTTTGTCTAGGTGTCATTAGGCAGAAGCTGGATTAGAGGACATTTAACTGTAATATGCATTTATAGGTAAAATTAGATGCACAATAATAGGGTTTAAAAAGAAATTACAAGAAAGAAGTTCCGCTGACCGGAACACCAGCCGCCAATTTGCCCATAGCGACTTCCAATGGATAATCAAAATGTTCGCACTCAGGCATACAGTGGATCAATTTGACATTTCCATCTGAATATATACTGTCGTTCTGTCCCCGTTCTCCTATTATAGTGGGACCTAAGTTTAGGAAAAAAAATAGGTTAATAAATTAGAGATGTATTTAACAATTTTTTTATTAAAGAAAAGTATTTTTTTTTCTTCACGTCTTATAACGAATAACAAGGATAGGCAGAGAGTGTCTAGTGTCCAGACACTGATCTCCACTGTCAACCTGAATTCAAAACGCCGCGTCTTGCCTTGTCAGACACAGAAAATACAATTATCTTTACATCCATCCATTAATAAAAACTATAAGGTGCTTTAACGGACAAGATTAAGATATTGAGTGGAATTCGAACCCAGAGTTATCGTGTACACGTCAACTACTTCATAAGGGAAAAGTAAAATAAATGTTATACTCACTAATAGTTCTCTCCAGACACTCAATGTCGTGAAAATTACATATTCTATAGTGATCTGAAAGATAAATTAAATTATAAGTTTTACGAATATGTATATAAATTGTAACTTAACAAGTTATATTAAACTAGCTTTGGTCCATCTTTAGCTTTACTAATAGTACATAAGCTGACGGTCGTATGTTCAAACAATAAAAGCAGCTTCACGCTTCTCGTAGCAGGCAAAGATAACCTAGTGTTTAGACGACCTTTTCTTTAAATTGTTTTTTTGCACGTGTATAAATGTGCAAGGCCTTTATAGTCTCCCGGGATAGTTCCGGGAATGCTATATTCATTAAACTTCCTTTGATACAATAGAAATTAGCTACAATTGATATTAGCTAAAATTTCAATCCAATCTTTCATTCTATCTTTGGCCATGATATTGAAAAAATTGCCGCCTTTTCCCTTAATTCATTCCAGAATGCATTTTGTTTGTAAGTGGATTCATCTAGCCTAGGTTTCAATATATCCTACACGTGTATGCGCGCGCACGTCGCTCCCGGGCTAGTTTGGGTAGGCTGTCGGGGGGTGCCCACCACTCACACTCCTCTACGACCGACACAGGTTTTCACCGCCAGGATTACAGCTTATGGCTAGTGTTCTAAAAGAGGCTTGATTTTTGAAATAAATAATTACAAAAATCGATTTTCTATACCAACCTTTAAAAAAATATACTAACCTTTTTGAGGAAAATAGAAAGGAATACAGTCACATTGAATTATCAATATCTGTATCTTCTTCAATGACATGCAATTGTGAAATGAATACTGGTGAAAATTAGCTATTGTTACCTGAAATATAATAATATTTTTTAGGAGGTTTTTGCTTTTTTCTGAATAGCAGGGTAGCAGTAGCCCGAATAGCGGAAAGTGGCGAACCTAGTGTTCTCCAATTTCCGCCCGAATTCGAGATATTTCGTGTTGAGTGGTGGAACTCAACACGAAATAATATTTTAAATACAATCATTGCCCCAAATGGGAATCAAACCCACAACTAATCGCCGTTACAATAAGACGTTGTCTCATTTCGCTACGATGGCTTCCATGCAATATTTAAATATAAGTAGAAATTTCGCATATAGAAATTCTCCATCCTCCACTTTTCACTCAGCCGCACAATCACCATGTTCCCAACACTTACGCAGACTTTCGCTTTTGTCTAGACCGGGCGAGTGTTATTCCCTCGAGTGAATGTCGATCCCACTACCATTGCGTGTCTCGTGGCGCTCAAACATTTCTTCTCACAAACTTAGAGGTATTGATCAGGGCTACTGACAATAAAACAAATATGTCTAAGAACCGTTCTCAATTCAATGAATACAGCTCCGCAGACACAGACTTTTAACAATAAAGAAATATATAACAAGAAATAAAGAATACTGAACTAATAAAAGCACGGACTAAATACGTTCGTGGTTATCTATATGAAGACCTTTGCGTGCACAGCAAAGGACACCGTGTTACAATAGACTACCTCTATTATATATTAAAACAGAAATATTGATGTCGACAGTGATATGAAATTCACCAAGCACGTTTTATATGAAATTATTAAAAGAATTGAAAGGTGCTTTCTAAAAAACCCCTAATACAGATTTTATATAATAGAACTTTTTAGACATTTTGTTGAAGTGACAAGACACTCTGTTATTGACTTGCAGTGACTTTTTACAAAATATAATAATTAAAAAATATATATTATGTATTGAAAATATAAATATTAAAACCTACATTATTTATAAGTGAACTCCACATGCATCAAACTCTTATGTAATTAAGATATGAATTTATGTGGATAATAAATGAATTAATTCAAGTGTATTTTACACATGATATTTTTTATACCTTTACGCTTATTCCCATAGCAGGTTAATTATAGACAAGCTAGTGTCAGGTCACTTCGTTCTCCACTTTCCGCCCGAAATCGAGATATTCCGTGATTACGGAGTGTCTTAGATACCCGAGCGGAGAAATGAAAATATTGTTCTATAATCCTTAAGTCATTTGAAAGCTGAAACTTAATATTTCCTGTAATTATCAAAATTGCGATAACAATCGGTATTTCAGTAACGACATCATGTTACTGTCGGAAATATCCGTCCACGCGATGTTTGTGGATTCAAGCGCGGCTCACAGAAAAGTTTATATATGTATAAATTAAAAAAAAAAGAAACTCAGTTTCTTTTTAAACTTAGCACGGCCTTAGATCTCTAAATTTAATGAATATAAGCAAATAAGGGAACTTTAAACGAAATTTCCTGTACGTCACGATCGTAGATTTAAGTATTAAAATTATCTAGTTAGATATCTGTATATTTATCATTTCACTGACCTCCAAGCTTAGATAAACTTATATTAAATTAAAAATATAATCGCGCTGCAGTTGCAAGGTATCAGACTGTAACGGCGGTGGTAGTGAGTTCAATACATACCTACTATGGGACAGTTTGTAATTATTATTGTTTTTTCTCTTCTCCAGCTTTCTGGAGAAAAAATAATAATATACTAGAAATAAAAAATACTAATAACCGTCTTTACTTTATAAAAATAAAAAATAATAATAACCGTCTTTACGGAAGCTTAGATTGCACTAGGTTCTCTTGTTACCTTCCCATTATATGTGGGGAGTGTATAAATAAAACAAAAAATTGAGCAATAGCCATTCGCTATTATATTATTATATAGTTTAAAAAGTATCCAGTCATTAATTTATAAAAGCAAGTTAACAACTGGACTAATTAATGAATTATAAATCGAAAAAAACTTATCGATAACAGTTCAGTTTCTTTCACAGTTCAATTCACAACTTAACTAGAACCGTTCAAGCACTGTTGGAACAGGATTTAAAAGAACCATTCTGTGCATAAAGAAAATACGTTATTTCTTCTCTAGAGCGCAATGAAAGAATCTATTATATGTATTGTCGAGGTAAAAACTGCAGCCTTATAAATGCTTTCAAGTGTTTTGATATCTTCATTATTTTTTTCCGCTCAGCGGGGTAGTAAGAGAGAACCTAGTGTTACGACACTCCGTTTGTCCACTTTCGATCCGAAATCGAGATATTTCTTGTGGCGGAACGGCAGAATAGCGGAGTGGCGGAATAAATACCGCGCTTTGGTCTTAGTTACCATACCGCTGGTCGGGAATCGAACCCACAACCAAGTGCGTTTGCAGTCAGACGCTGTACCACTGAGCCACGATGAACTCTAAATAAAAGCTATATAGAAACTAAACAAAGAACTGTCGTGAAAATACCATTTACGTATCAATCAATTAATTTACCTATCGACAGTTTCGTATCGAAAAGTAGTATTGAAATTCTAAAACCTCAAAAGTTTATTCGATATCATTGATCATTTTTGTATATATGATTATTTTGTATATTTTTTATTCTGTGTATTTCGTCATTGTGGCGCAGTGGGAGCATCTAAGAGCGTGAACACGATTAGTTGTGGGTTCGATTTAAACTCAGGGGAATGATTATATATTCATTTCTCCGCCCTGGTACCGAAGTTCCACCACTCAATACGCAATGCCTCGATTTCAAATGGAAAGTGGAAAGTGGAGTGATTTGACATAAAACAATTTTTTTTTTCTATAGGCAAGGCAAACGACAACACCAAACCGTGTAACACCAAAGGAGCTGTTAAGGAGCAGGGATGTTGCCGGCCTATGTGGAAAAAAGGGGGGAGCTTCATTTTTCTTTTTACAAGTAACTGATGCTTGTACTCATTGATTCAAATTTCGTCTATACATATTTCCCTACTTGGAGAAGGAGTGTATCCAATCTAGAATGCAAAGTTTTCGTACTGTAAAAACGCATTGCACGCGTCGCATTTGTGATATATTTGTATATAAAAAATATATATAATTCAACAAACACACTGGCTTTATGACGCCATAAAAATATACATATATAAGCAAGCAAAAATTTCTACAAAGAAAAAACTTTTCTACGCGTTACAAAGTAAGAGTAACCTAGTGTCCACTTTGCATCCGTAATCGAGACATTTTGTGACAAGTGACGAAACTGCTAAAGCGGAGAAATGAAAATAATATCTCCGAATAGTCTAAATCAAAGGCATAGCCAAAGCGAGCTCAAAAAAAAACTTTTCACAAAGAAATATTACAAGAAAATGTGATCGATCATTTATTTTTCATTCCTTATAATGTTTTATTATTACGGCAATTTTTCGATACGTTCTCAAGATATAGAGATTAGCGGCTCTCGATGTTTATTATCACTGAACATTTTGCGTCAATGCCCCGTTGAAGATATAATACTCAGATAGAATAATTCAATTACGTACGTAGCTTGTCAGATTTTATTTCAATACATACTGTATTATCGTGTATCAAATCGAATGTGAGTTTGTTTGTTTGTAAAAATTTTTTTATTTATTTTATAATATTTATTTCTACATTGAAATGTAGTAAATTTAAATTGATAAAAAAGTTCAATGTCAGTTTTGATTAATTAAAAATAATATTCATATAATGGTATACGAGTATATAATAGTAGGGAATAAAGAAAAGTATTCTTATGAGTAACAGTTACTTTTTTTTTTTAATTTAAATATCCCGCTTTTTTTCTAATACCAGGGTTAGTCATCGAGAACCTATTGTCAATGTCAATACATCATGATGTGTGACAGCGTTTGACTATTAAATGATGGTTGTGGGTTCGATTCTTACTTGAAGAAATGATTATATTTGCTTTTTTTTTTATTCGATTTTAATTACTATGCTCTTAATTTTGTAGACGGTTTTTACATTTTTTTTAATTCAAGAGAAGCGTGAGGTTCTAAGTGTCTAATAATATTTATTTAAAAACTTGTATGAATTTTACCACAATTACTTTTAAGATAATCTGATATAAGAAAATCTGCCAAGAGCGAGATGGACTCGTGTATTGAGGGTTCCGTACCTATACCTAACTACATTTTTATGCATTTACAATTTCTCGTTGACATAGGGTACGAGATTTCTTTTGGATTTATTTTAAATTTTATATAGGTTTTAGTTCTTTCAGGAGCATTATTTTGTTTACAGTTGAAAGAAACCATGAACCCGCGTACGCACTTGATATTAAAAACATTTTTAAAAAACCTAAAAAAAAATTGTAGTGATCGTATAAGATTTTGGAAATAACGGGATGTAAAACGCATAGCTTAACGGTCAGAGGGCTACGACGTTTCCAAGAGACGCGGGTTCGATTCTCGCAACGATCAAATATTTTACTAAAAATGTTTTTATTATACTAAGTATGAGAAAAACATATAAAAAAAAAAGTGTTAAA
This sequence comes from Podotricha telesiphe, assembly GCA_038994665.1. Lineage (NCBI taxonomy): Eukaryota > Metazoa > Arthropoda > Insecta > Lepidoptera > Nymphalidae > Podotricha > Podotricha telesiphe. The sequence continues at coordinate 205,144 of JAOYRR010000019.1, read as the reverse complement.
ATACTTAATATTAGTTGGATATCTCTACAAATTTCTGAGTCTCGACAAACAGACATACACCGCAGTGATATTATAAGGTTTGCGTTTTTCCTTCGACAGAATAAAATAGAAAACAAATAGGCAGCATTTTCGTTAATTTTCATAATTAGCGGCTGTTGTTTTTCTCCAGTTGACTAATTAGAAAAAAATACATATGGGGCATTTCATTTTCTGTATTTGGTCGCTACATTTCCTTGCATAATGTTATAAAATAAAATATTTTTCAAGCTTTTCGTGGTGCAGTGGCGCAGTATCTGAGTGCAAACGCGGTAGTTCCGGGTTCGATTTCCATTCGGTGAAATGATTATAATGAATTTATCTTCATTCCTCTACTCTGGTGGCAAAGCGCGGCGTTGAGTTTTTTCACACAACATCTAATATATCGAATTCTGGTGGAAATTTCGAATTATGGTGAACGGAATTTCATTACAGTAGGTTCTATCTGCGGGGTAAAGTAAAACTGAAATAAATTAGGACACTTCAAATAAAATCTTTTTCTAAGTTTGCTACACTTAAAACGTATATACGTATAATCATCATACATATTAAATTTATTATAAATTCTTAATTATAATAAATGTAGTTCTCAAATTCATTGAAATTTCACAATTAATTCTTTTATACTAAATATGCCTGCAGCCTGAAGAGATTTTTTTGTACTATTTAATTAAAAGCGATAATCTAGCTATTTACTGGTTCTATAGAAAAAATATTTTTGTATTGTTTAGTTAGACAGCCTGTCCATTTGCGTAGGAAGGCTATAAGCTACATAAATAATATTATAATACGATCAATAAGACCGGCACATCGTAGAAAAGCACGATAATAATTCCACTTGAGAGCTTTCGTTGCATGCGCTATGTGAACAGTTATAGTCATTAAAAAATTATAACATTATATACTCTAATTTTATTTTACTTTAAAAGTTCCAAAACATGGCCGCAGCAGCATATATCTTTTCAAAAGCTTTTTTAACTTTTTTGGGTGGAACAACTCTTGCACTTCATTTTGAAGCTTATATCTTTAATTGTTCAATAGATTGCAATATGAAAAAAAAATAGCTTAAGATTCGAGCCTTGAGGAACACCTACTATAATTGGGAAGGGTTAGTGTCGCCAGCAGTCCTAACAATTGAAGTGCGAATCGCAGTGCGTGTCCCTGATAATGTCAATATAGGTCTCAGCAATCCCTTAATACACAACACCTATACTAGCAGAGTTAGCAAGGCACGCAGTCACAGGCATTCTTCAGATCTAGCAATGCCACAGAGCTCTCCTTTTTCCCTGTATGCCTCCATTAAAGTTGTGAAGACAAAAAAGTTGTAAATTCAAAATTAAAAAGAATACATCAATGCGTTACATTTGACTTTTAATATACAAAAACAACCTAGTGCCGAGACACTCCGTTCTACACTTTTCACCCGAAATCCAGACATGCGTATTGAGTGGTGGAATTTTACAACACGCCTTTGTCTTGCCAGAGAAAACATTAAATATAATAATTCTTTGAGCCTAGATTGAACTCACAACCATCGTGACTTCAGTCAGATGCTGTGCCACTGCGGAACAAAGGCTTAAATGAATATTGTAAGCGGTGTTTTTGTTTAAAAAAACTCTGTAACAATATAATAAACGACTAAGCGTAGTAGCGCGCCTTCTCAATATAAATATATTGAGAAACAGGAGCGGGTCGTGAAGTGGAAAGGCGGCGACCGGCCCCCGGAAGCTCCGCGATATACCAACTAGCAGGCCAAGCACTATAAAGTGAATAAAAGTGTTTATTTTAACTTTAATAATACACAAGAAGGCATTTAAGAAGACTTTAAGTGTTTTATAATCTTACTTTTATAGTGTACATTATATATTATGATAGACGTTATGTAAAAAGCTTTTCCTGCATAGTAGGGCAATCAGAGGGAACCGAGTGTCGAAACACTTCGTTTTCACTTTCCGCCCTAAATACGGAGATTGGGTGTCGAGTGGCGGCACTCAACGCGCGCTGTGTCTTAGAAGAAATGTAAATATTTTAAAATAAAGTTTAAGCTAAGCTTATTTAAATATTATATAATTAACTTATTTTCCTTTAGCATTTAATAATAATGAGATTTATTAATGCTAATAATAATAATAGAGTTTAAAGTGATACTAGATCATTAATATTATTATATACTTTTTCTTTTTATTATTAACTCCATGTTTGGGTATAAGTGGTAACTTAACTGGCTAATAAATTATTCATTTGTGGCATGTGTATTTACTTATTGTAAATGCTGTTTATTTGCCTAATATTAATAAAATAAATAAACAAAATATTTACTTTAATTGAGTCCCCAAGTGGGAATTATACCCAAAACCGTTTAGGTGGTGCGAGCTTGCGTTTACATTCAGAGGCTGTCGCCAGGCCTCTTAGATGCTAATTATCCAATGAGTATAAGACGGCTTGCTCTAATTTACAAGATTTAATGAGAGATAAAGAAAATATTGTTGCGATAAACAAATAGGGATTAAAGATTATTGTCTTAAGGAAACAAAAAATCTACGGGGGCGAGTCCCAGGCAAAATTATTATATAAAACGTTTATCGCAAATAAATTTATTATAAGAGAATGTTTTAAAGCGCAGACAGTGCCCTCAAGTCGCGACGGCGGACAAATTAAATTCAAAACATCGAAATATTTTTTTTCATATACAAGTTATACGCGTTATTCTTTAAATTTTAATTTCTACTCATCCTTTTTTCCGCATAGCATTGTAGTCAGAGAGAACCTAGTTTCCAGACATTCCGTTCTCCTCTTTCGAAGTCGACGCTGCGCTTTGTCTTAGGTATCACAGCGAAGAAATATGAATATTTTAAATATAACCATTCCCTCGAATGGAAATCGAACCCACTACCAATAGCATTTACAATTCGACACTACCCTAAAGCGCCACCATGGGCGTTTTACAAAACACTTATATTTAATTACTAAATGATTTGTTAAATATCAATATATGCAAAATTTTAAAATTCAGCTAAGACGCCAATTACTTAAATCAATGTAGGTATTGTCAGTGACAGATGTCTGTTAGTATCACGAATGTGCTAGAGCTCTTATTGTTAAATATATTTTTTTCCATTTTATGATGTTTTTGTCTAAATTGTAACTGATATCCATTATGGCAAGACCAGCTCTAACAATGTGCTCTAACACCTAGACAATCGGATTGATTGGCAGTCGGCCGAACGTGAAAAATAATATTTGGTATACGTTACATATTTTCGTGATATTTTTCGTGAAAATCCTAAAAAATTATGTATTAATGTATAGAAATTTTGAGGAAAGCTTGTGAAAACGTAATGCCTTTTTAAGTTTGATTCTCTATTATGGCACAATTAGGAATGAAATGCTAGCTCCAGTCTATTTCAAAGGTATCATTGCAATAGTAAATCTGTAAAAAGTCCAGCTCTGCTCAGGTCTGAGGCATTAACTTTAGTGAACCGGTGGTAAATTGTTTGACGTTCAAAACATGAAGCATGTAACTTCTTATTTTGAATAAAAATATTTGACTTTGGTGACAATTAACAATATTAAACATATAAAAAACATAATAATTATTAGAATATTTAAGATTTATTAAAATTTTCATTAATAACAATAGAAAAACCAACACACATACATCGTCAGTTTAGCAAAAATTTCGATTTTGAATGCAACTTATTTCACGAAAGGTTCGTTCCTTACCAAGAGATATCCATAATATGTTCAGACTTCAGACGTCAGACTTTACTTGTTCTAGTCAAAAAGTTTGATATTCCGACACTCAATATGCTATTAATAATACTAGCTGTGCTCGTGACTTCGTCCGCGTGGTATTCTAAAATAAACCCTAACCCTACTTACTCCTTATTACATTACAATACTATCTGCTAGTAAAAATACCCTTAAAATCGGTCCAACCGTTCTATAGATTAGCCGAAACAAACAGACACACTAAAACTGTAAAAATTTAATTTTTGTATATGTACAGTGTATACATACATATTCATTAAGTAAAAAGCGGTTATTTACTTCTTATTACATTATATACTATCTGCCAGTAAAGTCCCATCAAAGTCGGTCCAACCGTTCCTGAGATGAACCGGAACAAACAGACAGACAGACAAAAAATGTAAAAAAAATAGTTTTTGTATATGTACACATACATATTCTTTTAGTAAAAAGCGGTTATTTTAATTTTACAAACAGACACTCCATGTTTATTTATTTGTATAGATATGATGGAAAATCTTTTGATGTTGTGTATTATTCGACTTAGGAAAGTTATCCGGACGTAGGTGTATGAAATTTGGCATATTCAAAGTTCATACGGCGAAGTACAAACAAGTTGAAAGCAAATACTTTTCATAATAAGGAATTAGATACATTTAGTTAATAAAATAAATATTACACAAACTAAGCAATACTCTGTGTTTGACGCACACTCTCTTATAAAGTGTGACTTTATAAGAAAGTGTATGTCAAGAAGCGAAAGTGTACGTCTGTACGTGTACACGTTGCTAAGTTACCGTGTATTTTACGCATCGACGAGTTGCTTCTCTTTTTAATGACAGAGTGACTTATCACTGTATTACTTATATAATATATACATGATATTATAGAAGACTCAGTAAACGTGATTTGTAGTAGGTTCGATTACCGTTTCGAGAACTATATATAAATTTATTTTCATTCATACTCTGGTGATAAGATAAAGAGGCATTGATTTCCGCCATTCAACACGCAATGTCTCAGATTCGGGCGGAAAACGGAGTTTCTTAATACTAGGTGCTTTGCTACTCTCCTATTTTCCTATATACGAAAATGCCTACAGATGCCCATAATATGAAAAGTAAAATTATATAACATTATAAAGAATTTCATTCGTTATACAATATTTCTATATACTAATATTATATTTCAACTATAACAATATTTCCGAAATATAATATGAAAAACAACGTTATCGACGATCTTTTTAAATGTACTTATGAAACTTTAGATTCGATGATGCCGCCATAATATTTTGACAAGAAAAACAAATATTTTCTTCAAATGCAGAACACTGTTACATGAATATATTTCTACAAAGGAAAGGCAAGTAGCGCGGGTTCGAATCCCGCTGCGTTCAAATTTTTATACGTTTTCTAAATATGACATCGCATATTAGATAACGGAACTCATCATCGTGGTTTGCGTCTGTCTTACGTATGTACATACACAAAGGTATTTTTCTCTATCTATCTTTCTATCTATTTAAAATTTATATATGTAAAATAAAAAAAAATATTGTAATAAAGCGTAGTAATACGGAATTGGCATATTTAGTTATAAGGTATATACACTCGTAAAGGTCCAATATCACGAAATTTCTAAATCATCTTTCTATTCATCATACTATAATAAAACAGTAAAAAAGTTGTGTCTGTACATTGAATATATTAACGAAAAGACCATTTTAGATGACGCAAAAATAGTAATTGAATATGAATTTATGATTTTCAAAGTTTTTGTCTGTCTGTTAATCTGTTTGTACGCGTACATCTTCGTAGTTAATGGACCGATTTGAATAAAATTCATTTTGGTGTATACTTGTTAAGCCTGGTCAGGCATTAAGGTATAATTGATTTGACATAAGTAAAAGCCACCGTAACACAATTTATTCAGCGCGATGCGTACTCTCTTTGCCAATATATAAATATAAGATCCAGTGCAACTGAAGAAGAACCAAAATGGTCTAGCTAAACCATAAGGAATAAGTAAATGCTTCATCAGTAAAAGTTATTCATTATGGAGGGCAGCTTTCGTTAAATAAAAAAAAAATATACATATTGAACTTTGCGGTACACTGGGATATGTCTGTTAGTAAGTTCGATGGTTGTGAGTCAACTCCCACTTCAGATAATAATTAAATTTGTATTGATTTAACTTTTTCTCTCCGGTATGAAAAAAATGGGCATTGAGCCTGAAGTTTCAGCATACAATATGCAGCGTCTCGAATTCGGGTGGAATGCTGAGAACGGAATGGCACTAGTTCCTGTTTGTCGATTACGACTACACTACGACTACAATTATCTGATTTGGAACTTAGAGACAAAACAGCTATACAGAAATTCATTATAATTTTGGGTCAGTTTTAATGCCAACATATAGAAAATGGAAGTAATCAATACTAATATTATAAATGCGATGTGACGTCATCATGGCCGAACCACTGAACCGATTGTGATGAAATTTTATATAGAAATACTTGAGGGTTTAGGGATGAACATACGCTTTTTCTACCCATTTGTTTAGCTTTTCCAGGAAAGGAAATATTTTTATGAAAAGGCCGCCGAAGTAGGAAAAAAATATAGTTAACGCGGGCAAAGCCGCGTGCGGGTCGCTAGTACAAAATAAAATCTCTTTTCTATTTTATAGGCTACAACTCGCCTATTATAATAAAATTATAAAGTTGTTGAATATCTTATAACACGCCACTTGTTAATACTCTTGTTGATAGCGAGAGGCTTTCTAAATACCATTTAATAGCTCTCTTCATACTGTGTCGAATAATAAATCGGCTACTGATTAGTCTTTAAAATAAAAGAAAAAAGAAAGAAAAGAACAGAGTACTTTAACACTAGGTTTCTTTTAACGTTTTGTTTTATTACTTCAACAATAATCTCACTTGTTATAAAAGTATAAACGAAAGTGATAAAAAAAAAATTGCGATTGATAAATCACGCTACCGCCACATGATAATCATTCTGATGAAAATATAAATTATATTCTATTGTGTATATAGAAGCCAAAAATATATAATCATACCATTTTTTGAGACATTATCTCGCCTCTGACGAACCATGAGAGTACCAGCTTAGTTGGGTCGAGCACTCGAAATAGAGGCGCGTGTTCGGAACCCGTTACATTCAAATTTGTAAAAATATGTAAATTATTTTTCATTCTAAATGTCTATATCACTATAAAATCAGCTTGGCATCGCATAGCCGATATAGGTAGTCCAAGAGAATCTATTGTCAAGACACTCCATTCTCCACTTTCCGCCCATAATCGATACAATGCATATGGAGTGGCGGAACTCAAAGACGTGTTTATTTTATCAGAGCGGTAAAATAAAAGTAGTTCAAATATAAACATTCCCCATTGAATCGAACCCACAACCCATCGTGTCCAGGCGGTACGCCACTGCGGCACAATGCCCTCAATAAATATAAAAATAATAATAATATACAAATAGTAGTTATTTCAATGTTATTTTATTGTATTGTATTGTATTTGCTTCAATCAATTTAATTTGTTATCATAAAAAAGGGGTAAACGCCGTGAATCATATTGTGATTAGAAAATAATTGTGATAAACTTCGCTATCACTTACGTAAATATTTTAATGAGATAAAATTGCTAGGAAATGCTATATTCGTCGGACCGTACATGAATTTAATCTCTAATCTAATTTTCTATGTGTATTATCTGTTGGAAAGGCTCTAAGCTCTTCACTTACCTATTTAGAGATGGTAGTCGCCTCATTGACTTTGTAAATACATGTGCAAACAGATGGGTAGTATTCTATTTATTTCACTAATGTAATATATTTGTAATGCTTATATAATAAATAGATTGGCAACCCATGAAAGAGGTCACCTCGCCCATAACCTATTTGGCCTTTTGGAGATCAAGGAAAAAAATTACATTACACAACATTTTGTATATTAAAACTCTAGAATATGATATTTATATGAAAATATATGAATAAGTATTAGAGTAAGTGCGGCGTTGGGTTCCGCCGCTTGACTCAATTGTGCGGTAGGTGTATACGACATAACATGAGAACAGAGTGGATACGACAGCTGTGAAACTATAATTTTATATTATATACTATTGACTCGTTTTCGTAGACTACATTCAACAAACGTTCTCACTTATATAATAAAGATTGATAAAATTTATATTTAAAATTGTTGTAACTTTTCTTATTTATGAACCATTTTAAATTAAAATAAAATTGAATACTAAGGAAAATTTACCGAAATACAATATGAATTTAAGTTTGTTGAGTTGTTTCTGAGATAAGCGTGCACAAATGCACAAACAAACAGATAAAAAAATTTAAAACTATTATTTTTAGTTATATTACATTGATATATTTTTATATCCCAATAATATTTTTTCTTATATACCTTCTATGTACATACAACGATCAATTACAAAACCAAAGCTAATTACAGTGTACACTTTAATATTCTGATAATAGAATAGGATTAATTCATAATCAAACCATATCAAGACAAAATCAAAAATAGAAAACTCTTACATCCTCTTTATTAAGCTATATTAAAATTCAACCATCGTGGTGGAGTGAAATTGTAGCTAATATATTGTTGTAGGTTCGGTTCCTTTTTGTAACCTGTTTTATTGTAGGATGTGTGGCATTGGGACTATTTACGTTATATAGTCAAACACTATTAAAAATTGTTGAATTTTTGGATAATCAATTCAACAACCCATTCGCATAATATAGGATATATGTAGGTTTAATATTTATGATTCCAACAATGTCATTCGTTGAGCAAAACTGATATTAGCATACCTCTGGGACTTGATAAGAATTTGCTATCTAAGGATTATATTTACTTTTCCGCATAATCTGTCGTTCGTAATCAATAATAACGTCTTTAAAAAATATAATTTCGAATTAAGAAATTGGAATCCTAAGATAAACTTGTATAAAGGTATTTTAGAGCATTACATACGAAATCATCATCATAATTTGCATACTAATGCAGAGAGTCCGTATATTTAAACTGAGAAGCCAATTTTTTACAAAGTGAAAGTCGAATAATGTTATTCGAAACAAATAGTTATTTAATTTTTTTTTAGAAAACGTATATAATTTTTTACGTAGCGGGATTCTAATCTGCGCCACTTGGAAACCGTCCAAGTCCTTTGACCGGTAAGCCATACGTTCTACATCCGGCTACGTCGATATTCTTGTATAAGAATAATTTGTTCTTTGTTATTTCTGTAGAAAGATTTTTTAAATTTCTGCTCCCCAAAGAATATTTCTACAAACAATCGTTATTAAATATTGTAACACTTTAAAATCTAGCATTCATAAGTTATGACACGAAATTTTTTTAGAAAATGTATCAAAATTTGAACGTACTTGGATTCAAACCTGCGCCCCTCGGAAACCGTCCAAAGGCTACGTACGTCAAACTTTTATGTGTTTTTTACTAAGTGTATTAATAACACTTTAAAAATATTATAAGAGGTTACATGCCTCATCCATCCATAGATTTTACAAGAAAAAGGAAGGAAGATTCTTTTTGATTGCATTCATTTTTATATTCTAGCTCTTTAGGCCTGGAGTTCACGGAAGACTAGCGTTCCAGTGGCCTTGGCTAGTGGTAGTAGAGAAGGAGCACCATAAGGTTTTATTGGGTATACGGATGGCCCACATTTGCCAGTCCAGTCCCAAATAACCTGTCCGAGTCCCAATCGGGCAGGTATCCGTAACAGATGTTCTCAGGCTGTAAAAGGCCTTGGTCATATAAATATATCTACATAAGGAGTTTTGTTAAAATGTTTGTCACCAATCAATCAGGGATGACATTGGTGTTCTTTGTTGTATGACTTGTAACAGTCATATCGTATCAAACCTCGATTGTATTTAAACGAAATACAATGGTTAAGATTGAAGTAGGATAACACTGTTAGAGACAAAGTGGCGTAACTTAAGTTTATAAGAAATAAAAGATAAAAATTTAAATTTATATATTTTTCAAACTGTTATGACACTTAAAATATCAAAAATAAAATGTTTTTAAAATATACTGTATTGTAAACAAATAATTAGGCTTTAATGTACAAGCTTCTGACCCGTGATTGAACAAATGATATTTTCAAAACCAAAGTACCTATCCCATATGCTTAATTGGGGATATAAATAAATTTTATCAAAATAAGAACTAAACAGTCATTATTTAAATGAAATTTAAGTCATCCAATCATAAAACTTAAGACATTAAGTCGGCAAAAATGTAAATAATAATCTTCACCGTTTTCCGATATAGCAGAGTATTCAGAAAGAACCTAGTGTCAAGACACTCCGTTTTTCATTTTCCCCCCGAATTCGAGACCTTGCATATTGAGAAGCGGAACTCAACGCCGCGCTTTGTATTACCAGAGCGGACAAATAAAAATAATTTAAAACAATCATCCCTCTGAGTAAAGATGGAGCCCACATTAGTCAGACGCTGCCCCTGAATAGCCTCTGAAGGGCCATCTGATAAATAGTAGCATTCAATTTACACAATAGAATATTTTTATGGAATAGACGTTTTTAGCTTATAACTTAAAACACATTGCCCTTGATTTTGTATGTTTTATAAGAACACTACATTGTGTCCTCGACCATCACAGTTAAAGTTTTATCGCAAACAAATCATTTTGACATCAATTGATTATATCTATAATAAAAAACGAACTATTTTATCATTTGTAGAAAAAAATATATATCTAATAAAATAATATTTAATGCCAAATTCTAGTATACTAGAATACTATTGCTACAGGTGGTATATAAAGCTGTAAGTAAGTTTCTTGAAGATGAGTTCCGTCACCCAACACGCAATATCCCTAAAATGAGACAAAAGAAGAAGACGTAGAATGCGATGAGATAAAAAGAGCACAACAGAGATCACTTTAATCTTCCTTTAAATGCAAGTGATGTGTGATTGTAATTCGTCTAGCTTCATAATGTGGCAGAATAAGATGTGCACCTTTGCGCTATCATCTTCATCACCAAAGGCACTACAGCTGCTGGGTCCTGCCTTTGACTTCTCATTTTCCTTTGCGTATTGACTTTCTATAATTTTATTGGCTTCATCTATGTATATCTATTATAGGGAAAAAAACTTGCAACGCAACCCTATTTTCAATATTTCGCTATCCACTGCTTGTAGTAATATATGAAAATTAGCACATTTGTCCGGTTCCAAAGACAATACAATAAATTCATAGCACAAAGGAACGAGGCACGACCTCTTTCTTATATAAGTCTCTTTTTTAAAACTGTGTTGGTATTGTAAGCCATATGGCCATCGCGTTGTAAAGAGAGAAGCCCGGGTCTGTGCCTAGAATTTACGACCTTAGTATAGGCTAAAGAGGCCCTTCCAATCGCTAATAGACTTTTTATCGCTTTATTGTGTAAATAAAACAATTTTCAAAACAAATGAACGCATATGAATTACGGAGGCTATTCTTAATTACATTAATTAAATTGTTAAAATAAAACAAATTAATTTATAATAAAGGACTAATGTTAGATTTTAGAAACAAAATCCATTCCCACGGCCATTATAACGCGACTCTTTTACGAAGTCTTCGTTTTATCGCGTTTGGCCGCCTATCATAAAGACAATTATTATGTAAAATAAGCGTTCCACCTGTAAACGGTGTGACATGGCACTATGTAACATGTGCACATTTATTTATCTTAATACAAATATTAAATCATAATTTTTTATCAGTTCAGGAAATTAAAGCGGTGGCCTTCGCAAACCATTTTGCTACCGCGCGATTTACAGGCGAATTATCTAATAAATTGATCAAAATACATTATTGATTTATTTAAGCTTCAAACTTTTTTCTACCTAGAGTATCTAGTGTCATAACACTCTGTTCTCCGTTCAGACGCAATCCCACTGAACCACGACGGCCTCCTGGGTTAAAGTAGCGTTGCAAATTTCTTTTCATTTCATTAATTAATAAATTGAAAGAATCAATTAACCTAATAAAAGCAAGTAAAACCAAAACATATTAGCCAATAGGTAGTATAGCCGAGAATGCAGCGAGAACCTTTTTTTTGTATGCATGCATGCAGCGCGAACCTAGTCGAACCTAATTGCGTTGAGACGTTGCGACTGCAGTGGACTTAATCAAATATAATCATTTCACCGATTGGGAATCAAACTCAAATCCTATCGCGTCTATAGTCAGAGGCTGTATTACTGCGCCACTATGGAAAGTCTTATGATTATTTAATATTTTTTTATCAGTTTAAATTAAAATAAATATTTCAAATTCTTAGATTATACATATTTCAGAAGTAAGAAGATTAAGGATCGTAGCGGCTTGACTAGAACATATTACTAAATCACTCCATTCTCCACTTTGTGCGCAATTGTAGAGACTTCTTGGTAATTTTTAAATCTTTAAGCCAATTGTTATGTCCTTTCATAAATAATTATTTTTTATAATAAACACTAAGACGATAAAATTTATTATAAATATTAAGCAACAGGATAAGTTATCAATTAAATAGTAAAACACCACTTTTAAAAACGCCGAGGCTAAAGACTGTGGCTGGAATGGACAAACCTATTTAATTACTATTAAATATAAATTCCAACTTATCTAAATATGATGAGAATTCTATCACCTATTAAAAAACGTTCCAAAAGATATTTTTATCTATATCACAGTTTTCATATTCTATAGTGACAAATTAATATGCTTGACTGAACGTGGTTACTGGTTCAAAATCAACTTAGGGGAAGTATGTATATACTTGTCACATACATTCCCGGCACGACTTATCATTTTGTTATCTATTTACTGACAAAATATAGATATATGTAATTAAGATAAAAAAAAAATCCGTATATATATATAATTCATGTGTCATGTTGTTTATACTCATGATATTGCTATGCTACTGCATGTTGAAAGTTTTTTTTATAATTTATATTTAATAATGGCTATTTATTTCTTTCTCGCCATACGTTTCTTAGTAGAAATAATCTTTGCTTTCTTTGAAGAGGCGCGAATTCGAATCCCGCTAAGCTCAAAACCTTATACAAATGTTTTGTTAATGGTAGAAAGTTTCGATGGCAAAATATCTCGTTAGCTAATTAACTCAGTTATCCATAAATATATGAATTATATGCAATACTTGAAAATTATTTATTGTGATGAAAATTTTTGACCAATTACTGTTTATGAGAAATGGTGCAAAAGGAATAGATCCAGATACAAAGCAACTAGTGGACCGACTGCATCCAATTACAAATGTACTAATTGAATGTCACAGATATATTGAAAAGAAATAAGCTTGATTCATAATTGGTTCGTCAAAAACTATTGTGTCTGATGTATTTAACTCCGATAATTATTACTGGGCGATTTAATGAGTTTTGAATCATCAAATACTTCTCTTGTACGAACGAGTTTATTTTTTAAATTCTCCAATTACACTAGGGATGTTACAGTGTTAAGTTGTACTGTAATAATGTTCAAATGATTTTGATATCGGTCAAAAGCAAATTCAAGATATTAATTTTCACATAGCACTTGGTAGGCAGAGAGAGACTTATGTCAAGACACTTGATTTTCGCTTTTTGCTCAAATACAAGATATTATTGTGTGTTCAGTGCGGCAACTCAAAGCTGCAGCTTGTATATAATTTAAATATAAATACTATTCCCCGAGCTGGGATCGAACCCACAACCATCGTTTACAGTTAGACAATGAATCTCTGCTACACAATGGTCTTAATGTTCAAATGAGAATATCAGAATCTATAATACTTTTCAAAAGGATTCAATACGCTTGGCTTTTGGCTTGACTGTAAATAGATCTCAACGCTGAATTTCCATTGACGGCTTAAGCTTGGAAAATCTTTCTCCTATGGGCAGTCACACAGGCTGAAAGATGGGATACAGGATTTAAAATAAATTATTTATTTTGCAGCTTTACGTTTTTATCCGTATAGCAGGGTCAGAGAGCGACTAGTGTCAAGATACTCCGTTCTCCGCTGTATGCTCCAAATCGAAACATTGCATATTGATTGGTGGAACTTAACGCCCAATCTACGGATGAAAAACGCGGCTTTGGATTTCGAAATGAACAAAAAGCAGTAGTGGGTATTGTAGAACAGGGTAGTCAAAGAGCGACTAGTATCAAGATACTCCGTTCTCCGCTTTCCGCTCCAAATTTTAACATTGCGTATTAAATGGTGCAACTTAACACTCAATCTACGGATGAAAAACACGGCTTTGGATTTCGCAATGAATAAAAAGCAGTAGTGGGTATTGCAGAACTACAGTATGGCATCGAAGAGTATGGCAGAAGAAAATTGAGAAAAAGTTTATCATAAAAATCGTAAGACTTCCGGGAAGAATGCGTGAAGAGGTCGATGACAGCGGACAAGGCGCAAGGTATGCAAGGAAAAGACCGTACTTTGAAATAAAAAAACCACGAATAGCTTAGTATAATATAAAAACGTGGCCCGATCTGCTAGGTGTTACATAGTTTGTCGAGAAACTATTTAAATATGATGTCGAGCGAAATTCTACTGGCAATTTTTTTATTATTTTGTATTTTCGTTGGTTATGCTGAAATATTATCTTATTGTCTTTAATATTTTTAAAAAAAAGGAAATCGAATAAAATTTACAGTATAACAGTATACTTATAACATTTTGGAACGCTGTTGAATTCGAACCTTGGAAACTGTCCAAGAGGTGCGAGTTGAAATCCCGCTGCCTTCGAATTTTTATGCTTGTTCATAAAATGTTTTTATCTTATTAATTCGTCCTATCAATAAACACTTACGTTATTAACACATTTGAATATAAATTTATATAAGAATAGCGCATATTGTGTGTATAGTTAAATGGAGTTAAATGTTGTAATTTATATTACACTACCGAATGGCGGTACGCGGCAGTGTGTCGAGCCAAGTGTAACAAAAGACAGATCAGGCCAGCAGTGTTTTATTATTATTATTATGATCATTTTAGTAAAGCATATGGAGGATATGATTTAGGCAATAATATAAACTTAAACTATTGCCAAAAAGATCTAATAAAAAATTTATTAAATTTTAACTAAAATTTATAATAAATTTTTAAATAGGTGAGTAACTTAACTCCAAATGAGTTAACGTATCAAAAAATATTATTATTATATATTTTTTTTAAAAACACTGAGTGTGTGTGGTTATATTTCGCATGCACATGCAATTTTTTTCCGTCAGCATAGATGCTTATCGTAAATTAATACAAAAACCAACCAAATCAGACCTCAAGTTTCAATATATTATCGTGAATTATAAGAAGAAAATATATTATTATTTGTTCTAAAATATTTTACGTAATTATAAATAAATTTCAGAACTGGCCATTCAACTTGGCACCCATTTAGATCTACCTTGGCTCTCATTTCACATTAATGTTTTGATGAGATTATATCTATTTCAAAACGAAGTAGGACCGCTTCTAACTGAAAACGCGATTGGTGGATTAGATTCCTTTTCGAGGAAATGTGGAAATAAAATTCAAATGGTTTTCAAATAAATGAAAACATAAAGGACGCTATTGAGTGCCGCCACTCATCGTTTGCGGCGGAAACGAATTGTGAAACGAATAGAGAATGGAAAATATTGACACTAAATTATTTATACCTACACTGCATTGCGTGCAAAAGTGTGTTGCGGAAAAAAGCAAAATATTAAACAAATGAAAGCTATTTCATCTCTATTAATAGTCCCAATCGTCAAACATAGCTGCATTAAAAATATTGAACATTCACGCATCACGTGCCTTTTTTACCTTTGGCGGACGTTATTTATTTAGTAACATTTGCTTTCAGTTTCCAATTACAATGTTTTGACAAATATCGCATATCGAGTTTTACTGGACATATAGCTACTACAGATTTTTTTCTTTTTTATAAACCCGTCTTTGTGATTATCTGACACTTTTACATATGTTATGGTCACATTGAAGAATTGACCATTTCATAAAGTCGCACTTCGTGAAACGACCAAGTGAATTTGACCATAGCATTAAATCGTCGACGTTCAACGATTACGTCATCGATGTTTGGCATTATAATAAAATGAGACGCCTTTCCCTCATAATTTATATATCCTGAATATGTGCGTAACACAAATTTAAGATTTATTTATTTTTTTAAATAAGGCGTTCGTAATTAATTACTAATATACTAGAAATAATTGACCACCGGTTCAGTAAAGTTAATGCCTCAGACCTGAGAAGAACTGGTATCTGAGAAGAAACTCATTGGGTTTTTATTTTTTTAATCTATAATTTACAGATTTATTACTTATAATGATACCTTTGAAACGAGCTGGAAAGAGCATTTCATTCCCAAGGCGTGTTATCATTTATAAAATCGTTAATTGGGTAATAACCTTTAACACACAAGCGTCTTTTCACACCTTTTTTTTTAAATTGAGATATAGAACAATCTTGCACGTTTTCAGGGATACTATTGAAAAAGCGTACACATTGTCCCATAAAATAATTTTATAATATAATAATTCGATGCAATAGAGTTACAGGCGCGTCAAAGATAAGCCTATTTCTAATACTAATATCACTAAATCACTTATTTTGGCAAAATTATGAATATTTGACAGGTTTAAATTTAATATCTACATTACATTAGTGCTGGTACCAACTGGTGCTACTGGTGCTGGTGCAACTGGTGCTGGTGGGCATTACAGAAGAATAATGAAATATGAATGCTATCTCTTCGTAGGATGTTCAAATTGGTAGGCGTGATCGAGAATATTGTAGTAAGAATAAAGAAGACCTCGGTTGACCTTTGAGGCCACAGTATCGATGATACTGGAGAAAGGTCTCATAATCATATGATTAATCATATTATTGAACTCTATTTCAAAATCAATAGATATAATATCGCAAACAATTTTTTTTTTGAGTAACATTTACAAAATTACACTTTTTGCGTTTGTTTGTGTTTTGTGATATATAATTCACTAGATGAGTTACCATAAACTGCAAGTTACATATATTTTTATAAGGTTTTAAGTTTTCCTTATATAAAAAAAACTTTTTCACGTTTTGTACTACGCTACTTCTATGCAGCAGGGTAGCAGAGAATCCAAGTGTTAATACACTTCTCCATTTTCCCTCCATAGGGGCTTCGTATCGCAGCGATGGTTGTAGGTTCGTTCTCCACTAAGTGGAATGTAACTAATAAAACAATACAATATTCAATTTTTATACGCTTATCACAACTTACTGTTGTTAGCATCTCTGTAGAGATATTTTTACAAATTTCTCCTACCTAAAGATTATTCTACGAACAATCGTTTGACAAGAGAGAAGGCTGTATATTAAATATTTTTAGCATTTTTTAAAATGTTATGAACATTAAAAAAATATTCAAAACAACTTAAACTTATTCTCCGAATAAGAACAGAACCTACAACTATATTGTTTACAGACAGAGTGTCTTACATATCTCGCTCACTCAATCACTCATATCATAGCTATATAAAAATATATTACTCGTAAATCTCAGTAGTCTAATGTATCTAGATATACATAAAGTGTAGAATTAAATGAACAAATACTAGACTATATATTTTTTTTAACATTTTTTAAAGTGTTATTCCTACACTAAGGAAATTGAAAAATACATATTTAGGAAACGTATAAAAATTTGATCGCAGCGGGATTTGAACCCGCGCCTCTTGAAAACCTTGAACGGTTTTTATACGTTTTCTAAATATGTCTTTAAACACTAGACTATTTTACATCAATTCAAAAACAACACAATCGACTTATTTTATTTAAAAATGAATTCAAGTATATTTATTAACGATAAGCTGTCAATAATAAATAACACAAAGCTCCTTCCAGTATATTTTATATAACTACCACAAAAACTGTACTAATCTTGCTTTATTTACACATGTTTGTATGAAAAAATAATACCGATACCGATTATTTAGTTGATTTTTCGATTCCAGGAGAATATGAAAATGGGTAATTGAATTACTGCATTTTTATTTCTATTTAATAAGTTAATTAAACAGTTCAGGGGCAATTCTTTTATTTCACACATAGCAGGACAATCAGAGTACCTAGTATAAAGGCACACCACCTTCCCGAATTCGAGACATTTTATATTTAGTGGCGGAACTCAACACCGTACTTTATATTACCAGAGCGGAGAAAGTTCCAATATTGAAATTCATTTTCATTTGATTGGGAATCGAAAATAAAACCATAACGTCACCAGTCATGCCTCAGAGTAAAGGCCCCAATTAGTAGCAAAACAAATATTTTTTTACACATCATTACACATTTTACCATTCATTTTCGCAAAACACCGTAGTTTTGTTCAATTAACCTTTATTGGATGTCTCGTGTAAAAACATATGCTTATGATAAATATACCTATCATTGAACTTTCCAACTCCTATATCTATTAAGATATATATCTATAATAGATTTTGCCTATAAATAAATACTGCATGTTGACTAACGATTATTTTAATATACGCCTAACCTAGTACTAATGGCTAAGTAAATACAAGACGTATAAAAATTTGAACTCAGCGGTATTCGAACCCGCGCCTCTTGGATATCGTCTAAGCGCTCTGACAGCTAAGCCATACGTTAAAAGCTTTGAACAGATACGATTCGTTTTCTAAATTTTCAATTTCCTAAGTGTGTGATTAACATTTAAAAATGTAAAAAAAAAAATAACCTAATGGCTGGGATTACGGACGCGTGATTCGCGTCATTTGCGGGACTAGAAAGAAACTTGCAATCTCTCGTGAGGTCTATTGTTCGGTGATTAGTGGCACTGCGCACTGGCAAATGAATGAAAATTAAATAAAGACACCTGACAGATGAGTCTACCTGTGTTTCTAAAATGTATTTTCGAATACCAACAATGAAGCGCGATTAATCCAGTTTAAATAGTTTCATTTCGAAATAAAGAAGGCAAGAAGAAAAAGAAAAACGAAGAACTAACTAATTCACTTGACGACTTTGAGGCTAAAATAGATCACATATATCTGACGAGTCTGATGTTAGAAGTTATATCTCATGTTAACGATATAATCAGATTTTTGAGGGTTCAGATAATTGACGTATGTTTAAAAAGTTAGTGACTGAAATATTACATTTTGCAGTTGATACATTTTTCTTTTGTACTTGCTTCTTTTCTATTATAAATAAACGGAATAATTTGTCTGACCATATATTAATAGTGAAACGTAAATAAATGTGGAGTTAAGTTGATTAGGTCATGTTTTTTTTTGTATAAATAGTTACATTTGCGGGATTTTGGGATCCCGCGGGATTCAAATTTCCTAGTTTCACAAATACCGAGACTGAATACAAATTACGGGATACTGGACTACTGGAAGCCCTACCCTATACATATAAAAAAAAACAGGTCTTAACTCTACACATCACATCACAAATAACTTGTATTACATTTTTAGATAACATAAAAAAAATTGAACGCAGCGTGATTTGAACGGTTTTCAAGAGGCTCAGGTTCAAATCCTGCTGCGTTAAATATTTTATACGTTTTCTAAATATGTCTTTTTCAATTTCCTAAGTGTTCGAATAACACTTTAAAAAATGTTAAAAAAAATTGCATATACGTTAAACATTTCATTAAAAACTAATTTTGTTTATAAAAAAATATTGTATCGTTGTGAATTCGATTCCCACTCGGTGAATTGATCATAATTAAATTATTTTAATTTCCCTGCTCTGGTGAACAAGACAAATCGAACCGCCACTCAACCCACAATTATCCGAATTCGGGCGCAAAGAGGAGAGCGCAAAGTGTCTTGACACTAGGCTTTCTCTGACTACTTTGCTATGCGGATACAAGAGTGAAGCTGCAAAGATTTCTATTTCATGTAATTTTACATTAAGAGGTAATAACAGAATTGACAGAATAACTAAAAGAAAATATTACTTAATATAGTGACATTTTCATTTATTTTAACATTCTATTAGGTGTTATTCTCTAAAGCCACGAGAATCCCGTTCAAAATTTTAAACGGCTTCTAGAAATATGTTTCTCTATCTACATTATTCTATGTAGGTACATTATATCGGTATAATAATTTCGTTAATCAATTACTAGATCGATAATAACATTTGATTTACGCAAGTCTCCACATAAATGATGATAAAAATCTTTGATGAAACAGATAAAACTGTAAGAAGCAAACAATTCGCAAACAAAATGTTATTGTTGAAATTATGAAATATATTTTTTATCTTAAGCCTGGCATTCTGAATTTAGGTCTCTGCCAATTTCGCTTTCCTATTTTAAGAAACATTCGTGTTAGGGGCGTAACTTAACGCCGAATTCCATGGATTCAATCACAAAGTACTAGATATTATTCAATTAACAGTATTTTTTCAGGCTTCACGGTTTTTTTCCGTACAGCAGTAGTCAATAATAACCTAGTGTCAAATTATTTCGTTCTTCCCTCTAAACATGTATTCGAGACACTTTGTGATGATTTGAGTAAATCATCGCCGCGCCTTGTCTGACCCGAGCGGGGATATCAAAATAATCTATATATACCAATATACGATAGTACTGCCCCAAGTGTTAATCGAATCCGTAATTAAGTTTCTAGCCAGGCGCTGGACTCAAAGTATTAAACGGATTTCATAATAAACGTTGACCCCATACTCGACGATTCAATGAAGAAAATGTTTTATTCAAAATATTTCCCTTATGAGAATTTCTATCCACAACTAGAGGATTCAGTTAGACAAGTAACAACTATGCCATAATGCCATCTTATATATCTTTTATAGCTTCGCGCTTTTTCCAGCAGAGTTACCCCTGGGTAAGAAAATGGGTAGAGAAAATCTAGTGTTAAGACATTGAGTGGCGGAACAAAACTCCGTGTTTTTTTCTTTTTCACCAAAACGGAATTGAACCCACAAACAATAGCGATTACAGTCAGACGGTCTGCCACTACGACTCGATGGCCTTGCTTTATAGTTTGATTAATTAAAAAACACTTTAGTAGGTACATAACTAATATATCACTAAGTCAAGTAGTCGTAATTTGTCTCAAGATAATAATAACTTTACATAACGCTTACAGAAAAACTATATATATGTACGCTATATTTTGGCTTCAAATCCTGTTTGTTTTATTGTTAACATATATAACATAATCTATAATTTACTTTTTAGCAATATAGCAGAAATCGATAATGCGCCTTTAAAGACCAGAACAAGCGCTCTGACCGCTTAGCCATACGTTCTAATGACAAAACAAACTAACAACAAAAACATTAAAAATATTAAAATAATCACGCGATATTTCAAGTGTTTAACGGTTCCTGCTTATCAGTAAGCGAACGATCGGGAGCTCAATCTTAAATCAAAGTGAGAATTGAACCCACGACTATCACGTTAATCAGACACTGTTCCATAGCGTCACCATGAGAGGATAGGAACTATTTTCTATCCCCATATCAATACAAAAATATTAGATATTGCTGATATAATCCATAGTATTATTTAAATATATCTATCACTTACCTCATCGTTATAATAACATTGCCTTTCATCCGGCGGAAATGATTTTATGCCGGGCGTTGCGTATGTCCTCTCCGCTGAGACGGCGATCAACACTTCAGATCCCTGGTTGATCAATCGTACTGGCGAATCTAAATCGGGAACGTTGTATGCGCTATCTATGAATACCTGTGAAATAAATTGTAAAAATAACATATTTTATCTAAAATCTATTATTAATTATAATTTATATTGAGATACGCGATGCCTGTGGATTCGTTTCGATTTCCTCTCAGAATTAATATATTATAATTATTTTGTTTCTCCGCTCAATCAAGACAAAGCTTGGTTTAGAGTACCGCCAATCAATACACAATGTCTTAAATTCTTTGCCACTAGGTTCCCTCTGCCTTCTAATTTCTTTGGCTTAGGTTAGAAGCTAACAAATAACTAACATATATTATTATATCAAAAAACAACATGTATATATGTAACCAATGATTTCAAATGCAATATTCAGTATTCGTTTTTTAATATTTCGCCGACGTGATGTCAATGTGTTTGAACACCGAAACTCTATTATAGAGACCGTCAAAAATATCAGTAATATTTTGATTTACTGAAGCGTTTGTGTTACGTCCACTATAATTAACGTTCGTCGAACAAACAACGGTAAAGCGTAAATTTTTATTTATATATATATTTATTTATTTATATATATTAATTAATTTATATATATTCATTTAATAGAAACAATAGTATATTAAACCGAATAACTTGATAAAATGATATATACTATAATATAAAACTGAATAGCGGTTCTTAACGGCCACATTATTTTTAGATTCACGCATCTTTCGCGTATACTAGATAAATCAGAAAGAACCTAGAACTTGTTATAATACTCCATTTATAGTTAGCGGAACTAAACACCGTATTAAAACTAGCTAGGCCAAAATATATATATATATATTTTAAATAATTCGAACTACGATGAAGCCCACAACCATCGCGTATACAGCCAGAGATCTATACTGCGCAGTGGCGCTATAGTGATAGCGTCTGGCTTTTAATTAAACAGCGTGCGAGGAAATGTCAATCAAAGGATTTAAATATAATTTATAAAATACAGGTGTAAATTATACAAAGCGGCTAGTTGCGTATGTCAAATTCTAGTTATTGAGCTTTTGACGAATGCGTCGAGCGTTTAATAACATTTATGTACAGTATTTGCAAATGGAATGGCAATCTGATTGAACACGTGCTGTTGGTTGGGTAGAATTAAAATTTTAAAATTATTTTATATTGTAAAGTGAGTTTGGATTAATTTCAACATATCTGTTGCAAGTATATTGAAAATATAGCCCATACTTTAAACACGCTATGCACAAAACAGATCAAGTATCATGTAAGTTCATAGTATTCAATAACTGCAATGCCTCCCTCCTCCCTCTTCCTCAGGCGGAAAATGGAGTACGGCATATCTACCCCTTTGATATCAAATTCACTTTTGATATCAAATTCATCGAACGTTCTGAATTCTAAAATGAACTTCACAACAGTCCATACAAATGATAAGACTGTTATAAAAGCAATTAAAGAAATTCAATCTGAAATTATTATATTACTGTATAACCATAACTGGACTGGACCAAGAATATTGTAGTAGTATAGTAGTATAATTAACGTAGAAATTTAATAACAATATAACAAATTAGTCGATTCAAATGAAATATCTGTATGTCAGTCGGATATGATTAGTTGCAATTAGGTGTTCAAAGACAAAATGCAATATGAAATGTACACTAATTATTTTACAAATAGTGAACAAATTAAGGAATATAAGGGTGATTAGAGTACGCGATGGTAGCGAGTTCAAAGATAATGATAAACCCAGTGCGGCGTTATGTTTCGCCACAGGTCAAGTCATGTGATGACCAACTCGGTTAGGTTAGATTTTCTTTTTTATTTTATAGACAAGTCAAATGAGCGTTCGAGTCACCTGATGGTAAGTGATCACCACCGCCCACGACCCCTTGTAACAGAAGAGCTAAAGGGATGTTGCCGGGATTTAAGGTGGAAATAGACGCGCTTAATTTATTATTTTCTGGTTGTGTGGGAGTCCCAGCAGGCAACACCATCTGCCGGAAGGTGGATGATCAAAGACAGCAGTTCGATCAGTCTTCCGTCAGTGGTTAGCCAAGCGTCACGGCGGCTTAACCTTCACTATGCAGGTACTCTCGGGGCATGGCTTCGGGAGATACTTGTGTCGGGTCGATATGAGGGAGCCCGACGCCCGCTGCCACCACTGCTATGACTGCCCAGCACCTTCTGGAAGTGTGCTAGACAAGCGTTGGCGTTATAGGGTAGGTCATCACCTATCCTTGCCGGCCGTGGTAAAGGCCATGGTGACTTACAGGTGGTCGTAGGACGCATTTAGATCTTTCTGCGAAGCAATGATACACGAGAAGGAAGCGGCGAAACGGGTAAGAGGGGAATCCTTCAAACTCTAGTGACGCCGCAAATGACCGGGTCGCCGAGGTTGGCATACGACCACCTCCTTCCACCCTAATCAACCAGAGGGCGCCAGCTTGGGGCAGCTGATCATCTAGAGTCCTGGCCCGATTATGTTGCTCCCACGCTGCTCTAAGCAGGTCATCGAGGCTCCCGCCGCCAGCATTTCCGGAGACTCGTATTCCCGTAGCCTCGGTTTGTGTAGTGGCGGTCGAAAAGAAGCACCGTGAGATGTTAGTGGGTATATAGACGGCCTACATCTGCCAATCGAGAGTCCCACACCTCCGAGTCCTTAATCGGGCAGGTAATCCGTGACGGATTTCCTCATGATATTTTTTTCTTCTGGTTATTCAAAGACATTGCGTTATAGAATTCAACGTCTAATCTATAGAGTAAACATAAATATTGAACCAAGTGGGAATCGAACCTACAATTTTTACTTATAGACAGATCGGCTGAACTAACTAGGCTTAAATAAATTTAATGCGTTACAAGAATGAAATTTATCTACCGGCCATTAAGGACAAACTTAGGGGTCCACCGATATACGTATGGCGTTGATTTCAATGACCAGAGGGCCTCGCCCTCATATTTCCTCTCTCCCCTGCGGGCTGCAGTATATGACCACTAACGAGTGGTCCCGTACGATACACCGTACCGTATCATAAAGATGAAAAATACACTTAGTCTGGCCATAAATATTGTTGCAACTAATATATTTTGTTTAATTACAAATGACGTATCTTTAGATTAAAATGCCGATTGCGTTTTATATAAGGACGGCTTTAAAAATCAGTTACTTAAAATAATTACATTATTATATAATTTTTCAAATTCACGCTATTTTCCGCATAGCAAAGTAGAAGAGTTAAACTAGTGTCATGATACTCTCCTCATTGGTTTCCATCTAAATTTGGGCAATGGCATGTTGGGTTCTGCAACTCAACGCCGCGCTTTGTCTCACCAGAGAAAATCACCATGAAAAAAGTTCACCAAGTGAGAATCAAACTCACAGCCTTCGCGTTAATAGCCAGAGAGCCAGAGTTTTTAAAAATCACATGCTTAAGTTTTAGAATTTTGAGATAAGTTCCGTTTTCGATTATAAACTAATATTATTTTGTATATTTCAGGCTGAATGGCTAAACTCAACGTATCACTTTGTTTTACAAGACCAAGCCAGAAGGACTTCATGGAGTTAAACTATGATAAAAATGTAATTCATCTTGCGTGAGATTTCTGTTCATTGCGCTTAAGGCCAAAAAGGAGAATCTAGAAAAGATATTTTAAACTCTATTGCTTACGTAAGTACTTACTTTACTTATTAAAAAATAATATCTTACTCTTTACGTCAAAAAGAAAAACAAATTTATATAAAATCAATTAATGTATTTACATTTCAAATATTTATTTGAAATTTGAACTGAAACAAAACATAGGATAATAAACTCCTTATAAATATTTTTATCTAAACTAAAATAAACAAAACATTTTAAGTACTGTATAAAAAATAATCATAATACGAATTATATTATATTCTTTTTTTTTGTTTTATTATATTGTTTATTTTTGTTTTTTTAAACATAAACTTTGTACATACCAAAGACCCGCGAGAAGCGAAACCAGTGCTGTAATAGTCGTCCGGATCAGTCCTTACAATTACTGTTAGAGCAGTTTGATATCCACAAGACGCGACCCGTCGTGGCGTTGGAAAACGAAATAAACGCACTCTAAAATGAAATTAAAAAAACAGAATATATATATATATATATTATTTTCATTGCATAGTTAGTCAAAGAGAAAATAGTGTCAAAACACTTTTACCACTTTCCATGCGAAATTGAAACATTTTTAAATTTCGGGCAAAGTAGTATATTATCAAGGCTATCCGTCTCCCTCTTTCCGCTCACTTCGATATATTTTTACCTGTTGAATACATAAAGCCCCATACTTTTAACCAGCTTTACCTTACCAGCGTATTTTATATAAAAAAGAAATAAAACTACTTCAACGCTTTTACCCTCGTAGCTAATTTCCAAACACGCAGTTCTCCACTTGCCGTAGAAATTCGCGACACCGTACTTTATATGACCTGTCAGTCGACACCGGTTTTTGTATTTCCAAAGCGGATAAATGAAAATAATGTAATAATATATTTACATATGTGCCCCGAATGTGTATCGAACCCACATCAATCGCGCTCACAGTCAGAGGCTATACCATTCTGCCACGGCTATATGGATGTTTCATTACAAAAAGAGAGATGTGTGAAACCAAAGTCAAAATAAGATAAAACTCACTCGTCCACATCATCATCGACGGCGTAATAATTAAATGTGCAACATAAATTGATTCCAACAAAAATGTGTTGAAATAATTGTTGACACTGATATATTGTGTTTTTCCACATACACTGCTCTACCAATTTAGCGCAAGCGGACGCCGGTGATAGCTGAAAAAGTGTTTTTTTATTGAAAACAGTTAAATGGGACAATTGACTTTTAAAGTACTCCTTTTGTTAAAATTTCGTACATATATTTCGGAATAAGACACCTAGATAATTTATTTTTAACATTTTTTAAAGTGTTATTCGCACACTTAGGAAATTGAAAAATACATATTTAGAAAACGTATAAAAATTTGAACGCAGCGGGATTTGAACCCACGCCTCTTGAAAACCGTTCAAGCACTCTGACTACTAACGTAGACGCCTAGATGTTACATTATCATTATTATATTAACAAGTTTTTAAATATTTTATATTTTTTATTTGTATCAACGCAGATCAGCAATGTCCCCGAGGACTGTAACGCATGAGAATTACAATGCAAAGTTTTCAAAATATTTCTAAAATTATATTGAAACAATTGCAGCTATTTTTAAAAACAAAATAGAACTAATCCTCCAAGTGATAATACAGTGGCTTTATTAATTTATCGTCTACACTTATAAAAGTACCTTAGAAATTGATTGATCCAAATATTGTATCACCGAACTAACAAAGTATAACAATAACTCATATTAAAATTGAAACATAATGAATAAAGCAGCTTCACTTAGCTTCAGTCCAAAAAAACCTAGTGCCAAGACCGTTTAGTTCCCCGTTTGAAAATGAAATGTTGCGTGTTGGCTGGCGGAAATTAAGACCTCGCTTTGTCTTACCAGAGCAGAGAAGTGAAAATAAAAATTATATTTATATTTAAATATTATATTTATTTTTAAATTTATTCGGAAATCGAACCAACAACCAAACGCGTTTCCAGTAAAACTGTTTCACTGCGCCACTATAGCCTTTTATAATAAACTTAACTGCAATTACAAATTAATGATATACATTGGTACAAATTACAAACAAATAGAAATTTGAATTGCAATATACGACCAATTCATATGATTTTAATTTAGTACCAAACAGAATGGCAAATAGCTAAGCGCAATTTTAAATCAATTACATGTAAAATATTGAAATACCTTTCAAAGAGCACAGATTTAAAGTAGATTTTTATGATGAAAGTGTCAAAAGTTTAAGGTCGTCGTGGCGCAGAGGCATAGCGTCTGACTGTAATCGCGATTGGCTGTGGGTTCGATTCCCACTCGGGGTGATGTTTATGATTTAATTATTTTTATTTCTTTTACTATTCTTACTCTGGTGAATAAGATCAACGGAGTCGTTACGATTCGCCACTCAACACGACCCCCACTCGAATCCGGGCAGAAAGCGGCCATATGCGGGAAAAGGTGAAGCTTTCAATGAAGGGCAGGCATTTTATGTGAGCTTTAGAAGAAACTAATTTCAAACTCTCTACTCTCCGCCTATTCTTGATTTCGAACTTAATTACTTGCACTTAGTGCGTTACTTTGTTATAAACGTTACTTAAAATAAATATGAAAGTGTGTAATTAGAGTATAAAAATAACTTTTTTAATTAACATTTAATTATACTAAAATAGTTGTAACGATTTTGATGAAATTTTCCAAATGCACACCTTTATTAATAATGTTCAAGGTACATACATATATATCGAACATCCTGAAATCTTAGGCTTAGTGCCCATAATTTTTTTTTTTTTTGCAGCTTCACACTTTGTCCTGGGTGATCAGAGAGAACCTTATGTCACATCATTCCGTACACCAATTAGCCGCCCGAATTCGTGTGTTGGGTGGCGGAACTCAACCCCACGCTTTTACTATTGAGTACACCAGAGCGAAGGTATAAAATTGATTTCAATATAATCATTCCTCCGAGAGGTATCGTACCCGCAATAATCACGTTTGCAGTAAGACGCCGTCCCACTGCGCCACGGTGTCTATAGTGATAACACATAAATAAAAATTAAAGCATAATATAACATACCTGACGAAAAAAGGTCTCTATTGAAATTTTATTAAGATCCAAAACGTCTTGTAGTATTTGAAGGTCCCTCTTGTCTTCTGGGTCGGCTACAGTAGTGGAATGTAGGAGGGGTGTAATTTTTATCGTTCTAAATATAAAATCTGATGTAACGTTTTCTGGTAGTGACCTGTTGATATTTTTTTTAAATTACTTACTTAATAAGAAACTTATTTAATGGTATTTGTGGCAAAAATTATTGGTATCTAAGGTATGTTGTATGTACTTTTTCCATCGCATTTATTTAACCTGTATATTCGTGACGGACAACGTCTGAGTGTCGTGGATTCATTTCTCACTGGGGGGAATGTCATAGGTCCCAGGGTGGAGAAATAAAAATATTATATTTAAAATACTCTTTTAATAGTCGTTTTTGTCTCTACTCTGGTACCTAAGACAAAGTGCGGCGTCAGCCACTCAACGCCGCGCTTTGAATGTCTCGAATTGAGGCGAAAAGTGGAGAAAGGAAGCTATTTTTATCGTTTTAAATTGTTATTTACACACTTAGGAAATTGAAAAACATATTTTTAGAAAACGTATAAAAATGTTGAACGGGACGGGATTTGAACCCGCTAAATTGAATTTGCTAACAAAAAAAATAAGTTGTAATAAGCATATATAAGTTTCAAAAGTAGACGGATATTGAACGCATGGCTTAGTGGTCAGAGCGCTGGGCGGTTTCCAAGAGGCGCGAGTTCAAATCCCACTGCGTTTAAATTTTTATACGTTTTCTAAAAATGTGTTTGACAGTGTAGAGTTTTACTTAAAGTGCCAATATACATGTATTTTTTATTTCAGATATATTATTATATCAGCATTATCTCTAAGAATAGAATCTACTACCATCACGTGTATACTGAGATTTCCCAACAGCGCAGTTATATATGCTTAAATTTTGTAAGTGCAACTCTCAACACACAAATATCTAAAGGAAACTGCCATAAGACTAATTAATTGCTTCTATTGGACATTAAATTTGTTCCCAATTCAATAACATTATGTGAAAATTGAAACATATTTAATTTATTAGAAACTGTCAATGAAAAATGAAGACCTAGTTGACTTTTAAATAAGGTCTCTAACCAGACTCAAAGCCCAATGTATTGATAAAAATAAAAGAAAAATGTGAACGATATATGAAAATAGAAAAATTTAAGATATATAAAACATATATTATTGGGGGCTATCATCAATATAATGGAACCCAAAACAATTATTTTTAATATTATTTTCTGTTTTTCTGTGCGTTTGTGCACGCCAATCTCAGAAACAACTTAACTGATTTTAATGCAGTTTCGTCTACTATATTTTGGTAAGCTCCTTAATATTTAATGTTTATTTTATTTCTATCTATTCGTAAATGAAAAAGTTACAACCATTTAAATTATAAATTTAAGCAAAGTTTGTGATTGAAGTGAAAACGCGGACTGGCGAAAAACTAAACATTTTATTCGTTTAGTTTACGCATCTGAAGCCAGGGGCGGGGCGCTAGTTGATACTAAAATCAAAGCTTTAGTATTATTGCAAGAATCGTTAGAAGAAATTAATGAGGATTGAGGATGTACGGTGAAATAAATACGAGTTGATTTTATTATAGCTTATTGTACTCGTATAAACTTAGATTTTTTTATGTTTATTTGTTTATATATTTAATTTAGTTACACGACATTTTGTGAAATGGACATAGAATGTAGTGTAATAATATAACACTCCGTTTTCCAGTTCACATCTAATTTCGACATATTGCATACTTGGCTGTGTTAAGCTCCGCGGTTTCGCCATACACACATATATTTTTTATAATATCTGAGGGCTATATTTTTATCTTTCCCCATTGTCCTTAGTAAGATAATTGAAAATTTCAAATTGAATATGAAAAAGCTTTAAATTGACATTTAATATAAAAACGAGTGAAAAAAAGCTTACGAACAACATTTTTTTAATTAAAATCTAACATAATAGTATTTTTATGTTTCATGATTGCATGAAAAAGCTAAAAGCCAAATATTAACCTCTGTTACATGTTACCTATAAAATTGACCAACGTTGCTTTTGTTGTATTTTATTTAATCAAATAAAAATTATATATAGCTTTATTTATTTTTTAAAACTTTACGCTTTTCCCGCTTAGCATGGCATATAGAACCAAGTGTCCAGACACTGCGTTCCCCACTTTCCCACCACCTGTCTTGTAACCAAAGCGAAGAAATCAAAATAATTTAATAATATTGATTCCTCTGATTCATGGTTTCGATGGAATCGTACCCATTACCGTACCGTACGCCACGACGGCCTCAATTATAAAAATAGTAATATATTAAAAATCCGTAACATTTTTGATACGAGCGGGAATCGAAAACACGACCATCGCGAATACAAATTAAACACTTCTCTACTCCACTTTTTATCATATCCCTTTCGCTTATATTTCTTTATATTTGTGTAATACTAACAAAATTGCGTATATGGAGCGAAGCGAAGCCAGCCACAAGCCTCATCACAGACTATAGTGGGTAGGCAAATTGAAATACGTGTATGTCTAATAAAATCTGCTGTATTGCTTCAATAAGCTTCAATAATATATTTTTAACATTTTTTTAAAGTCTTATTCGCACACTAAGGAAATTGAAAAAGTCATATTTAGAAAAATATAAGTTGTAATAAGCGTATAAGAATTTCAACGTAGCTGGATGTAGAACGCATGGCTTAGCGGTCAGAGAGCTTTAACGGATTTCAAAAGGCGCGGGTTCGAATCCCGCTGCGTTCAAAATTTTATACGTTTTCTAAATAGTCTTTTTCAAGCTTCAATAAGTTTGTCAATACAAAACAGGACCTCTTGATACTTCCTTCAAAGTACACCGTACTTAACAGGAAATGTTAAGTTTGAAAAGCGACCGTCGCTTAACTTGTTCTAACTTTATGATAATTATGATATATGACTAGGTAAAAAATATTTTTGTTTTTCATAATACATTAGTGCAAAAATATACATTTTTATTATTTCTGGGTAGTTAGATAAACCCTTTGGGTAGTCTCACGACACTCCGTTCTCCATTTCCCGCCCGAAATTGAGACATTGAGTGATCCAGATCGGAGAAAATGATATAAACACAATCATTTGTCCCATTGAGAATCGAACCGCGACCAATCGCAATTAGTCAGAGAGAGACTGCCCACAGCAGTTTCCTCATTATTTTTCTTTATATGTTTAAATACTCTTAAAGAAATAGACTTTTTTATTCACATGGTTAAAGCCGCATAAAGGAAATAATTTACAAGTACTGGCGTTAGCTCAACTTCCAGCTTTTCCACGCCGTCTGTGAAAACAGATCCAATAAATAGCTATTATTTACGACAGATCAATATAGACTCAGGCCACGGTCACTTAGGTCGAGGTATAAGTTTATTTTAAAATATATTCGAGCTTAAATATACCTCTATATTTAAGCTCTATATTTAAATATAGAGATTAAATATAAATATTCTATGAAATACAAAATGAAGGTCGCAAATAATAATAGGTTTCATATAACTAGATTTTCAACTTCGCGCTTTTTCCCACATAACAGGTAGTGGGAGAGGACCTAGTGCCAAGACACTCCGTACTCCACTTTCTGCCCGAAATCGGAACATTGCGTGTTGAGTGACATAACTAAACTCTATTTAAAATGCAATTTTTACAAAGTTTTCCATTATTGGAGTTCCAATAATGGAAAAGTTTGTATAGAACGGCAAAGAGAACACAGTGTCAAAACACTCCCTTCCACTTTCTTTACGAATCCGGATCATTGCGTGTCATGAGCTGAACGCCTCACTTTGACTTGTGACCAGAGGAAAGAAATGAATATAAAATAAACATTAATTGCTCTAATATACATCATACAATATCTTATAATACAAGTTGGACCAAAACAAGTTATCTGAGCCAAAAAAAGTCACCCAAAGTTGTTAGGCTCTCATTTTTTTTTCTAAATGATAAGCTTCGATTCTATTTTTTGATTATGTTTATTTTGAACTTAGAACAAAACATGCTTTTGCCATCTTTTCGCCCACCTCGTATAAACATTCTTCCGAGTGGGAATCGAACCCAAAACCATCTTGTAGCCGCACTGCGCTACAATGGCGACCGACTTACTGTTTGGGAAATAGAAAAAGTTAATACAAACATATCATAGTAATATAGTCCAGTGTATTTGCGATTGTGTACGTAAAACAAGAAAGCGTAGTCCGCCGGTAAATTTTAATGAAAATGAATTGGAAACATTCTGCAAACCAATTCCAATTAAAAATTTTCCGAAGCAAATTTCGAAGCATTTATGTTCAGATTACGGAGTTGAATTTTAGAAAGGTGGAAATTGAAAACATACATGTTGTTACTCGTGGCAATGATACCTTTTAAATAGACTGAAGCGAACATTTCATTCTTAAGAAATCTTTAATGAGAGGGTCTTTAACATACTAACTTCTTATCATATTTTATTTTAAATTTACGTATGGAACATTCTTGGACGTTTTCTCGGATACTATTGTAAAAGAGTATTTGATTCGATCTAATCGAATTACAGGTGCGGCAAATTTACGGTTATTTCTAGTATTACTACTTTAAATATAATCAATTTTGGTAAAAATCATATATATATTTCCTAACATATATTACATTTTCCAAGATGTATTGAGAAGCAACAATGAACACATTAAGTTCCTTTAATTTCTGCCTTAAATATTTTTTAGAGACAAAGATTGTGTGAATGGGACAAAAATTAATATCTGTATAAAATTTCAACGTGGTGAGATTTGAACCTGTACCTATTTGCGGAGTAAATAAGTGTTTAATTTTTTGTCTTTACAAAAGGTAGGGCTCATCTCCGCGTCTTGTTTTACCAGAGCGTTGAAATGAAAATTATTTATATATAACCATCACCTCGAGTGCGGATCGAAAGGAATAGTCAAATTTGTTTATATATAGAAGAACAAAGCTTTGTATTTGGATCCATAACAACCTTAGAACTTACTCCAGAATATTCCATACGTCAATATATCAAGAGTATTGCAGAAGCTTAACATGAAATACTCCTTAATGAAAAGCGGCCCAGTAAGTTTGTAAGATGATATCATTCATATTGGTATATGAAAATTATTGTACAATATTATTGTTTTGTTTAGTTTAGTAACATCGTGTGTGACCATTAAAACTGTAACTAGACTATAATATCATTTTGTTCAAATAATGCAATTATAATGTAAATAATTATATATATATATATATAGATTAATTTCATACTAACAAGTTTGTAGCGAAAGCTTCTGCCGCCCTTTTAGATATGACATTTAAATCGCAGACTGTTACGGCCGGAAATGGAATATCCCAAATAGCGCCTTGAGTGCTTTCCACCACCTGAAATAAATATATATATTATTAGGATCAAAATTCATCATTGATAAGCAATAATGAGAGAGACAGTGCCTGACTATAACCGAGCTGGTAGTGGTTTCGATTTCCATTTGAGGGATTGTTCTATTTACTACTATTCTACGTTTTTGTAACGTAAATCAAAGCTATGCGTTTAGTTCCAGTCAATACGCAATTTCTAGAATTCATAAAAAAAGCATAAAACAACTATTTTTTTCTATCAAATATGATCTGGACGCTTTCAACATTTTTAAAGTGTTATTTACACACTTAGGAAGTTTGAAAAACATTTTTAGAAAACCTATACAAATAAGAACGCAGCGGGATTCGAACCTGCGCCACTTAAACGCGTGGCTTAGTAGAGATTGGCCATAACGCTTGAACGGTTCCGAAGAGGCATGGGTTCGAATGACGCTGCGTTCAATTTTTTATACGATTTCTAAAAATGTATTTCAATATCTGGACGTCTTCACAGCCCAACGTGACCCAATAGGGTACAAATGTCAATTAAGAGAATATTCAATCATACTTGTGTTTTACGCTTAATTAACTATGCATTTTTATCTGATGAAATTTGTTACTATTAATAAAGTAGTAAAAGGTATATACACAAAAAAGACATATTGAACTTGAACGGTTTTCAAGAAGCGCGGGTTCAAATCCCGCTGCGTTCAAATTTTTATACGTTTTCTAAATATGTATTTTTCAATTTCCTTAGTGTGAGAATAACACTTTAAAAAATGTTAAAAAATATACAATACAAAACTATTAGTAAATCTCGTTAGGTTACAAAAAAATACACACAAATTTCAAAATTAATGGATAATAGTAAATAATCTGTGATATTAATATATCACTGATTTTAAAACCTATAGTATTTAAAATTAAATTTATAAAAAACATATATTATGAAACGTTATTACAAAAAACTCATTAAGTAATGTAAATCTCATGCAATAAAGCCATGTTGACCATATCAACAGGACGCCTGATTTCATTCCGCACCGCCCTTCGAAAACCCACGCCAAATCGTTAATAAAGCACCTTCGAGCTTTTTCCTATATAAGACAAGACAGTAAGACAGTCCGTTCTATGTATAGAACGGACTGTCTTCAAAATTGAAACATTAGGTGTTGGTAGCGGAACTCAACGCCGCGCGTTTTTTTCTACCACACCCACGACCAATCGCATCTGCAGTCAGTTAAAAACCGATAATTTTACTTTTAAATAAATTCAGACACTCTATTCTCTACTTTCCGCCTCAATCCGAGGTAAGTGTCGAGTGGCGGAACTCAACGCCGCGCCTCGACTTGCCACCAGATCGGAGAAGAAGAAAGCGGAGTCGAACTCACCGCCATCTCGTATACAGCCAGACGCTGTCACACCGGACTCCTGTGGCTGTCACACTCTATTTCTTTTATTTTACATAATATAAAATAAAATAATGCAACACAGTACAATTAAAGCTATCTTACTAGTTTTTTCTAATCCCGGGATTTCGGGATTGTTGACACATGATGCCGGGATCCCGGGACAATACCGAATTTATAGCTTTAAATTACGTAAATTAAAAACAAGAACATATTAAAATTAACTGTTTTAAATTCTATCCTGTGACAATTTTGTAAGTAACTGAATATTCGATGGAAATAAAACTGCATGCCGTATATAAAGAAAAGAAGAAACAGCTTCTATTTGAATCTTAAAAAAAAAATTAGGCATACATTTGTTTTTGCGATCGAGAACTAACTACAAATGAAGTGAATATAATTAGTTATTTAATTGAATTTGTTACGAAAGTTGTAATAAACAAAATATTTTACTGAAACGCTACAGCTGTTTCGAAGCTCACAACAGTGAAAAGATAAAAAGAACACATGATTAACATTTCCAATTATTAAATAAAATCGATTAGATTGTAAGTATTATGTTTTATTATTCGAATGCAATAGTAAAGCGCATATTTTCATTATCTACGCTTATATAAACACTATCTTAATTTAAAAAAAAAACATATTTTTAGAAAATGTATAAAAATTTGAACGCAGTTGGATTTGATCCAGCACCTCTTTGGAAACCGAAATATATATATATATATATATATATATATATATATATATATATGTGTAAAGAAAAAAAATTTATAAAACTATCTTAATTTGTCACTGTGTTTTTTAGAACTGCATGGCTTAGCGGTCAGAGCACTTGAACGGACTTCAAGAGGCGCGGGTTCAAATGCCGTCATTTTCAATTTTCTAAGTGTGCGACACAATAACACTTTAAGAAAAAAAATGTTAAGCATTGTCAAAGTTTGTTTGCTTGTTTTTCACTTTACGCACAGGTAATAAAACTTGGTGGTGAGGCAAACCGTTGTGTATTGAATGATGAAACCCATCGCTGCGATTACTAGAGGTTTTCAAGAGGCACGGGTTCAAATCCCGCTGCGTTCAAATTTTTATTCGTTTTCTAAATATGTCTTTTTCAATTTCCTTAGTGGGCGAGTAACACTTTAAAAAATGTTAAAATAAATAAACAAAGATTTCAATAAATCATTGCCTCGAGTACATTGATATAAAGTCCACAACGTTGAATTTCTTCGTTCTCTTTGTGAATTTCAACGAACTCTTTCGAAGCGAGCGAAATATTGAAAATAGATACCTAATACTGGCCTTTATGCTCTAGCTTTTTATGCACTTGCCTTTTACGCTCTTAAACCCGTGAAGATTTAATTACAGTTATCAAAGCTTTCGTTCGTATTAAATGTTACTGATCATACCGATGATGGTAAATCAAAGTAAGAGCAACCAGCACCAACGGCCATCGCGCTAGACTGTTCTAACCCGCCAAGATGGCCTCTAATTATATACAAAAATTATACACACATTTTAGGTTGGTAAATGTTTGGGTAATAAAATACAAATTATATTTAAAAACAATATTCCTTTAATTAAATCGTAATTTAGATATTTGATTGCAACTTCAGTCGTAGCCAGAGAGGACCAAGCGCCAAGTCTCCACTTGGACCTGCGTTACTTGGCGGAACTCAACGCCGCGCTTTGCCTTAGGTACGAGAGCAGCGAAATGAAAATATTTTAAATTTCGAATCTACAACCCATAATAGTGTTTACAGCCAGAAGTCTAAAGAAAGGCTAAGTGCGTTACAACGGCCTCACATATGATGCACCTGATTAAAAATATTAAAAAAATATATCAGTATCTAAGAACTCTGTACAGCTATTAAACGATTTCTCAATCAACATCCATATCAGGAACCTAATCTTAGGAACAGCTGTAACTGTATTCGATAAGACTCACGTGTAGATTATAAGTATCTTTACAGTTGCACTTGAATTAGTAAACAATTATTATTTAAATAATGACTTTCCACATTAAAAAATACTTTACAAATATACTAATAGGAACAAAATTGTCTGGCGGTTTGTTGTTCCAATTAAATGTATATATAAAATTCAAATAAAGCGGGTTTATTAAATTCGTTGTATTAAAATACATTTGTCTCTATATATTTATATTACTGAAAGGTAACAGTAAAATAGAGTTTTTGTAAGCGCTTGTAAGCTGCTGGAAGGATTTAAATGAAACCTTTTTTGTTGTGTAGCTTTTAAGCTTAGGCAGGACTTAGGCTTATAATTTTTAGTGGAACAACTGATATAGAGTCAAAAGCGAGCGAGCTATCAAATATAATGAAATAGTGTTTTAACAAAAGTTGTTCAGTGTTATGGATATTTTGGTGAGTGGGGTCATTAAGTCTACGCAAAAGAAGTTGCGAGCAGCTACTAGTATACAATAAAATCATTTTAAATAATATACAAAGTTATGACGTATGCCTTAAATAATGAAATAATATAATACGTTGCTACCAATCAGCGCCATCTAGCGATGAGTTTTTTGTCTCACTTATTATTTACTTCAATTGTATTCAGTCTTCTATATATATTTCATATAACCTTATCATTAAAAAAAGGTGTTCATGCTTTTTCCCGCTAGGCAGGGTCGAAATCGGAGAGAATCTAGTGTCAAGACACTCCCGTTTTCCACTTTGCGCCCGAATTCAAAATTTCGTGCCTT
This sequence comes from Podotricha telesiphe, assembly GCA_038994665.1. Taxonomy (NCBI): domain Eukaryota; kingdom Metazoa; phylum Arthropoda; class Insecta; order Lepidoptera; family Nymphalidae; genus Podotricha; species Podotricha telesiphe. The sequence goes on along the minus strand of JAOYRR010000019.1, from coordinate 167,328 downwards.
GAGTAGCGGAACTCAGCTACAAGTGAAAATAATTCAAATATATTTATTGCTCTGAGTGGCGATCGAATCCACAACCATTCTAGTCTATAATAAAATATGTAATTTCCCGCACGACGTTACTTAAAATATAATTAGTAATGCACAAAAATAAAGAAAAAGTGATTCCGATATGTATATAATATATATTTATTAGTTATTGAAGTGGCTGTTATCAGGAACTGATAAATGTCAAATTATATAATATGTCTAATAGGTTTCAATTAATTAATCAAAATAAGGAACTATTAATATAGGAACCGAGACTACGTCGAATAATTCAGTAAATTTATTTTGATGGCATTTGAATATGAAATATTGAATTATTTTTTGTTATATTCACACACAATTTCCGATATTTATCTACGATCTATCTCGTATATTTCTTTTTTGATAGCCTATACACACCGCTCTCTTCTTTCTATCCAGTTAAATACACAACTTGTTGTATGGCAGTTATATATAATACAGGGTCGGCGTCATAAATATATTTATTTAGTTTTTGTACTATTAAGTGAAACATTTCCCCCAGTGGGAATCGTGCCCAGCATAATCACATCAATAAAAACACGTGAAACATCCATTAAATACTTAAGTAAAGGGATTAACTTTTGATAAAAGTTTTAAGCTTATGAATATTTTTATCCGTTGCAACTCGAGGCACGTTTCGTTGCGCTTATTATTATATATTTTTCTTTAGGATTATATATATTATATAGTAACTTATAAATGATGTAACTATTACCTGCTTTCTATGAAAGGAAGGCGGTGAAAATCTTTTTATTTTACTTGTGTTTTTTTTATTGGGATTGGGGACTTGGACGGGCTTGTGCAACTCCGGATTAGCTTAGCAGGTGTAGGCCGTCTGTAAACCTTCTGAACCTTACAGTGCTCCTCGACCGCCACTAGCAGAGGCCACTTCGTCGGTAGTATACATTTTATTATATCCATTGTATAAGACGAACATAATAATGAGGAATATACAAAAGAAAAGGATTTAATAAGCAAATAAAACAAAGTAGCTAAATACATGTATACCAGCTGGCGCCATCTAGAGACTATTTCTTAGTGAATTGTGAACAACACTTAGTCTTTCAACGTTCTATCCGTATGCGAAGCCCTACTATACTTTAAAGCTTATCTAATAACTGTAATTATCTAATATATAAATTCTATAAAGTAAAGCTAATCAGATAAGTGGTTAAATTAAGCAAATGTAGTACTAACACCATAGCCACCTAAGTGACTCAGACCTTTAAAACAATTATAAAAAATATATTCTTATTCCTATATAGGCTTAAAATACATTGTATAAAAACACAGATAGTGGACAGTAGTTAAATGTTACTCATTTATTTGGGAGAAATTTATGTGCGTTTGAACTAACTAACGCCATCTAGTATCGAGTAGATCTTGATAAGTTTTTAGAAACATGCCTTATAAACTTTATAGCGTACGCGTTTTATACGTAATTTAAAGATTGTGTGTTACAAAAAGTATATAATTAGGTCATATTCTTTTTTAGTCAGTTGACTTTCACGTTTTGTTTTTCTAAAATTTATTATTAATCAAATTAGTTGCATTTGTGTATTTTATATATATATATATATATAGAAGAAATGAGAATAATTTAAATATAATCATTTCTGCGAGTGAGGATTGAACCCATATCGTTATGGATGTCTTTATATGGGTATCGTATCGTTCTCGGAAACTATTATTTACACCCAATTAGAGACAATGCACAGTAAAGAAAATCTAAAATCGCACTTTAATTGGGATCAAAGTAATAAATATATTCTAGATATAAAAATTGAAGAGTTAAATCTAAATACATTGTATATACAGTAACCTCTTAATTACGCATATTGCAACCTGCATTATTCTTATAAACTCTAATCTCGTAAATCGTAAAATTATCATTAAATGGCATTGTTGTTTTTAAGCAATACTGCGCACTTAAAGGCAATATCTTTAAAAAACGATAACATTTATGTTTCAATATTTTTTTCAGATTCACGCCTTGTGACACGACACTCCGTTCTCCACTTTGCGACCAAATGCAAGATATTGCGCGTTAAATGGCGGACCTCGACGCAAGTAATAAAATTATGATCATTCCTCCGGGTGGGAATCGAACCCACGACCAATCGAAATTACAGACAGACGTTTTTTTTATTAATGATAAAAGTGTTAATAAAAAATATGTTTGTACATTAATATAAGAAAAGAGAAGCCATCGAAGTGCAGTGGGACAGTGTCTTACTGTAAACGCTTGGTGTCGCGCTTCGCCATTTAACGCTCAATGTATCTACTTTAGGCAGAAAGTGGAGAAGGGAGTGTCTTGACACTAGGTTCTCTCTACGCTGCTATGCACGCAGCGGGACGCAGCGGGATTTGAACCCGCGTCACTTGAAAACTGTTCAAGCGCTCTAGCTGGTGCCGCGTTATAGCGTATAAGAATTTCGACGTAGCTGAATGTAGAACGCATTGGCTAGAACAAGAGGCGCGGGTTCAAATCCCACTGCGTTCAAATTTTTATACGTTTCCTACTAATGTGTGTTTTCAATGTCCTAAGTGTGTAAAATGTTAAAAATATTATGGACCATATGGAGTGTCCATATCCACTGCAAGTATTTTTAAAAAAATGGAGCACCTAAACGAAATTATAAAATGGCATTCGATTCTTGAAAACTTATGACCAGAATAAAAAATGTGCACCTTTTCAATACAAATACCGAGCTTTCGAATAGGTACTTTAGATAATCCCAATAGAAAAAGCCCAGGGGGCTAATGTCGGGTGAACAAGGTCATACGATAGGGCCAAGTCCATATGAAGCTATACTGGGATCTTACAAGGTGAGGGTTTTCATTGTGGAGATTCAAATCAATAGATATAAATATTTTTTGCGGGTATTTTTTCCAAACGTTTCATAGAACTTGATCTTATTTATTTTTATCTAAGAATTAAAGGTTTTTCTTGCGCATTTGTGAACTGTCACATGCTATAAATACTATTACTAATCGTCTAGCAAATATACTATTACTCTAGCAAAAATCCAATTGATAGCACCTATGTGCTATCAATTGGATTAGGATTATTATTAATAAGATAAATTTATGAAATTCGGTACTTGTTTTGAAAAGATAGATGATGCCCAAAATTTTTTTTTTTTTATTTTTTGGTTTTTCTACAGTTAAAGACTCTACCACTTAGTAATCTCGATTTGTTGTAAGAACTTTTTCAAAAATACTTGCCATTGTTACTACAATCAAACACTACAAACAAAACAAACAAAAAAACAAACAAACACACACTACTGTGTTCAAAGGTCTTTTTAACCACGTTCAGTCGTTCAGTTAAGAAACTGGAGCAAAATAAAAGAAACGATAGAAACAACCCACTTGCTGCTTCACCCGCGTAAACTACAAAAACGGTGCCACAGCAATTTTAACGCAAAATATATTATAAACATCATTACAAATTGAAAATTATATATATATAAGATCTTTAGAAGATGTAAGAGAATGATGAAAAGTGATGAGTTCGGAGAAACATAAATTGCTTGGAGAAAAATGGAGAGTTTGGTTCTCCTGATAAGAGAAAACAGAGAGAGAGATGCAGAGACAAGTGATAGTTCGGGAGAGAGGAATTTACTGAAAGAGCACTTAAGCCAGGGAGTGCAGAAGAGAACATGGGAGTATTCAGGAGAAAAACTAAGAGTGCTGGGAGTTGGGCGAAAGCGGAGAGATCGGAGAAAAATTAATTATTTGGAAACAAATGGGGAGTTTGGTTCTCCTACTCTTTAAAAGAAAACGGAAGAGTACGGAAGAGGCTGATTGAAAGACGAAGACGAAAGGTACGGAAAAAACGGGGATAACCGAGGAAACGGATAGTCTGGAGGAAACGGAGAAAACGGAGATTTCAGAGAAAAGTGATAGTTTGGAGAGAATTTACTGAGAGCGAGGAAAAACCAAGAGTGCAAAGAGAACGGAGAATTCGGAGAAAACTAAGAGTGCTAGGAGTTGGGCGAAAGTGGAGAGTTCGGAGAGTCAGGAAGAAACTGAGAGTTCGGTGAGAACGGGATGAACGGAAAGTCCTGAGAAAACGAAGAACGCGGAGGGTACGGAGAAAATGGAGGAAAAAATTATGACTAATTGTTTGTTGACCTAATTGCTTATAAACCTTATAAAGTAAATTACGTTTTTACCAGTTGGTAAAGAGGAAAGTATTTAGTAAAAGGACTTTAAAAAATAAAAAAACAAATACCAACTTCGTACTAAGACCTACCGAAAAAACCTACACCTAATTAATGACTTATATACCTCACTTAAAACCTTCCTTAAAAAATTCATCGAAATCACTGACGCGGTTAAAGACTTTCATCCCCGATTTCAAGCTTTTAGGGGTAGGTTTTTGACAAAACAGTAGCCTATGTTGGACCCTGGATCTTCAATTACTTTCATTCTAAATTCCATCCGAGGTTCAGCCGTAAAAGTGTCACAGACATACAGACAGACTTTCACATTGATAATATTGGTATGGATAGTTATTTTATTTGAGTTTTGTGTAGAACCTACAGTCATTCTGGACATTTAAAAACATTTCCGTTTTTTTTGACCTGCTAAGATGACTTATGCATTAACAAGACACATACAAAATATCATAAAAGGTATAAATTTATAAAACAAACTAGTATTAATTTTCTTTTCGGATCCAGACACTAGTGCAAATTTTAAAGCACCTCGAACGACTAGAAGTGAGTGTAAATATCCATTGAATTGTTTTCTTGATTGATCCGGGTTGATAGATAATAGATACAGGAGATGAATAATTAATGTGTGTTTTAAACTTACCGTGAAAAATATAATATAACTTAAAAAAGAAATAACACCACCAAATTTTTATACGTTTTCTAAATATATGTTTTTTTGTGAATGACACTTTAAAAAAAAAGAAAATGTTTGAAACTTACCGTAACTATAGGATTTCTGGCATACCATTTGTACGCTGTGATGACGAAGAAAGTGGCACATATCACACTGATCACAACCGCCACACCCCACACGCTTCTAAGAAGACACAAACTACTTTCTTAATAATATATAAAACAATAACAAAATACAATATTAAAACTCATATAATTTGAGGTCGTCGCAGTGTAATAGCTTCTGTCTTTATACGAGATGGCTGTTAGTTAGAATCCTATTCGGGGGAGTGATTATATTTAAATTATTTCAATTTCTCCGTTCTAATGACAAGACAAAGCGCGGGATTCAGCTCCGTTACTCTGCGTTTCGGAGTCGGGTGGAAAGTGGAGAAGGAGTCTTGTCACTAGGTTCTCTCTGAATACAAAAGAGAAAGAGTGAAGCGCACAAAAAATGTATAATAATGAGATTTCTCCCTCAAAAATCACTTTACACACATTTAATTCTGAAACTTAAAATTGGCATTTTAGACTTAACAGTTAACCTTACTTAGACTGTATATTTTGTCGTAGACCTCAATTCATTTTATACCTCAAATTGAACTCAATTACTTGTAACTCCATAACAACTTTATCTATCTCTTAAGAAAACTTTCAAATGATCCTTTATACTAATTAATATAAAAAAAAAACAAACCTCTCAGTTACACTAAGATTGTCCATAGCGATATATTTAAACCCATGTAAATCAGTCCTCTTACAGAACTGAAAGAACTTCGTCGTACAATATTTCCACCTAGTCAACCTAACCGAAGGCTCGACTCCTTTCTTAATATTTTTAATCTTCGTCATCTTAGGCTGCCTGTAATGAACCATTGTGGGTTTTAGGTATTTTACACGTATCCTTAAGTTGGCGACCTGTTCAGAATGAAAAATGATGAATGTCTATACAGAATGAAAAATAGGTGTAATATGTCATACGGACGGTCGGTAATTATAACGGGTTGATCGGGCCGATAAGTATGTGGACGATGCGCGTCATAAAAACTTTAGTTGAATCACAAGCGAACTTGTTAATTTATGTATATATATATATAATAAAAAAATAAATTTATTTGTATGTAGGTTGGTATAATGTTATATATCTAAAACACCTTTGTGGTGTAATGAGAAAATTTTTGATTGGGTGCAATGATTTCGGGTTCGATGCTCACACTTGGGTATGCTGACTCCTTTTTTTTAATTTCCTGGTTTGGTTGACAAAGCACAGCGCAAGGTTCCGCCTAAGTAAGCCCAATTTGCTTATATATAAAAAAAAACTGTATTAATTTTTCAATCTTGTCCCAAGAAGTCAGAGTCAAAACTATATTTGAAAAACTATGAAAGCTACATAAATGTACTCTGTATCGTTAACAATATTAACATTTGATCACAATTATTTATTCATGAAAACGTCCAGTAAAGTAATGTAAAAAAAAACAACCATAACTGAAACCATTAATTATTTATGATAAAGTATTTATTCCGTAAAATATCGCGTTTATATTTCACGGTAAATGTTGTTGATTAAAAAATATGATTAATTTTATACAAATATTTAGAGGCCATCGTAGTGTTGTAAGCTCGCAGTGTCACTTTTAATGCGATTGGTCGTGGGTTCGATTCTCACTTAGGCAAATGATTATAATACAAGAATGTTGATTTTTCTGCTCTGGCAAAATTGCCACTCAACAACGCCTCCAATTGGTGCGGAGAACTACTAATACTAGGTTCTCTCTGGATACAGTGCTACGCGGGTAAAAGCGGCTTTTTTCATACATTTGTATAAGTACGAGTATGTAAGGCTATTGTAGGTCGTATAGAAAATGCCAGACTGAACACGAGTCTTGGGTTCAAATACCAAATGATACCAATTTTATGCATTAAATATTTAATGTTTCCCCAATGTGCGATGGTTAGGGTTTCAAATCCACGTGGACAAAGGGGCACGGTATTAAATTCTACTACACAGTATTTACTAGGGCTTCCAATCCCGCAAGATTGAGGTATTGCAGGATATTGCATCGTTTTCCAATCCCTCATGTTGCGGGATTACGAATGCAGGATTCGTGGGACTAGAAAGAAACATGCACTCGGCCTCACGTGTATCATGACAGCTTGGTGATAGGCAGCACGGTGCACCGGCAAAGGAACGAAGAAGAAAATAAGGGAGATAAAAAAAAAACTAAGTTTCACTTGACGGTTTTGAAGCTAAAATAAATAGCGATACATCAAATATGATTGAATAGTCTAAATATAATGTATTAATAGTTGGAAATTGTATTCATAAAAGAAAACAGAAGTAAATTCTAATTTCAACGATAAAATCTAATTCCATGATCTAGTAGTGACTAGAATAAGGGGTCTGTGTACAGGTTGGTGGTGGTTGGTGGAATAGGAGGCAAATAGCGTAAGAAGCTGGAAGCTTGAAGATCCACCTATTAAAAATAAATATGAAGAAAGGGTTTTCAAGAAGCCAGACAGTTGTGCAATTGAAAATGAGAGTGCAGAAGTAGCATAATTCTGCTGCTATAGTAGGAATTGTATGATTGAAGCAGCAACAAAGTGTAGTCTTGGGAAGAGAGGTTTAGCAAAAAGCGCGATGAATGGTGGGATGATGAAGTGAAAGATAATGTAGACAGAATGGACAGCACGGCAGGATTATAAAGCCTGGGAATAAGAATTAAAGTATGGGAGATATCAAGACGAAACTGTATAAGTAACAAAAGCACCAAACAAAAGCTCTGATATAGTGTACGCGTGAAAAGTCGGAGCTAGAGACGAAAGGTTGGCGAACAACGAACAACGGGAAAACACGCTACTTTTTTGGATAGAAGTTAGTGAATCCTGAGGTTGTTCGTTAACCTGCAGAATTAAAGGGGTGTTTTCGCAAAATAGGGGATATATTAAAGGAGCCAACGCCGTTTCGCAACGATGGGCGGAATTCTGCAAGCAGATGTATGGATATGATGACGTCCCTGTCTCAAGAACAGCGACATGCTGAGTATTGACGAATCAGACGGCGAAATCAGTGCGAAAGAAGTAGAGAGTGCTATAAGAAGTTGGAAATGCGGTAAGGCAGCGGGAGTTACTACCGAGAAGATCAAATATGGTGGGCCGCGCATTTGGACTTGTTCTGTCTTCTGTGTAATTTGTGCTGGAAATGGGGAGGTCCCCGAGTAAGAGTAAGAGGCCCAATGACCTAGAAGAGGGTGTATGGTTTAAATATTTTCGTCTATAATACGTAAGTTAAAAGAGGAATGAAAGAAAAGATAAATGCTATAGAGGTCTCTTCGTAGGATGTGCGGAGGCAGCGTAGCTGATTTAATTCGCAATGAAGGGATACACAGAATGGCAGGCGTAAGCGAGAATGTCATAGTTAGAATTAAAAAGACGTAATCAGGTGGTTCAGGCACGGCGAGAGGATGAGTGATGCAATAATGGTAAGAAAGATATGTGAAGCAGAGATGAGCGGTAAGAGAGGTACTGGGAGACCTCGGTTGACCTTCGAGAACAGGTTAAAAAATTTAAAAAAAACTACACAATTGCCAAGATTTGGATAATTAAAAGCTCATTAACCAAAAATGATACATTTTGTAGCTGATAAATGTTTTCTGTATAACTTTCTTTTCTGTGACAAACGGGATAGTTTGACTAGCCATATATTAATTGAAAACACTTAAATAAATGTAGAGTTTCGTTGATTAACTCGTAGTATATTTTGCGATATATAAATTATGATATATTAGATATGCGAGATCCGGCAAATACCGGGATCCCCCAGGTTGAAAACTTCTAGCCCCCCAATGCCGAGATTGAAAGTCGACTGCGGGTTTGGGGCCCTTACGCAATGTCCTTATATGGGTACGAAATTTTGAATAGAGAGAGATATCAATGCCACAATGAATTTGATTTCTATAGTATTTTTCACACACTTATGTAAGCCATACACACTACTGTCTACGGTACTTGATTTTATTTAAACTTACTGATTGATTGATTTGGTTTTAATAAAAATTGATTCTCGATACTGCGTGGGCCGCCTGCGCAGGTTCAATAAACTGCAAGGGTCTATTTTCCTATACCTACACAGGTAGACCTCTCCTGTGAACCGTAGTATTTATGGCAGGCTTTAGGATAATACATTTCTTTTAGAAAACGTATAAAAACTAAAACGTAGCGGGCCTCGAACCCGCGCCTCTTGAAAACCATCCAAGCGCTCTGACCGCTATGACGTACGCATATCGAAATGAAATTAATAGTTCAAAAAATTACAAATTCTACGGACGATCTATATCTATACTTTTAAACTCTTATTCATTCTCTTTGGATATAAAAAGACATAATTTAAAATTTTACTTGCTAGACGAAGTGGGCGTAAAAACTACAGTTTAAAATCTGAACAAAAGTATGACAGCTTTATACACAAATCTTTGTATTGCTAACAATATTGGTTATAGGTTCTCTCTGACTACCCTGCTATGCAGGAAAAAGAGTGATTCTATAAACAAAAGTATGAACCATAATTGACTGTATTTTATGTCTATCTATTTAATAAATGTATTAACTTAATAAAAACATTGAAAATTACAATTGTAAAAAATCATAAAACTATCCTTAAGATGGACAAACAATGAAAAAAAGGTTAAAAAACCATACATTTTCATGACGCTCGTTTTTATTTAAAAAATATATTAACAACAAACGCAAAGTACATATACTATTATGTAAATAGGTAATTAAATAAATACGAAAAAATATAAAAACTCAAGTTTCGAACTCCAAAAATTATTTACATAACCCCAATTCAAAAATTATTTACAAAACCACCATTTTTTTTTGATAAAACAGCGGTTCGCTTTGCTTACATACGTCTTGGAAAAAATGCATACAAACGCTAATGTATGAAACTAAATAATATATTCGCTGATGTATGAAACTAAATAATAGATTACAATATATTTTATATAATATAGATACTTATAAATCATTCATATTTTTTGGATGTTTGGAACACAATCTTCAATAAAACGGTTATACGTAACGTATAAAAATTTAATATTTTAATTACAAAATTATTTTCAATAATTCATGTAAATATATTTATTTGAGCAATATAACCTAATTATATTATTATACATAAATGGCAACGTCCAATAATATCTAAAGACATAAGGCACTAAGGTAACATTCGTTCAATATACCACATATCTTAATAAAGTCTAATTAACCAAAACCACAATACGGACAATAAAATAAAATTCCTTTACAACTTACAGTAGATACTTATTTTAAATATTCTAAACAAAAGTTACTAATAATGAAATATATTACATGACTATTTATTATCTGTATTCCATTTTTTGTTTAAAAAAAAACAGCAGAATTGACTTGAATGTAAATAAAATAAAAAAAAACGTTGTATACTGTACAAATAAATGCACTAAGTTATTATATATTACTTATAATACTATTTAAAAATGAATACAAAGTGAAATTTAGTTGAAATTGCTTTAATAAAAGACATGTATGGATAAAGGTGATGTGTCGCAGTTACGGATCTTAGCAGTTCTATGCATAAATTATGAATAAAACCTTATAACTAATATTTTGTGAAGCTATTTTACTAGAATAAGCAAATCTTAGTTATAAATAGGGTCTGACCGTGTACGCGATGATTGTACGGGTTCGATTCCCACTTGTGAAAACACATAGCGCGGCGTTGACTTGCCTAACTCAACATTCACTGTCTTGGATTCGAGCGTAAAGTGGAGGACACAGTTTTTGACACCAGGTTCTCTCTCACTACCCTGCACTATACGGGCAAAAGCGTGAAAGATGAAAATTTCCATTGCGAAAAAGTCTTAAAAAAACCAAAAAGAAACAGTCACATTCAATCTCTTATTAGAACGATATTTCAACAGCTTAAGTCGATTTAATTCTTTTGAAAAAAAAACCGCAAACCTTTAATGCATGTCTTCAATTACAAAAAGAATATTAATATAAATTTAAACCTAGTTTTTAAATGAAATAATTTGTCCCTTCAAACTTTTGAGCACTTCATAAACTTTTTATAAAATACCTAATTCTTAATAAGCAGTAAGTATAGGTATATTATAACAATACTACTGAAGACAATTTTAACGTAGCCCTTTTTATAAAATAATTAAAATTAAAAATGAATTAAAATTAGCAAATTAACACTACAATTTACTCATAAATCGTTTAAATGCCGAACACTGACACCAAAATGATTTAAAAAAAAAGTAGAACCGCGTTAACACGTAATAAAAAATAACCTCAAAAAAAAAACTTACCTTCTGAATATTGTTCGAACGATATCATTTTATTCGTAAATTTCTAGATTTTCCTTTAAAAAAAAATTAATTAAAAACAAATATATTTCTATTGCCACAGGACAGATCGTCAATCATTGGGCACTGCACGTTCAACCCACTTTGCTGGTTCGCAGGACATGCGATACTGTTGGCTGTGAGTTTTAATACTTTAACTCCGACGCCATTATGGCGCAGCGAAACATTTCACCGTCAGCGTAATGGTTGCGTGGTCGATGCCAAATTCGGGTAATGCATTTAAAAATTAAATAACAGTGTTAAGTTGCGCCCTCTAACTCATAACTGAAGGTTTTTGAAAATTGATTTTCTCTACTTACTTTGCGAAAAAAAATCATATAGATAATTGAAAAATATTCAAAAATGTTTATTCTTAGTGCAATATAATCCATACGAGATATCGAAGGACTTGTGCGTTTTCAAATATACTACCTATTAGTATTTATTTTTAACTAACAATTGCAAAAATAAAAAAAAAACACTTTCGACAAAACAAAAATATAATATAATGTATTTTTATATGAAAATAACATAAACGTTTGGAAGAATCAAATCTAAAATCAAATCTAACTAAATTACGAAATGTCCACACAAAAAATTGTAATTACTATGCTTTTTGTACGAAATGGAGTGATATTTTTTCAAATATAATCACGTCACTAGGTTGGTAGAAGGTAAATTATATAATATATATATGTAATTTTTAAAGGCCATCGTGGCGCAGTGGGACAGCAACTGATTGAAAACCTGATTGGGTATGAGTTCAATTCCCGCGATAAGTGCGTGTTGAGCGATGTCTCGATTTCCCGAATTTCCTAACACTAGGTTTTCTCTGACTGCAATGCTATGCGTTAAACAGCGTTGAGCTGCTTCGACCAATTTCACACAAAAAAGCAATATACTAAATTATTGTCCTGCGCTTTGTCCTGCATATACCAAAATAAACCTAGTGTCAAAACACTACACGCTTCACTTCAATTTGGCGCAACTAAACGCCGTGACTTAAACATAAAAATTGTTAAAATTTTATAATAAAATATTTATAGCAGATTGCATTAAAAAAGAAATTTGATAAACACCCCTATTGGAAACACACGTGTCTTCAAATCGTATCAAGGGCAGAGCCATTTTAGACTTATCATCATTATATTTTATATCGTTCGTAAATTGAAATGATGAAGTAATTTTGTCTTCAATTTATTAAAACATATGATTTGTACTGTTATGGTATTTTTTGTTTAATTTAATAAAATAAAGCTACAAAAATGAATACATTATTTTCTTTAACAAGTCTATTAGAATTATTGTGATGTATATAGGAAGAAGCTACTTGGTGGAACTCAACACCGCGTTTGTTGAGTTCCACCAAGTAGCTTCTTAACAGATATACATACAGATATATATAGATGCAGATTATATTTAATTTTCAATTTATTATTCCGACAATAAGCTCGACAATTCCATATTAAAACTATACAATAAAATACAATACTTAGAATAAGAAGCGACAGCGAATCTTATTGAAATAAAGATATATATTTTTTTAATTTAAAATTAACTCAGTGACATTATAAAGAACAACTGAAAAATACAACTACATTGGGAATAGGCTACTTGACATATGAAACAAAACATACATCCTGTCTCGTTCTTACAAAATATTATGACACTAGTGACGTCATAATTAGTTTAAATAATATTGAGATGATACTGATGAAATGTATTTAGTATAAAAAATTAGAGGCCATCGTGGACAGCTACTGTCTGTTATTACAATTGGTAATAGGTTCAATCACCACTAGCAGAAACTACTATAATGTTATTATTTTCATTTCTCCGTTCTGGTGAAAAAATACAAAGCGCGGCATTCAGTCCGCCACTCAACAACACGCAATGTCTCGAATTCTAGAGGAAAGATGAGAACGCAGTGTCCTTGACACTAGGTTCTCTCTGACTTCCCTGTTACGAGGTAAAAAGTGTGAAGCTGATTTGATAACAAAAAAATACTATACATATTGCATCATATATATACAGGGTACATATAAAATATATCAATACAAAATTAATCCCCATATCAAAACTAAAAACGTTAAACAAAACGCTATTTCCAATACAAGACAATGAAAGACACGCGGTTTTCGCTATATCGATTCGACCTACTAAACTTTAGTAAGCTGGCACTCGCGTAATTAATAATACGGACACGTGTATACATAGCGCATGCGCAAATCGATTAGCAGCCTTTACGTCTTTTATAGGAATCGATGTTAAATGCTAAAAATTATGAGTTCGAGATTAGTAGAATCCTATATTGTTTTCTTTTTTTTCAGCTTCCGATGAGTAGTCATAAAGAACCTAATGTCAAGATTGTCAGTCTCCATTTTTTGCACGAATTCGAGACATAGCCTGTTGAGCGGCGGAACTCAAAGCCACTTTGTTTTCCTTCCAAAGGGGAGCAATTAACATTATTTCAAATATAATCATTCCCCCCGAATGGGATCGAACCCACAACCAATCGCGTTTACAATCAGACGCAGACACACTGCGCCACGATGGCTTTCTTTATAATGAACGATCAAGTACATATATTAAAATGAAAAGTTTATGACTTTCATTTGTAAATTAAAAATAGATGTCCACTGGTTTCAGCCATTTGCATGCGTAATGTCAGTATTAGGAATGTTTCTTGCGAAGTGATTTGACACATCAATGTATTTCAACTTTTTTAAAGTGTTATTCTCGGTTAATTAATAAAAATATTCTTATATTACAACGTTATCTAATAAAATATTATTTAAGCTTAACTTTTGTGCAATGACATAAAAATCTTAGCTTTCGATAGCATAGCTATAGGCCATATAAAATTAAATATAATTGTTTAAAACAGTTTGTAGCTAATATGCAACAATGACGATTTCATGCAAATTATATTTCGACTAATATATTAAAAATATTAATAATATTTTTTTTTTTTTGAGAAATATTAAATAACACTGTGTTTTAAGCGAATTTCTCTAAAATAATACGTCAACAAGAAAAAAAGATTGTAAAAGCTAGAAGTGTAAGGTTATCTTGTTAATACACTTTTGCCAATCACTTGGGAGCAAATCAAATCATTTTTGTAAGTATTTTTAAGTAACGCAGAGTCATATAGATATAGATATATATATAAACATATATAATTATTATTTTAATCTCTTTGCTGTAGCAAACCAACGAAGTGTCCTTACACTATATTCTCTCTGACTAATCGTCTATGCGGGACATAAACCATTTACAAAGAAGAATTCAAATAGTAATACAAATAGCTCATCACTATTTTAAATATATACATTAAAGAACAATAATAATCATTTTAGAAAATATATGTCATACTTACTTTTAATACATATCTTTGTTTGTAATATGCTTTCTTACATTAGTATAATATTTTTAGGTCTTAATTATTGACTAACATTATATATCTAGAAACTATATATTTGTTTAACAAATTAACATTCATTTAAATGTATATGTACTGTCAATGTACAACATTAGTACTAAAAGTAAATACTAAAAAAACAATCATTTACAAGTAAAATATATATTTTTTGACATTTACAAAACTATGTTTTTATCAAAACAGTAGCGTTTTCAATTTATTAATGACTTATTAAATACAAAAATGAGGCAAAAAAGAAATCTTTACCCACCTTCCCATATAATATGCACATGATAAATCTTTTCTATGTGTTATATATATATATATATATATATATATATTATTTACAGAGTATTAATACACATTACACATTGGAGTATAAATCAATAATAATAAATTGATATTTAAAATTTAACAATTTTTCTTCTATACCATATATAACAACTGCACTATATTTCTGTAACAAAACCTTTTTTCCTGCATATAATACGTATCCCACAGAGTAGTGGGAGAAAGCCTAGTGTCAACACTCCGTTCTAAGAACATTGCGAGTTGTGATGCCAACTCGACAGTCTAAAAACCAGTGATTTTTAGTTTAGTTCTTAAAACATGAATAAACAAATATGTTTACTGTATATCTATTGTAGTCACATGCCGAAATGAAAATATTCTAAATATAATTACTCCCCCGACGGAGAATCGAACCCACACACGAACCGTGTTTACAGTAAGCCGTTGTCATACTAATCCGCAATGGCCTCATATAAGACCGATTGATTGAACTTATTTAGTGTATTATTGAAATAACAATAAACGAAGCCATCGAGGCGCAGTGGTATTCTGGCATTCGTCTTACGGCATTCAACAAGCAATGTCTCGAATTCAGGCGGTGCACGTAGAACGAAGTGTCTTATGAACCAGGTTCTCTCTACCCAGCTATGTGGGAAGAAGCGTGAAGCTGGTATATTAAACTTTTAGATGGAAACACGCCAAGATGAAAATTATAGATCGCAAAAAAATCTAGTTTTGAGTAAATTGTTTTTCTTTCTGTGTTTTAACTTTCAAAAGGATGTTAAACGACTTACCTAGTATGTTAATTAGGTAGCTATTTAATAAAAAAAAAACTATTTAATAAGCCTATGCTTCATATCATTTTAATCCACACATGTCTTGTCAACTGTACATATACCATGACCAATTGCGTTCAATAAAAGATCTATTTAAAAAAACCATTTAACATTTTTTTTTGTAAAGTGTTATTCGCACACTTAGGAAATTGAAAAAGACATATTTAGAAAATGTACAAAACTAGAACGGCATTCAAGAGGCGCGGGTTCATATTCCGCTGCGTTCAATTTTTTATACGCTTTCTAAATATGTCTATTCAAAAAAACGACTGGACGTCGAATTTAAACTAAAAGTATAAAAAGAACGACGAACCGAAGTCGGAATCGGAATATATATATATGTGTATATATATATAAACGAAATGAATTAATTAACTACCTAATTTAGGTATCAACGAGTCTAAATCGGTTACATTATGCACAAAATGGTGCCAGTTTCTAATTATACTGTAGATTTTATCACCAGGACTCAGTGTCGACATTAACTGTTTGTGCGCGAACAGCTTATAATCTGGCGGTAATTTACCCAGACGAACTCCTAACTCGAGTAATTTTTCGCACGCTTCCACTTGACCTTTCGTTGGTGCTTCAACATTGAAAGTGCCTATAAAAGCTATGCCAATGCTGTATTTGTTATAGCTTTTGGTATGGGCACCTTCGTACTCCCATCCCCTGCCGTAGTATACGGAGCCATCGCCCCCTATTAGAAAATTGTATCCAATGTCAGACCAGCCTCGCGACTCTATGTGAAACATCTGGATAAGGCGGACTCGATAGACACATTGACTCTGAAAATATATTATAAATAAGAAAATAAATAATATATCCTTTGTATTTATACATTAGTTTGACCTGTATGTGTGTGTGTGTGTGTGTGTGTGTGTTTTTGGCCATGTAACCGTGTTTTGTCAGATTCATTCCAAATTTTCAACATTAAATAATAATCAAGAGAACTGATAACAATATACAATAAATAACAAAAAATATATTTCGTTTCAAAAACTAAAATCCACGCTATAAAAATTAACGCAATTTTTTTAAACAAATTCTGCTTTAATTTTTGTCAGAAACTTATATATATATATATAAAAGACAAGGCAAACGAGCGTTCGTGTCACTTGGTGATAAGTAATTTTATTCTAATATGTACTAAGAATTATTTTTTCCTTTTTAATTAGCAAAGAAGGTTCCCAGTTTTATATTCACACGTTATTCCTATATAACTGAGCGGCAAACGCTACGATACCTGGACACTTGCCTGGCCCTTTGGAGGATGCATGCTCATATAGAAATTTGAAAGAGCAAAAAACTCATAGTCACTAATTTATCCGTTTTGTGCCCTTATATAACCTTACATACTAAATGACGGAACCTAAGACCTAAGCACTTTGTCTAAACTGATCATGGAGGTATTTAAATCTTAGATATTCAATAGAATGCCTCAAATCAAACCTACAACCAACGTCAGTTATTAACGAATAGCAAATTCAATTTATTTTAGAACTCCACGCGGGCGAAATCGCGTGCACGGCTATGTTAGATAAAAATGTGGGTAATTAAGTAATTTACAAATTGTTTCACAGTATTTTAGATAAGTGAGTACCGTTTCCAGTTACGGTGATAAGAGTATCGCTTCGAAAAATTGCGTGGAAAATTGAAGGACTTTTTATTTGGACATGATTGTTCTATTACACACGTTGGTTGAGGGTTCGATACTCGGTTGAGGTAAATATATATATATATATATATATATGTAACTACCTATAGCCTGATTAGACAATGCGGGACATTGGTATATAACATGCTTATATATCTAAAATAAGTATAAATTAAAAAGTCGGGGATACAACTGTCCATCTATCACCTATCTATATCTATACATATAATAAAAATGTGCCTGATCGTTGTCTGTACATGGAAGATATATGAAATAAAAATTTTTTTAGGGGCATTTAACAAAGTTATAAAACCCACAACAACGATTTGCTTTCTGTTCGTCTGGTTGTCTGTTTATTTGTGCACGCTAATCTCAGAAACGGCTTAACTGATTACAATGCAATGTCAATTACTGTATTGTGGTAAACTACCCATAATATTCTGTATTTATTTTACCGTTACAGCCATATAAATTATAAATTTAAGCAAAGTTTATGATTTAAGTGAGAACGCGGGCGAGCGAAACAACGAAATAGCTTTCAAACTTTTAAACGAAAAACTTTCAAGCTTTTACACGAAATAGCTTAAACGCAGGCGAAGTCGCGAGCGGGCGGCTAGTTTGATATATTTGCTTTGTTACATTGAATGAGTGACTGAAGTGTTTGTTATTAGGCATTGTGATATAAAGTACTTAATGAATTCGTCAACAGTTGACTATGTCTAGATTTTATTACTATCAATATATATTTTGCTTGACGCTTTTTTCTGTATGTTTTGCGTGTTTTGCGAGACATTGCGCGTTGAATGGCGGAACTCAACGCCGCGCTTTGTCTTGTCACCATACATATTCTTATTATAACATACTTAAACATACCGCATGCCTATTTATATTGACTTTGAACAATATTAGTTTTATTTTTTTTAACATTTTTTTAAAGTGTTATTCCCACATTAAGGAAATTGAAAAATACATATTTAGAAAACGTATAAAAATTTGAACGCAGCGGAAATCCTAACAACAAATTTAAGTTGTAATAAGCGGATAAGAATTTCAACGTAGCTGGATGTAGAACGCATGGCTTAGCGGTCAGAGCGCTGGAACGGTTTTAAGGAGGCGCGGGTTCAAATCCCGCTGCGTACAAATTTTTATACGTTTTCTAAATATGTATTTTTCAATATTAGTTTTTATTATCAAACTCAAAATATCCTTTATTCAAACAGATTTTACCAAAAGGCTTCTTTTGTGTCGTCGAACGAACACAACGGTACTACCGGCTCGGAAGGCAGTTCTGCTGAACAACTCAACCGTTGCTCTTTTCAAATATAAAAGTTACTATAAAATTTTGTTATTTAATACAATGGCAGCTAACCAGCACTAAATTCTAATCATATTACTTCCACACATTTTTAGCCTTGTACCCGTGTTAATGTTAATAAGTCAAGGTTATTACTTTGTAAGGTACAAAATAATAGCCTTGACTTATTAACATTGTTTTTATAGTAACTTTAAACCAATTTCACATGAAATTAAATTATAATAAGTATATAAAAAAATACATTGTTATTCTATTAAAGTAACATACACATATTTACCTGTGAAAAACAACTTTCGGTTGCCGTATGAGCTATAATGACCCAGGGAGCCGGCAACTTTAGTTTAGTCAACTCACCCTCTACGGGCTGAGCCAACCATTCAGCCCTGGAGACTATCCTCAAATGATCGGATGATATTAACAATGGATCATCTGAAATTGTTATAATAGTAGGTATTTTATCGGTTATTTTGTGTTAACAATTTGTTTTTTATTATCGGTCATCGTGAGTAACAGCGGGACCCCCAAATAGAAGAAATGGTTATATTTAAATTAATTTAAATTTATACGCTCTTGTCAGATAAAGCACGGAATGTCTTGACCCTAGGTACTCTCTAACTACAATACATATGTAAGAGGCCTACATGAAAAGCCTGAAGCTGTTCTTTTTTTAATAAAAAAAACGATTTAATTTTTTACATTTACTTTACTAGTCATAATTAAATCTTTTTAATATATTGCCGTTAAGTTATGTTATGGAAAAAACAACAATTGTGTAACTTATTATAGATATACATATATTAAATTAATCAAGTTAATATAAAAATTAAACTTCATATAAACACAAACTTCAACTGGAAAATAATAACTACTTATCTGATAAATTAATAGCAACTTATCATGTACATACACATACAAAGGAATGCATGTGAAGGTGACTGTGGCATTTTGCAGTTCTATGTATAAAAGAAGATTTTAAATAAAAAAAAAAAACAAAAAACTTAATTCAAATTTTAATTGTAAAAACACATTAAAAAATTGAAATAATATTATGTTGCAGCTTCACGCCACACCAGAACCAGAGCGAAGAAATGAAAATATTTTAAATATAATCCCCCGACTGGGAATCAAATCTACAATAAAATCGCGTTTACACTCAGATGCTGTCCCACTGCGCCACGATGACTTTCACATACTAAATATATGTAACATTCTAAAAAATATATTATAACTATTGTATTGATCTCATAGTCTGAGTTATTTAATAGCCCTCTCACAATTTTGACTAAAAACTTGAAACTGAAAATACTTAGTGTGGCCATAAATACTGTTATAATTTAAAAAAAACAAAGAAATATAATTTTTTAAATTGGGATCTGTCATTTTTATATGATTGTGCATTGTTTTCTTATTTTTGCGGAAATATATTTTGAGATATTAAAACAGAGTGGGGTGGTGATAAAGAGGATTGAATCGCTGTTTGCATTACATAAAGTAGGTATGGTGCCAAATACAATTTTTAAAATCCTCCAAGTCAAATGTTTGGGTACCGTACTATTGATAACTACAATGTTCAAACATCCTCTGTTTGTGACGGAAGAAGATATGGCCACCCCCGTAGTGTTCGTATAAAAAAAGCAATCGAAACAGTAAGGGAAAAAAATCAAAAAAATCCTGTCCGAAAGCGAAAGAGTTCATCTAGGGAGATAAATGTAGCACCTAGAACCATGTCGCGTATTTTAAAAGATGACTTAGGACTCGCAGCCTATAAGAGTCACATTGGCAATTTTGTAACTAATAATTTAAAAAAGAATAGGGTTCTCAAAGTAACTAATTAAGCGGTACGCAAATTTACATTTAATTAAAATTAACAGAATTTATTTGTTTACAGATGAATATTATTATTAGATTTTTTTTACAATTGAGCAATATTTTAACAAACAAAACGACTGTATTTATGCTAAAATCTCTAAAGAAGCTTACCAATTAGTCAACAAAGTACAACGTGGGCATTATACGACTCCAGTGATGATTTGCTGGGAATGTTAGCTATGAAGGAGTGACTGAGCCATATTTTTGTGCATAAGGTATCGAAACATTACATATACCGTTCTTGAGTAGTTAGGTAAGCTCCTTATTAACACCATATTCAACAACCAAGAATGGTCCTTTTAGCAAGACTGCGCCGGTCCGGTAAAACTGGATACACCCAGTCTTAGTCAAAAACGAACGTTCCGGACTTCATCCGAACTGAAGACTAGCTCCTTGTACTGATCTTAATCCACTGGATTATGATTTATGGTCAGTTTTGGAGTGTAAGGCTTTCTCTATACGCCATTATAATTTGGAGTCCCTAAATGAATCCATACGATTGGTAGTGAAGGTAAAACGTTCCCATAGAAATAGTGCATGCGCCTATTGATAACTGGCCTCAACGTTTCAAAGACTGTATTGCAGCCAATCAAGTCACTTGGAATAAGCTTTATATATTTTTAATAGTTTTATATTAATGTATTGAACTAAATTGTAATAAATGTTACAAAAAATGTTTTTCTTTATAATCATATTTATGGCAAAACTAAATATATAAAAAACATCTTTACACATTAATCGAAATTAATTTAATAATAATGTAATATAAATTTAATATTTAGTACATTATATATATATATATATATATATATATATATATATATATATATATATATATATATATATCCATAGTATATTATAATCTAAAAGTGGCAAAAAATCATACCTCTAAAATATTTCATTGGGGGTATATGTACATTATTTTGAATGTTCTGGCTCCTTAAAACGATACTACCAATACCTTCTTGGGTTAGTAATGAAAAAAATAATATCAATGTTAAAAGCACAACTATCATTGACATGATGATCACTTGTAAGTTCTGTATACACAATCCCACCACCGTTGTATTAGCTGAAATAAATAATATTCTCTTTTATAACATAAATATGCGGAACAACTATTCCGTCTAGCATTGGACAGAGCAGAGTTCAGGAAGCTAGCAGCCAACCTTCAGGATTGAAGTGGCTCCCAGACAGAGATAATTTCATGCATTGTCATTGGCAGAGACTCTCTACCCACCTCAACACTACACACCAGAGCAGTCAAATATTTAGTTAATTCAAAATCAAAATACCGTTGATCCTTATTGATTATAATAAGTTTTCGAATCTTCAATTTACATATAAATCAGCAAGGCAGGCAGTTCTAGTTCTCTGAGAGGAGCCAGTGAAAAAAATATGACTTCAATAAATATGATTCCTTTCATTTATGAACATAATGCAATTTCAAATCAAGCTTTAGAGGTTATATAACATAGTCTTAAAAAAATTGCAACATCTTTAATTTAACAATTTTGATTACTCTGGTAGGTTTAAGTGTTAAGCATAATATAACTTGTTAATTACATATAAAAGTGAATGACAGTATTGTTACTTTAATTACTTAAGTTGTATAACTTTATATAATCAGTATTGATTTGACTAATCTGTATATAATTTTGTTCAATTTATGCTATTTATTAAAACTATTTGTCACAATAGTCAAGTTTAGAATAATATAAAGTATGGTTTAAATGTCAAAAATGTTAGTAATAAATGAAGTACCATGTAAAAAAGTTATATGAATAAGAATTTATTTTAATGTAAATGAAACATACATCACAATCTTGAATCATTTATTATAAAAAAGAAATATATTGTAAGCTTGTTCTATAACAAGTTTACAATATATTTCTTTTTTTATTATATCTATTGTATTATATCTATATATGATATTATATCTACTATGATGACATAGTTCTTTTTTAAATATTATTAATTTACTCATATGACTTCATTTAACTGTAACATATAAGCGAACAAGCTACTTACCACTTGTAAAGGTTTCAAAGTTTGGTTGAGTGTTGTGTTGCTCACTTTTATAGGGTAATAGGATTACAATAGCAATTATACTTCCAATTATAGCAATACAAACTGTGGAGAATGTTATTTTATGCCATAACAAAATTGGTATTTTTGTTCCAGCTGGAAAATCGATTTGTATTATTAGTGGTGTCAAAAGTTTAACATGTTACTAATAATATTAACTGTGTCATATGTAATAATATGGGCTATTTTAAAATCTTTTAAATCATACACTATATCCATACCAGGTGTGTATGAAAAGGTTAATAAGTCAGTTTGTGTATTAATTTTGAAATGTTAATAGTCATAAGGATTTTTTTTATTTATATGGTAAATAAATGACTAATTCAAAATAAACTATACTAATTTAATTTATAAATGCTTGCCCTGAAAAGTATGCATATACTGTAATCTAACCCTATCGGTAGAAAAATAGGGGATGATTATATATTCACTTACTAATTACTTTAATTTTTAATTTTACATTTGAACTAATCTAAATTAGATTCTTTTTGATTACGTACTGCTATTACCATATTTATTTAAAACAGCTATGACAACCATTATAAGTGAAAAATAGAACAAGTTAGATGAAGAGTGTTTTCAGAAATTGGTTAAGAGAATGCCTAAAATATGTGGAGGGTTCAAAAGGAAAAGATCTACATTTTGATGAAGCTAAAATATATATATTGTTTACATTTTACGCTAATTTTCTTTGTTTATATATCAATCAAAATAGTTCAAGTGCTTAATTATGTTACTGCTTCCAAACATTTGGATGTTGAAATTAAGATAAGCACTATATAAAAAAAACACAGATATTACAAAATTCTAATTCGGTCAGTTGCCTGCAATTATATAATATATATTTCAAATGAAGATAATAAAAGAACAAATCAATTTTAAATAAAGTTTATAATAATACTAAAAGTATTTTCAAAGCAATTACCCTATAATTAATCCTTACAATGCATCTTCTACAATTTTTTGTTTTTTTATTTTAATAAAATTTGGTGAATAATACTTACTTTTGGCAACTTTTTCTTCGTGTGGCTGATGATGATCATAAGCATCTTCGTCTTTATCTCTAACATAGCTTGAGTTGTCTATACCAGATTTATTTTGAATTATTTGTTTAATAGTAACAGGTCCATTAAAATAAGTATTATTTCCTAATTGTACATGCTCAGAGTTTGCTACTGTAACTTTACTAAAAACTGGTACTGTATTCTGAATTAAATTTGAAGGAATATTGGGTTTATTATGGAACGTCCGTAAAACTTTTTGTTGTTGATTTGATATATCGTTTTCAGAGTCACTTTCCTCGATCACTTGCAGATCACCTAGATCACCTTCTATTTTAACACCAATATTGTAGTTTGTATTAGGTTTGTCTATTTCTAATGCCATTTTATTATTGTTTTCTTACATTTTAAATAGTATAATTATATATCAAGTATCTAAAACTTTGTTTTCATAAAATATAGATAAAATATATTCTATCAATCGGCACAGGTTAAAAATGTATATTGTATAAAATAACAATTTAATCAAATATACTGGACACTCATACTGAGTATTTTAAACAAAAATAAACAAACGTATAAGCTTTAAATTATAATGCCATACACCAATTTCCATCGCATTCTTCTTGTTTAGTAAATGCGTGAATGTTTATTTATATAGTAATTTCTGTATTTTATGATATAAGAAATAATTTAAAAAATCATATTGTATTGTAATACAAATTTTAACTTTAAAACGAAGTTTTGTTAATTGTAAACAAACAAATGTAAACGGTAAATACCAAGTGGCAACCCCCAACATCATTTAACATCAATAAAATTTTGTTTGCTTGGCGACCTAAACTCAGGTAATTTTGTTTTTTCAAATTGACATTATTTAATTCAATATAAATAGTGATTTGATTAGTTACATACGTTAAAAATTAAAATTTTTTTATAATATGTAATGTAAATCTATCGTATATACTTCTAATATTGCTTGCATTGTGATATTTTATGAAACTGGCATTACCCTAAGAAACTATCCTTTTGACTTAGTATTTAGAAATATAACCCTTAATAAGTTCTTTGATTTTCGCGATTATAACACATTTTGAAATGAAACTATTTTAAACGGATTAGAGTAGAGTCTACCTGTGACCACGGACTACAAAATCTATTTTAGAATACCAATACGGTGTAAAAAATCTATTTTAGAATACCAATATTAATTATTTCGGTTAATCCGGTTAAAATGGTCTCATGTCAAAATGTGTAAACGTGAAAAATCAAAGAACTTATTACTTTATACAGTTATATATTTTTTTCTATTTTATTTACGGTCATCCTATGTATTTACTTTATTGTTTTTATTTTTTAATAAAATAATAAAATTGCTTATTTCATAAAGCAAAGCTTTTAGCAATATCCCAATAGTTTCTCATAATCAGAGCCATGGATATCTAATGACAATAAAAACATATCATGGAAATAAAACATTGACCATTGTGTTATTTGAAAATAACATTTTATATATTTCAATTATTATATATTATTACAGTGTCTTATATTAACAATGGTGGACTTGCATGTCTATAAATACTATTAAAACTCTAACTAAAAACTTTTTAAATTATTTTACTTTGACAATTTATTTATTATATTACCTATTTTATATTGGCTTGGATCATAATTTTTTTTATTTATTTTACCCAGCATAATTATACAATACTTGATATTATATCAAATAAAACAAAATAAATATGGAAGGGGATAGAGTGAACGAAGAAAACGACCCGTTGAGTCCGCTGGGAAGGAATGGTCAGGAAATAAATAATTCAACGGCGGAGCATTCAGTTTTATTTACTGAAAGGTATAATAATGGACAGGAAAATATGTATGTGAAGTCTCCAGGTAATAACTGCGTTTTTATTATTTATGTATTTACATAATCATAGTTTATAATGTTTATTGGTAAATTCTAATTGAAACATATATATTTTTTTTTAGTTAGGTATACATGTCAGTTATATTTCGTACTACTAGTAGCTGACCGCGGCATCGTTTGCATGGACTGTATGTCCCTTCTCAAAAATACCCATCACGTTGAATAACTTTGGTTTCATCTTATAGTTTAGCTGGTCTATTATGGTTCTACATCAAGTGTCCAATTCAAATACGTCCGGTATTTCCGAATATGACCGTACAAACAATCTGTTTTATTATAGTACTAGCGACCCGCTCGCGGCTCCGCCTGCGTAAACTATATAACTGAACTATTTTGTGTTTTCACCTGCCCGCATTCTCACTTAAGTCACAAACTTTGCTTATATTAATTATTTGAATGCTGGTTACTTTTTGTTTATTAACTGATCAAAATGGAATAAACAATAAATGTTATGGGAAGTTAAGTACCAGAATACAATAGTCAAAATTGCATTTAAATCGGTTGAGTCTTTTCTGAGATTAGCATGCACAAACAAACACATAAACATAGGAACGTTGTTTTGGGTTATATGGACAAATGCCGGTAATCATTCTTTTTTTATCTTCTATGTAAAAACAGCGATCAGTTACATTTTTATTATATGATATTAGATACAGTAAAGTTACATTTACTATCTAACTAGTTACAAATAATATCAGTATCTAAGAAGTTCTATTATAAGGGAATGTCTCATAGCCTAGCCTAGTTATGGTTTTCTTTGAATGTACCTTTGTCTTTCCAAACGTAAGATGCCTTAAGCTATATTATAATAAAATATCGTCCGACTCCCCAATCGGGCTGGTATCGTTAATGATTTCCTCACGAAAATAAATAAAAATAAAAAAAGTATATATCATCGTTCTTAATAGTTATATTAGTAATAATATTAATAGTTAATATAGTAATTTTATTAGTTATATGCAAACTATTTTAGGGCAAACCAACGTCACAATGGTAAAAAACAAGGAGAACACAAATGTGATAGGAGGGTTTCTTGGTAAAATATTTTTACCGCGTGGATATCCTCTGAGTGTAAGTAACGATTACAAACGCTACCAAATATGGGACACTGTTCAAGCTTTCTGCAGTACTTTTACAGGCGAGTTGATTTTTCTTAATACAATTGAACATTTCAATGATACGAATACAGCGCAGTGGGACTGTGACAGTTGAAAGAGTATATTTTAAAGATGGCTTGGATGAGCTTTGATGTGTAAAATCAAAATGAATTACTAGTAATTTTTAAAATGCACCTTAAAAGAAAGAGAAACTCCTTAGCACTCTATGGATTCAAGATGTTGGCGTTGCAGAGAGAGGGGTTCGGAACAGTGCGTGGGAATTGAGACTCAAGTATAGGTTAAAGGCCATTTGTACACAGGTGAGCTTTAACCTCCAATGTCCGAGCGCCCTTGTCTGTCTAAACAAAAAAAATACGTTTAAAATATTTGAGTTGTACGAACTGGTGATAGGTTCGAATATATTTTTAACATGTTGGTATTTTAGAAAATACATTTTAGAAAACTTTTCGAACACAGGTGGACACGGCAGTTTAATCTTAAGCTTTATTTCGAAATGTACAAATATTGCGAACCCCCAAATATATTATTGTAGTTAGTTAGTTAGTTACTTAATGCATATTTGCCTATTTATTTCAATAATTTATTATAGGTGTCGCTGCTACACAAGAAGTACTCAAAGGGCTAGGTGTAGGCGATACGCAGGCGACTTCGTACGCCGCAACTGTGACATGGATTTTGAAGTCTGTCAGCGGACAATTGGGAGGGATTGCGTTCGCTTACAGCTATGGGTACAACTGTATATATGAAAGATTTAACTTTTAGTAGATATGTGAACTAGTTCAATGATGAACTTGGTTTTTGTGTGACTTGGGAAAGGAAAATTATTGCATATGAATATAGAGGCGCAGTGTGACAGCGTCTAGTGGTGTGTATGCGCAATGGTTGTGAATTCGATTCGCATTCGTTTAAATGATTATATTTGAATTAGTTTCATTCTCTTTCCTGTCAGAAAACCAAACACTGCAATGCTGGGAAAAAGCTAGAAAAAAAGGTTTAAAGGTTTAAATTAATATAGATACTGTCCCCACTCCGGTCTACGGAAGCGTCCGATCTAATCATATTGATTTCTTATTACCAACAAACTATAATGTTAAAATAGCAATGGTTGATGCTTTTCTTCTATAATTTATTGGTTTTCATTTTAATAATAAATGTGAAAATTTTCTTCCACAGATCGTATTTAGATGCATATAGCAAAAAGTGGCGGCTAATTGCAGACATATTCAATGATGTGGCACTCTGCTTAGAATTGGCCCTGCCCCTATATACAACTTTAACTCCGCTCGTGTTATGTATAACGAACGTTATGAAAGCAATTGTGGGTGTCGCAGGTTTGTCAAATAAATATATATATTTATATATATATTCAGTTTCAATGAAAACCTAGTGTCAAGACACTCCGTTCTCCACTTTCCGCCCGAAATCGAGGCATTGCGTGTTGAGTGACGGATGACGACACCGCGCTTTGTCTTGTTCATCAAAGCAGAGAGATGATAATAGTTTTTATATATACCTATATTATTCTAAGTGAGAATTGAACCCAAAACCAATCGCAACTACAGACGTTGACACGGTTGGCTCAAATATTTTTATTATTATAATAATATATGTATTACAGATATACATTCTTTTTACATAGCTTATGTATAAGTTGTCAGGAAAAACTGGCTGCTTGGCTCTACTTTATTACATATTCTCATTCGAATTATACTCAGCAAGTTCTTTCATTTGACATCCATATTGTAGGAGTACGTTAAAAATAAGTAGCCGCCATCTTGGGTGTTCCGCCATGTTGGTTATTGAATTTTGAAGTGGATGATAAGCATTTTCATCAAAACTAAACGTGTTTGCAAAATTTCAGCTCAATCGATTAAGGATATATGCTTCAAGGAACTTCCACTCATATATATATATAATTATTATTAAACTTCGGTTTTGGCAGTACACTTGACTAAATCGCAGTGAAGTTACTCCGCCGGCGGACGTTTTGTTTCTATAACGTGGGGTGTCAGTTATAGAGGGATGGATAGCGTTAATTTAGTACTCGTATTTATTCTATTTACTAATGAAAGTTTATTAATAATTACCATATATTCGAAAACAATATTACTTATTATTGATAGTGTATATTTTCTGTGTGCCTTTTATATATATATATAAAAGGGCTATATACTTACAATTTAAGGTGGAGCAACAAAGTCAGCCATGATCCATCATCATGCAGTACGAGGCAATACTGCAGATGTGTCAGCTAAGGATTCTGCTCAAGAGACGGCCGTCAATTTGATATCTTCAGTCATCGCTGTTGTACTTTTGCCTAATTTACCGTAAGAGAGTATCTATTAAAGGAATTTATACATTTTACAATTGAAATGTAACCGATGATGATGTCTGTACATGAATATATAAACAAAATATATTTTTTGGGGACCATTTATCGATGTGATAGAACGCAAAACAATAAAACAATGATTAACCAATTTTGAAATGCAGCTTTGACTATTGTATTTTGGCAAAAGTCCCTTAACATTTAGCGTTTATTTGTTTTATTTGAAACGATTCACAAATCAAAAGAGTTGCAACGATTCAAATTATAAATTTGAACAAATTTTGTGATTTAAGCGAGAATGCGGACCGGCGTAAAATAGTTTAGTCGTAAAGTTTACGCAGGCGAAACCGCGAGCGGGTCGCTAGTTAATAATATATTTCTTTTATAGACAAATAAGAGAAATTTAAGTCATTTAAATCAGGTCATCCTTAATTTTAATATATATTTATATAGATTCTGTTCATTAATGAAATGCAAAGTTAGTTAAAAACAATGTAAAATCTTATTAGTGATTAATAATAATTTACATATTTAATTTTCCAAAACGAATAAAGGTCGACAAAAATAAATATATATCATTCAAAACATTACGTAATTAGGTACTCTTTTTTTTTCTCAATTTTATAATAACATTCTTTGAAACTTTATTTACACTATTATTTTTAATTTTATCCACTTTACGTGACAGTGGCCGAAAATATTATACATCTATAGACAATAAATTAAAATTTAATTAAAAAAAAAATAACTGAACATATATATTGTTTTCACAGATTTCCCACATTCGTTTTCTTATCGATGATATTATCTCACATTACTGCTAACTATATGGCAGTGCGGTCGCTTTGTCTGAAAACTTTTAACGAGACACGATATTTACAAGTGATTGAGATGTTTTTGAGGGATGAAGTGATATTGAATCCTTCTATTGTGAATGCGGAGGAGCCGTTGAACCTGTGGGAGCCTGGTGCTCCTCAGTTGGGTTTGTACTGCTTTTTTACAGCTTCACTCTTTTCAACCTGCAGCGCCCGATATCAAGACATTGCGTGTTGGGTGACGTTGAGCGGAGGAATGAAAATAATTTAAATATATAATTATATACTTAAGAGTATTTATATTTATATAATAATATTCGCTTGCAGATTTACAAACGTGTGGTTTTAAAATACTTATTGGCAAATCCATGAACGGCATTGCCCAAAGCAATACGAAGGAAATACAACACTGGATGGTCATGAAACGTGTGTACAATGACAAGAAATATATATTGTTCCCGGACAGACAGAACAAAACTATGTATCTATATGTAAAAGACGATATCACTGTTGATGAACTGCTCTGTGGCTATTTCCATGCTGTGACACTGTCTATTGTCATTAGTGCGTTAAATGATCAGAATTTGGTGAGTTTCGTCTTTGAAAGAGAATTCTGTGTAATGCTTTTTTTTGGCCGCATAGAGAATCTAGTGTGAAAGCACCCCGTTCTCCACTTTGAGGTGGAAAAGATGGCGGATGTCAAAGTCGCTTTTTGTCTTTGTTATTATCATTCTTCCGGTGTGGACTGAACCCACATCCATTCGTGTTTACCATCGACTGCGCCACGACGGCTGAAATAGTCCTTTCAATTTAGTCTTTTACTGCAAAATTAAAAATAAATTTACTAAAATTCATTCTCGAACAAAAAAATTTTTGTTTTTATGAAAACGCCTAAATTGAACGTAGCGAGACTCGAACCTGTGCCTCATGGAATCTGTCCAAGCGTTTCGACCGCCACTACTATAGCCGTACTATTCCTAACCAGCTAATTGGAAATTTTTATTTTTGTTTTATTCGGACGTATAGCAAAGTTTAAATTTTTATATACGTTTTCTATAAATATAATTTTTATTTTTTAAGTTTTCGCACACTTTAGGAAATTCAATGAACGATATAAATAATTTTGAAATGAAACTATTTTAACCGGATTAATCGCGTATAATTTAGGTATTCGAAAATACATTTTTAGTACCCGACGTTTCGAACACTTCACAGTAGTCCGTGGTCACAGGTAGACTCCTGTGACCACGTGACCTGTGACACTGTGACAATGTGTAATAATCGCGAAAATCAAAGAACTTATATAAATAATTTTTCCTTATATGTCATAAGTATTAATGAATTATAATTTCTTATAGCCAATACTCAACAAAACTAAGAACCGCAAGGCATTTCTGGACATTTGTCAACTATTACGCAACACTGAGTGGAGCAAATCCTATGTAATGAACGAGCCCTCTTACAGTGTATTGAGATATGTATGCGATATGGTCGAACGGGATTGGCAGATTTTATACTCTGGACTTACAGACAACGGTGAGAATTGTATTGTTTTTTTTTTCTTTTTCATTTGCACGCTTTCGCTTTGATTTTACTTTTTAATAGCTTTTTTTTTATTATACAGTTAGACGAATTATGTATTAGGTATATATATTCTATAGGTATTTAATTTTCTAAATCCTAACTTCTATGTTACTAAATAAGTGTTATTGAACATTCCGTTCTCAACGCTCCCGATTTGGAGACATTGAGTGGTGGAGCTCAACCCCGTCAACTTTGTCTTACAAGAGCGGGGAAACTGGCAACAATTTAAATATATAATCGTTCCCCTGAGTCGGAACTAGTCGCCATATTTACATTTCAAATAGATCAAAAATTACGGCCATTATGTAGTGTACTGTAAATTATGAAGTTTAGCAAGAGCTAATAAGAATGAATTATGCCTTAATACGGTTTGTTACACGCGCATGATGACAGCTTCACGCTCACGCTTTTGCCCACATAGCAGGGTAGGCAGAGATAACCTAGTGTCAAGACACTCCATCCTTCACGCAGCGCCTGTCCGCATCTGCATCCGAGACATTGGCGTGTTGAGTGGCGGACCTCTATGTTTATACAAAATAATTTATAAGCAATGTACCTACATATTTATTTCATTGCAGGCTGGAATTTAGATAAACATTTGCTTATTGTGGACGAGTGGAGGATTCTCAATACAAACGATGAACCCACTACAGAATCACAGGAGGAATCATTTTAACAAATTTCAATTAATGTATTAATTTCCAAATTAATAATTTCTTCTTATACTAGGATAAGCTTTTTTTTTTAAATAAAAGGTTGTGTCTCAGTGCTGCAGTCTCTGGCTGTTATTGCGATGGTGATAGGTTCGATTTTCACTCGGGAGGTATATTAAATTTTTGAGTTGAGTTCCATTGCTCGGCACACAGTGCTTCAAGGGATAGTGGAGAATGGATTGCCTTGACACGCTAGATTCTCTCTGGCTATGGTGTGAATCTTTATTTAATTCAAATATTCAATACATTACAAGTTATAATTACTCTTGAAATCAATAATTATTAGTTGTAATTTAAACATTTTTTGAAATAAATAAAGTCCACATGTAATAATCTATCTATCAAAGAAAACTTATTCAATAAGAGTTTATAGAACATAACTTTTATTCAAAGCATATACGAGTTTTTCAATGTTTAAAATTCAAGGTTGAGTACGTTAGAGTACTTTAGTGTATTAGTTGTACACAAATGTATGAAATTTTCTTTAAAAATTAAATTTTGAAAATATTTCTATAATATTAATAATGTATTTTAATATTATTATCAGATTAAGGAACATAGAAAATGTTATCAATTTTGAAAATATATAATAATAATAATAATATAAATAATATATTTTTTTTAATTTTAAGACCCTTTTTAATATTTGTATTATATATATAATTGTGTGTATATTGTGTTAATTTGTAAGGTTTTTTATTAAATTTAATTGCTGATGAATGAATTAATTCTTAGAATTTAATTTGATACTAAGTTTTAAATTATAATAGAAAAGTTGTGTTTAAAATTATGTGAAATGTTCAAAAGCATATTGTGTTTTGAGAAATACATACATTCCAATATTATTAGTGTTATTTATTTTTCCTTGTCCTCTTATTTTATGCGAAGTGCAAGCGATTTGGTAATGGCTTAACGTGCGATTTTTTATGAACGTGTCTGTCTTAAACGCAATGGTTGTGGTATTTTAGTTTCCCTGATAAGGTAAAGTGCATAGTTGAGTTCAGCCACTCAGCAACAATGTCTTGACTTATTCTTTTTGTTCACTGCTGCTGCTGCTATGTGAAGGTATATAAAAATATATTGGAAAAGTTCCAATTTTCTGCATAAAATTATATAAATATTTAAATAGTAATTTTGAGGCAAGCGATTTAGTTGTATTTTGGTGTGTGATTTTTGTTAAACTTGAAGCAATGAAATTTATTATTAATATCTGTTGAGATGTACAAAGTTCTATTGTATATACTAAACTTTTCAATGGGTGCAAGTAGTATATTGAAACATAAATATTATAGAAAAGGTATCAAAAAATGTATAATCATTTCTAGGAAACATAAAAATTTTAATATAATGGTATTCGAACCTGCACCTCTTGGAATTCGTCCAAGCTTTCTAAAAGTATTTTTCATACCATAAATACATACACTACACTTTAAAAATATTAAATAAGCATATGATAAACTTATACTATTTTGTAATCTCGATTAGTTGCCATAGAAGTGTCCATAGATTTTTTTTACAAGAAACGATCAGTTACAGTGAAAATTGTAGAGAAAATTATTTTTTTGATTGCTTTTTGTGTAGAAACTACAGTTATAATGGATTTTTTGAGGATTGTCTTTGAGAACAGTACTAAGGATTCTGATACAGGAAATAAAGGACCGACGAGTGGCCCTGATGTTACTTACAGATTTGACATGTTCTTTCTTTGAGAATCGTAAGAAAAGTACTAAAAATAGAGAGGATTTACCGATATTTCTATGGAAGTTCAAATTTTCGGAAAGTACACCAAAGCGAAATTGCAGGCTACCACTAGTTAAATAATAATCATTTATATTGTTTTTCGCCGCAGCGCAGTTTAAATGCGATGGTTGTGGGTTCCATTCCCACTAGGGGTAATGATTGTATATAAATTATTTTCAGTTGACACGAGGTTCTCTATGACTATCTTGCTATGCGAGAAAATACGTAAAGCCGTAAACAAACCTGTCATTTACCAATTCGTAGAAGTAAATTATTATCTATGAATTCTTTATTAATTTAACGACTTACTAATTTAAGAGTATCAATATTGTCACAGATAAATAAATTATTATTATATTATAAGTCAACTAAGAACTAAACAAAATTGTTTATTTCTTTTAAATAACTGTACGTTTTTTTCTTTATTATACAGAAAACATTGTGAAGTAAAAAAATAATTACAACTAGTAATTTACCAATTTTCGATTTAAGTTTTAAAAGTGGCTATTCGTGACTGACTGTACGAGTATATACGCGATGGATATGAGTTCGATTCACTTCGTTAATCCTCGGGAGACTGATTATATTTGAAATATTTCCATTTCTCCGCTCTGGTGACAAGACAAAGCGCGGTGTTGAGTTCCGCCACTCAATGCGCAATGTCTCAAATTCGGGCGGTGCGTTGAAAACTTCTTGACATTAGGTTCTCTTTGTAAAGAAAAAGAAGTGATAACTTGACCAATCTGATAGGTTGGTAAAGTGTTAAAATATGATATATTAAAAAAGACACTTTTTCAATTTCCTTAGTGTGCGAATAACACTTAAACGTTAAAAACACACAAAATGTTAAAAAATATATATGATATATATATATATATATATTTAAATTAACTTCCATTTAGTGCGAAACGCAGTCCCGTATACTATCGGCTTTTAAAAAACTTATAAAACTCACCAACCAACATTCAAAAATAACTAACTGCGATATTATTTCTTTTTCTGTACACATATTGAGACCCGCATGCGGCTTCGCCTGCGTAAACTACATGACTTAACTATTTGGTTTTCTCGCTCACAAACTTCGCTTTCAAATTTATAATTTAAATGGTTGTAATTTTTTTCTTTATGAACCGATTGAAATAAAGGTTAAGGGAAGTTTACCCACAATACAATTTTAATCCTTAAGACATTTATGAGATTCGCAAACACAAAGAAAATTAACAATCGTTGTTTTGGGTTCTATTATATTGATAAATGTCCCTAATATATATCTTCCATGTACAGACAGCTATCAGTTACTTTTTTATTATATATATATATATATATGAATCCAGCATTTCCACATTTACTGTCATATTTTAAAGAGCGTCTAGCGTTGAGTCAGTTCGATACAAACTTCAATGTTCGATACAAAATCCATGAATTTGCTAGTAAATTGAATCGTTGTTGCGATAAAATATATGTCCATTATTTTTCTTGTTCACATTTATTTGAAATCGTATTATTACAGATATACAAAACTAAACCAGTAGAAATTGTTTTTATTAATCAATACTTAGTTTTAAAGCTTCTTACGCCACGCGGGAACCACTGTTTAGAAAAGTACCTACTTACATACTAAAATATGGAATATTTGTGATTGTTTTCGAGATGGTTGTGGGTTCGATTCCCATTTCGGGGCACAGATTACACTAGCCACCAATAAAATACAGAATTGTTTTACCAGAGTCATCAACATAAAAAACTCAACTAGCTTTTCTATTTTTGGCCTGCCTGTTGTAGGAGGAGGTTAGTCTCTATTCAAAAACCAACAGTAGTCAACTAGCATTGCAGTGGTCTATAGGGATAGAACACTTAACAGGGGTTAATGCTATCTATTGGAGCAGTTCCTTTTCGAATGGAAATAACTCAAAAAAAGAATATATTTTTGTTCACATTTTTTAGTGTTATTCGCACACTTAGGAAACGTATAAAAATTTTAACGCAGCCGGATTTGAAGCCGTGCCTCTTGAACGGTTTTCAGAAACGGTCTTTTGTCAAAAAAATAATTTCTTTAAAAAAACCTAGGTGCTAGTACAGAAAGTGCATCTTTATTGACATATTGACTTATAAAACATATTGAGGCGATCGTTTATTTCATGATTTATTAAGTTCCTTACGCCTAGGCCAATAAAAATACCTTCATTTAATTTTATATTACTCAAAGCTGCACATTTTTGCCACCAAGTCAGGTTGAACCAGAAACTTGCCTGCCTGGTTCGACGTGGCTTAGGTAAAAATACATCTTTAGAAAACGTATAAATTTTTTTTGAACGCAGCGGGATTGGAACACGCGCCTCTTGAAAACCGTTCAAGCGCTCTGACCGCTAAGCAATGCGTTCTACATCCAGCTACGTTGAAATTCTTCTACGCTTATTGTAACTTATATTTGTTGTTAGCATCTCTGTGGAGAGATTTTTACAAATTTCTGCTACTCAATCAATCAACAATCGTCTGGCAAGAGAGAATGCTATTTATTAAATATATATTTTGTTAACATTTTGGTTTATGTACTAGAATATTTTTCAAATGTAGTATTGGTTTTGTTAAGGAAGGCATATACCTTTTTGTAGTTTAGTTTGCTTAGCTTTCTTAGAAATAACTTAGACATACGTAAGACAAAAATAACAGTCACTCACATGGCTCTCACAGTCGAAGTTCTAATCAAAAAAATGCACTACATTATAACTAGGCGTTATGCGTATTTTTAAGTCCTTAGCGAATAAATCGAAATAAATCTGGATAATTAACACAAAAGCCAGACATGTTGAAAGAACTATTATCACACTACAAAATATTATCGAAATCGTTTCTAAGGAAAAAATAAAGCTACCATCCGTTACCCGCTCCCCGTTTAAAAAAGAAACTTTTGTATATGTAATTGAAATAAATTATATATTTTTTTGTATCAAGTGCATTTTCCTTGGGAAATTTTAAGAGTTGGCTAGTGTTATATTTAAAATATTTTTATTTATCCGTATTGGTAGCTAAAATAGGGCGCGGCGTTGAGTTTCAACACTCAACACATAATGTATCGATGTCTGGCAGTACGTATAGAACGGAGTGTTTTGACACTAAGTTCTCTCTGTCGTTGCTATGAGGAAAAAAGTATAAAGCTATAAAAAAAAATCCTAACATTTATCACTACAATATAAATTATTTTTTAAGAACATATCAAGAAAATATTTTAATATTCTTAAAATGTACTCATAACTTAAAAAATATTCTAATCAACAAAACTCAAACGTAACCTTATTTTTTTCTCTCTTCTAATAGAAAGGGTGTTTGTTTATTTATTTTGCCCTTTATCAGTTTCAACAGATTGCTTTAACTCTGGATCTGTTTAGGATAAATTGTACAATAATTATTACAAAATAGTCGGATTTAACTATAAACCTATATGCTAACAACATATTAAGTAAATTATTCGAAGAAACATTAAATATCCTTGAAAAAATAGAACACAGATGGCTTTTACATTAGATTTACTACATATAAGGGAAACACATGCCATTTGAGTTTTTCTCGTTACACGTTATAGATAATTTAAAAAGAAAATGGATGAATATGATTTTTTTGACTTCAACAAAAAATAGACTTAATAGGTTTTCCTTCTAAGCGGACCAATGGAATGCATAATTTTACCATGTTATTAGAACATAGTGAGGCTTCAGTGTCACTATCAATATATATATTATGATCATTCCCCCGAGTGAGAATCGAACCCACAACCAATCACCATTACAGTCAGACGCAGTCCCGCTGCGCCACAATGGTCCCATTTAAATAAATAATAATAAATTTACTTAATACCGTATTATAAATTTATCAGTTCAGTTCAGTTTTTAAGTTTCGAACGTGCCCTTTAATAGTAATTAATATATATTTTTTAAAAGCAAAGAGGGATTAATTGCAATTCCAATATGATAATGACAATCAATTAAATCTACAATGTGGATAAATTAAAAAAAAAAAACAAAATACACTACACCATACCAATTTATTTTAAATATTGTCAATTTCTGTTTTTGCCGTCGTGTTGGATGTCACACAACGTTTTCACAATAAATATTCATAATTGCACACAAAATCCACGCCAGGCATAGGTAATATGCAAATTGATTTGAATACAATTTTAATTAGCAACGTACAGACAATAACCTCTACATACAATAATTTCTAGTATTACAAACTTAAATATAACACGACAGTTCTATAGCGGTTCGAAATAAATTACATCAATACTTTGGTAACTTTAAATTATATTAGAGTAAAAACTACGGTCGTTCGGAGGATGGCGAATAAATAAAGCTAACTGTTCAAGCATTTAGAAGGAACTGTGAAATTGTACGTGGCTAAAAAATGAACAGCCATCACACCACCAAGTCAATTTCACGCCAAAATTATAATGAAACAATCGTTGTTTTTTTTTATATTATCAAAGAAATTACAATATAAAATAATATACGATCACAGATAAGTACAAAGTAAAGTACAGTATAGCAACAACATTTATATAAATTAAAACAATCAAAAACATTACACTTACAATCTAAATACTAGGGGAAAAAGAAGAAATTATTCATTTGCTAAATGAAAATTGACTATTGGTTTTGTGTGACGCTGACATGCGTAGTGACTGACGCGACTGACGTACACATGTAAGTTATGTTAGTTTGGAATTAAACTGTATCAAATTATACATTATCTGCATGTAACGTTGAAGGTTACGGTGAATACATAGTTAGAAAGAACCGCAACTAATTTGGCCGTTCCATTGTGTATGATTTAGTTACATGAATATATCATCCAAATTTACTTCTTCATAATAAACGGCTACAATTGAAAATTTATAACAATCTAATTCCAATATAATAAGTACAACAGTTTACATCAAAATTACCAAATTGATATTACAAGGAAAACTAAAAAAAAAAAATTTTTACTAATTAACAATATACAATGCGAACAGCCAAAAATCTATATATATATATATATATATATATATATTTATATATAAATAGTTTTATTTACTTGCCGAGCTGTTTAATAAGCAAT
This sequence comes from Podotricha telesiphe, assembly GCA_038994665.1. Lineage (NCBI taxonomy): Eukaryota > Metazoa > Arthropoda > Insecta > Lepidoptera > Nymphalidae > Podotricha > Podotricha telesiphe. The sequence continues at coordinate 128,171 of JAOYRR010000019.1, read as the reverse complement.
TCAGTGCTCAGGGATTTGGGGCGCTCTATCGGTAAGCCTAGAGCGCGGGACCATATCAGCTGGGCGAGCACACCTAGAGCTCGGGACACACCAAACATTACTGTATAGTAGTTCATCTCTTTGAGTCCATAATACTGTAAAGGAAATGGTTACCTTTTTAATAATCATATATCACATTCTTTACTCATATCGGGTTGTGGGTTCCAATCTGGTTTTGGGGGATTTTCATGAGCGTTCAACAACTGGATATATAAAGACTAGTTGAAATATTTCTAGAAAAGTCTTATTAGATTTTAGCTATTTTCATATATTTTTATGGGCACTCACGTTTCAGAACCTAGCGGCTTATTGTACGCACCACCGTATACCGTAACGACATTTAAGTTAGCACCAGTTTTATATAATAATATTATTTTTAAATTAGAAAGTGAGTTATTTTTTTTCTGTCAAATTTTTAAAACTATATATTATACCACAAAAAAAAGGGGGTTCATTTATAAAAAAAGATAAATTCAGTAATTACAAGAACACAATTGTATTGCCCACCGAAAGGTAAAAAAATCTGCACACCCATCCAACATCCACTATATAAAACGTTGCTTGACCTCGCTAAAAAATAATTCAAACTTCATACCTGCAAAAGCACACCAGAGTGCGAATCCACATTGGGCCATGGGTTCTTTACTTTGCCGAGCTCAGTTAGAATGGGTGGCACCACTTTGTATACAGCCGCCACTAGCTTGAAGAGAGGGTCGTTTGGCAGATGTTTAAGAGCGAACTCGCGTTGGCAAGTGTATCTAGATAAATAAATATACATATATATTATGAAATGTATATAAAAATACTATTAAACAATGCTTGTGCTGTCACCGTGGCGCAGTGACTGCGTCACCTGTAACGCGAATGGTTATAAGTTCGATCCCCATTCGGTGATCGATAATTCGATAAAAAGCAATTATTACACCCACATACTGAAGCATCGCGGTTTACGCATTTCCACCCGTAATCGAGACATTGCGTGTTGAGAGGCGGAGCTCAACGCCGCGCAACATCTTACCAGAGCGGAGAAATGGAATTAATTTAAATATAATCATTCCTCCGAGTGGGGATCGAACCCACAACCAATCACGCCACCACAATCAATTACAAAATGGCACGATGGCCTTTATTACACCCACATTATTAGACGTAACATACAAAAATCTCATAAATAATTACCTAGGATCAGTCTTCCTAAGGACGGCGTGTCCGTACCCGGGCACAACTTGCCCAGACTTCAGGGTCTTCCAGATGAATTCTTTTAAACCTTCCTCTGTGAAGTCATCGCCTACTTGCTTGCGGAGTTTTTCTAACCAGACGAGTACCTGTGGATCAATAATAAATATAATTTGTGTTCATAGACTGAGAATTAGTGTCAAAACACTCCGTCGTAGTCTATTCGTCGATCTCAATTCTTTATCAGGTTAATTAATATTATATAAAATGGTTACGTTAATTGTCGAATTAATTAAACTAATTAATATGCCACATATTTCAATATTTTTTAACCATTTAGCCTTCCTAAATCATTATAAATACACAAAAAAAAGCAAAGTAATTTGAAAATAGAACAGTTTCAACGTGTATATGTATAAGAAATAAGCGTTCGTGTATATTGTGGATTGTAGTATTAAGTATGCTTTGTATGCGAGGATGTTTTCATTCGTTATAACACGAACTAGTAAGTATTGTTATGATGTTATTAAAAGTGTTCCATATTTCCTGTTGCAAAAGTATATATATAAATATTAATTTAAAGGCTATTTATTAATTTGCAATGTATATATGTTTGTTAGAAATCTTTAAGCATATATCCTTAATCGATTGAGCTGATGAAATGCTTGGTTATTTGTTAGCTGTGTGTGTTAAAAACGGTGTTTTGTCTATAAAGTATTATCGAATACCAATATTATACGCGATTAATCCGGTGAAAAATTATTTCATTTCATAATGTGTTCTGTCTTTCAATTGTGTTTATATATAGGCACTATATTGCAGTCAAATAATCTAGGAAAGGAAATCACGTACAAAAGCAAACTAAATAGAAGATTGCTTTCGGTAAAGATGATTATATAATAATTGTATGTTATCGTTTGCAAAATTTAAGATATGAACAATTATCAGTTACAAAACTGTTATCAAAAACTTGTTTACTTTAATCGTCGCATTGACGTTTGTTGAAGATATCTCAAAGCCGCAGGCAAAGACGAGTATTGTAATATATCAATCATGGCTAAATAAATAGGCCTAAACAAAATATTAAAAAATGACTCACCTCTTGGTTAGCGAGACCGTGAAGAGGACCGGCGAGACCATTGAGACCAGCAGCGAAAGACAGGTAAGGATCGCTAAGAGCTGATCCTACCAAGTGAGTTGTATGCGCTGAAACATTGCCTCCCTCGTGGTCACTGGAAAAGAATATTATTTTAAATATAATTTATTGAAATATATTTTCTTTGTATATATGTAGCGCAGAATTAAATGGTTAGTCAGCAGGTTCATCTTTATCGATTGCTGATGCGAGAATTTTAATAAGTATATAGAATATTGTTCATATAAATTAGGCTAAGAGCTCGTCTAATTAGGTAATGTATTTCTGTGTGTAATAATATTGGCTCTCGTACGTTTTGTTTTAACAATTGAACACCTTTTTTAAGACTACCAACTTGAAGTCCTAAAACAAATTATTTATATTAACATAAACTGACGAAAGTCTTAATTAAAACCATTTAATAATCACCTTGACGTTTTTTTCCGTACAGCAATCCCGGTTAACCTACTGTCAAGACACTCCGTTCTAAACGCATTGCCGTATTGAGTGGCGGAACTCAACGCCCCGCTAAAATGTCTTTTTGTTTTGAAGAAAACTTATATGTTGAATTTCAAATCTGTTTTACCATTTAAATATTCGCATTCTTAATATAAGTTTAATAAATAATAAAATTAAGGAAACGTATCATCACTAAGTTTCCTGACTACCATATAACCTTCTTGCAGAAAATTGTTTTAAAGTCGACAATTATTTAGGCCTATATAATATAATTGTTTTAAAAGCCAGCATTTTTACATTCAAAATCATATTAATAATACATTATTTTTATCACTGACGAACTCTTAACAAATACCTGGGATACTTAAGTGGCTTAGCCCACTTTAGTTATCTTTCTGTATTAGTTTTGTAATTCTTGCTCTCATACATTGTAAAGCTATCACTTATTTTTTTCAGCTTCACGCGTTTCCTAGCATACCAGGATAGTAAGAGAGAGAAAACACTAACACTAGTGTCTAAACACTCGGATCTCCATTTTGACTGACTTTTGACAGAATTCGAGACATGGCGTGTTTAGTGGCGAACTTCAACGCAGCGCTTTGTTTCGTTCACCAGAGCAGAGGAATTAAAATAATTAAATTAAGATAATTCCTCCGAGTGGGAATCGAACACACAGCCAATCGCGATTACAGTCATACGATATCAATATATTAATGATAAAACAACCGTATTAGAGTATTTTATGTGTTTTTTTCACCATACCAGCTTAGTTTATTAAAACCTTGCTGAAATGCATGCTAAATGAAACAATTTCTTTTTGGCATTTTCAAGTACGAATCTTTAGTCAGCTGGATTTTTTAAAAATCGATACAATTAATTGCTGACGTAGATCTCACATACAGACAGGCCAAAATGTTATATATAAAAAAATATGTTTTTCTAACTCATAAACTAGATATAATTAAATATGTAGATATCAAAGTTTATATATTCCCTTGCATTTTATTTTTTAACCTATATAATAAATAATAAATCGTTTTTTTTTAAATATAAAACAAAATAAGTTTTATCAATATGATATAATCCATATTGTAGCATATTGTATAACAACAATTGACCTAATGGCATTATGAGATACGTGCACCACGTGTATATCATGCGAGATATATTTAAATTTCGCCCGGCTCACTGAGCGGCGATGGTCTTATGTAACTAGTTTGCAAAGGACATTCACCTATCAGGTATATAAATATATAAAAAATTATATTTTTTTAGTTATTTCGTCCGTTTTTTGTATAGGGTTTTCTTGACTGAGACAGCGACCAGTGTGAGTTTGTTTTCGGGTGTACATTTACAAAGGTCACTGATGTCAGGGTAGTCCAAGAGAATCTAGTGTCAATAAACTGCCTTCTCCACTTTCCGCCAGAATTCGAGACACTTCGTGTTTAGTTCAGAGTTCATCGCCGCGTTTTGTTTGTGTATGTAGTTTTGAGTATATGTAATTTTGAGTAGAACATCGTGTTTTTTCAGTGTGTGTAATTTGGAGTAGAGACTACTTATTTAAGGGTCGAATTGTTAACCGAAGCAGTTGTTCAAAGATTATTTTTTAAGATTTCTGATCGGATGGCCGATCTTTCAAACAGTTTTATTTCCATAAGGATATTTATTCGTCTTCACGTTTTTTCCCCCAGAGAGAAATGAATGTCATAAGGCCTAGGCATAAGCCCTTTCATAAGGACACAATATCGTAAAACCTATCAATAAATTTACTGAATTTGAATTTACGACCATTTTGACAATATTTTACAACGTAGCATTACCAAGTAATGGCCAAGTTTGGCCAATGATACCCAGCTTCTTTGAGGCCAAATTGGCCAAGTTGGCCTCAAAGAAGCTGGGTATCATTGCCAGAGCAAGACAGTACTTCAAGTTCAAACACTGATTGCCCTGTATAGGGTCCAGGTTCGGCCTCACATGGAGTACTATTCTCATCTCTGGGCTAGTGCACTCCAATATCAGCTTAATCCATTTGATCGCATACAACGTAGAGCCATTTGAATCGTGAAGGACCCAATAATCTGTGAAAGGCTTGACACTTTGGTGTTGCGTAGACTTTTCCTCTCTGTGCGTTATCTACCTCATATATCATGAGGAGTGTTCTGGGGAACTGTTTGACCTGATTTATGCCCCTGAATTTTCCAACAGCACAGTACGTACCAGGCTGAAATACCATTTTCTCCATCTGGACACGTGGCACTCTACTACTGTGTGGTTTTGTAGAAACTCCCTTCCACATACCACTGTGGAATGACCTACTAGCGGTAGGGTTTCAGGTCGATTCGACATGGGTACCCTTAAAAGGCGCGTCAATTTCTATCTTAAAGGCCGGCAACATGCCTATAGCTCTTCTGGTGTTACACGGGATCGTAGGCGGCGGTGATCACTTACTATCAGGTGACCAGAACCGTTTGCCTTTTCTATGGTATAAAAAACTGAACTGAACTAAAAAACAGTACTGAACTAAAAAACAGTAATTACGGAGATCGTTTATGATTTACTTACACGGCTTACTACGCTACTGCTACGCAAGATAGCTAACTATCTTAGACGGCTTAGACTTTCACGTGTACTAAGTCGTTACGGCCGAAGGAAACCGAAACCAAACCTTCGATCGGTCACTAAAATATAGTTAAATAAGAATTCTCAATAGAAATTGAGAGGAAATGAATCTACTACCAACGCATAGAATCAGCGCCACAGTAACAACACTCATACTTAAAACCTGTTACTAACATAATTTGCAACTGAAAACAGACTAATTTCCAAAAAAAATCGAGTCTCAAATTGAGAATCAACGCATGCTATTGTCTAGACTTTTCAATACATAACACTTCAATGACGCAATACGCAATATTTAAATTTAAAACATCGCAATGCGGTCAGTATATCTACATCTGGTTTTAATTACGTTACAACGATGTGGTATCAAACGCAAACAGTCTTAAATCCCAATAACAAGCGTGGTATCAACTTTGATAATGTTATCACGTTATCAATAGAACTGATAACAGCTATGCAGATATTTCATAAAGTGTGATAATGTTAATCCTATAATAAAAGATAAAACCGTATTCAATTGAATTGTTGATTCATGCATTTAGGATGTTGCCATGTTATATAATATCTTTGTAAGTATATATAGATTTGTTTAAATAGCATATATGGACTGAAAATATTTAGAAAATAGCGTTTAATTTTCAACAATTAGTGAGCGTTAAATCATTTTAAAGGGGCCCCTTAAGTCTACACTTGAGTGGCAAATCCCAGGCACTGCTCTGAGCTCCTGACAACATACATGTCATTTTCAATAAATCTGCAACGTTTAGCGAAATGACACCGGTTTTTGTTTTTTTATTGAATTTGGACACATTATTTAATTCTGAGACGGTACAAATTTCGCCTGGTCAGCTAGTGTATAATACAATGATCAAGACAAAAACGAACATCAAAATTTGTTAATCTAATTCTATAGATTTTCATGTGTATTTCATAGATTTTTTTTACAGCTTCACGTTTTATCCTGCATAGCAGAGCAGGCAGGAAAACTTTTCATGGCACTTTGTTCTCAGCTTTCCTTTATATATATCTTTTAAATTTCGTAAGTAGTTATATAACTGATAGTTCATCACTGTTTCTATTCGGACAATCATATAAAATCATAATTAAAATATTAACTGAACTTGATAGAATTTTTATATATAAAAGTTAATATATAATTATTAATTTAAATATATAAAAGTCGTTGAAACAGCATATGTTATTAAATATCCAAAAATATTGAGCTAATATTTTCTTGGTATAATTCACCACTTGATTTTTTTCAGCTGGTCGAGAGACTAAATGTCCTTTCACCGCTTACCACCCGAATCCGAGACATTGCGTCTTAAAAAGCTGAACTCAACGTATGGCTTTGTCTTGCCAGAGTACAAAAAAATAAAAGTAATTAAGTATAATAACACCGCCGCTCCACAATGGCCTCAACATTCAAAAACATTTAAACAACCTTCAACGATAGAAAATCAAGACGACAAATTTAAAAAGCCATTTCCATTGTAAAGACGTCCCAAGGCCAGTTGCATTATATGAAGTTCGCTAAGCAAGTAGGCAGAATAGCAGGCAATTTAGTCAACCAAACCAATGATCATTCACTCAATATAATAAAAAACGCAGACGAACGATATGATATTGTAAGTCACCCTTGACTGTTTGAAATGAGCACCAATAAGCACTAAGTGACTGAATTGGAGTGGGTTTTTGTGTGGGAAGGATATGGGTAAGAAACTTAAGAAAAATTTAGGCTAAACATAAAAATGTCAGTTAAAAAGTCGTTTTCATTATCAAGAAAACCATTCTGATAGGTAAATGTAATATAATGTAATGCATGCTTATTTTTGATTAAAAAAGAGTAGGTTAGGTTATACACATTATATTATAGGATTAGAGGATAGTATCTAACTGTAAACTAGTAACTGGTTGTGGGTTCGATCCCCACTTGTAGTAATGATTATATTTAAATTATTATAATATAATTTTTGCTCTGGTGCAAGACAAAGTGCAGCTTCAAGTTCCTCCACTTAATATCGTCTAGACGAAGTCTCGCATTTGGGTGGTGCATCAAGAATGGAGTGTTTTGGCACTAACTTCTCACTGACTATCCCCGCTGAGTTCCTTACGCCGGTTCCTATCAAGTCTGAGGCATTAACTTTACTTGAACCGGTGGTAAATTATTTGACATTCAAAAAATTGAGCACATATCATTTTACTTGGAATAAAATTATTTGACCTTTACTTTGACTTATTATTACGCAGGAAGCAGCGTGAAGCTGTAAAAAAACATGACCAGGACAAAAATACAAGTCAGTTATTTTCATCAGTAATGTTCACCATGTCGGCCATAAACTATTTAAACACTCAATTTTGAACGATACCCAAAACCAAACAATACCAAGTTGAGTTACCGCATAATATTTAATTGAGCGAGAAACCGTCGTTGTTTAAGTAAAGAAATCCGATAGTATAGATATATTTCTAAAGTGCTAACAGTTTATATGTTTACACACAATCGCACACAAACACGTATCGATTACACAAACATGTACTAACCAGAAGATTATGACGAGATTGCTTCTAAATAGATTCCTTTAATTAAATGTATTGCGATGGAATTTCAGTTCGTATGTTATTAAGTTATGAACGTATTCGCAGGAGCAGTTATATTATGTACAAACAAAAGGGAAATCGAGTAGTTCCTACAAACTGTAAGTATTTAATGGGAAATGATGTCGCATTGCAATATATTATATCTAAACAGCTTTAAAATTAACATTTTATATTCATTTTCTGAAATATTTTGTTTGTATGGCAAAACTCCATACACACCTCGTACTCCACTATCTATACCGGAACACATTATCGCACTTGATTCAACCAGACCAAGCAAACAGGACAGATCCTATAGGTACAAATATTCATATAAAATGGATTTGAACCCACAACTATTACATGTAATCTAACTTACTATTTCAAGATGACTAAAACAAAAAGAGACAAAAGATTCCAAAAAACAGCTCTCACGTTTTGACGTCTTCATTTTTTTCCATATCGCAAGCTAAGCAAAATAACCTAGTGTCAAGACACTGGTCTCCGCTTTCTGCTCGAATTTGAATTGTTGCATATTGAATGTTACCAGAACGGAACGGAACGGAAAATATAATCGTAGCCCCGAATGGCCACAACCCACTACCATCACATTGACAGTCAAGCGCTATCTCACTGTGCCAAGACGGTCTCAAATAGACATTAAAAAAATGGTTTCTACTATAGTTTTATATACAATAGTAAAAAATATTTTATTTCTTATTGAACGAACGATGTTGTTCAACGGCATTGCAAGGCAATTATATGCAGCACGATAAATAATTCAAATACTGTATGTAGTGTTTATTATTTAGAAGTTGTGGAAAATTACTAAATTATATGAATGTAGCGAAATAAATATTCCTTGGGCTTGACTAGCCCAGTCAAACCAATCAGCCAATTTGTCAGCTTTCAGCTAGTTATATTTTATGGAGACAAGACAAAACGCGGCGTTGAGTTGCGCCAGTCAATGCAATTGATACGGGCGGAAAGTGAAGAACGCAGTGTATTGACACTAGTTTCTCTGTGTAACCCTGCTTTATGGGACAAAGTGTGCAGTATTTTTTATTACTTATTGTATTGTATTATAAGCGACCCAATTATTTACTATTTTTATAAACAAAATATAGTATCGGTTAATATATGAATTAATTCAATATTACAACGGCCTTACTTATTTTTTATTTTTTTTAACACTTACGCTTTTTGTTATAGGAGGTAGCCAGCGAGAATCACTTTCAACCCGAAAACGAAACTTTGCATGTTGAGCGGCGAAACTCAATACCGCGCTTTGTCTTAGGTACCAGAGCGGAGAAATGAAAATAATTCAACCCCGAGTGGGAATAGAACCCACAACCAATCGCGTTTACATTCAGACGCTGTCCCACTGCGCCACGATGACCTCCCATGGATGAGTCCATGGATTTAACTTAAATCTTACAAAAAATACAAAAAAAAGATGGTACCACAATAAATCGGAAGATATGTAATATATTATGAAATTATAAATATATCTATATAATATGCAAGTCCCATATCGTTCAATTATCAATATTGTCTTTAACTCGAGCTTCGTTTGCCCTATACTTGTATTTTATACTTATCGCATCGGCAACGGTTGTACAAATATTATTCAATGATAATAAAATAAATACAGAAGTACATTTTTATTTATAAGACCCGTTTATATTTTTAATGTTAGCACATTTGCCCTGAACGGGAATAGAACCCACATGTACACAATCAAACAAATGACCCATCATGTATTCTATCAGACACTTTCCAACTATACTACGACAGTCATATCTGACATTATAAAATGTACATTATAATAATTATTTATTTTTCTTTTTAAGTTATATATATATATATATATACATAAAATTCAATATATTTTTTTTACATTGCATATAAAATATGTCAGAATAATTTCAGTCGACGACATATATGTACTATACATATTACATTGTAATTTACCCGATTGAGATAATAATGAGCGCCATTGTTCTTCGAAACAAACGATGAATGGTGTTCTGTTTGAAATATTCTGTCATATTTTTGTTATATCATAAAATAAAATCAATTAGATACGCTCTAATAGAATGGTATCTTTGTTTTTAATAGATTTTGGCAAATCAAAAGTTGTTCATTTTTATGCGTCTGTCGCATCATGCTCCATACCTCAAGGTATGGCCAATAATCAATAACTTAGGCCTTTATAACTTGTTACTTTGTAACTGAGCCCCTACAGCGCGCCGAAGGGATCCGTTTTCTCAAAATGGCAATGGTATTGGTTTTCGAAACTGAACGCCAACTTCTTCAGCTTCACGCTTTTTCCCGCATAGAGGGAACCTAGTGTCAAGACTCACCGTTCTTAATATACAACAAAAAATATCACAACTTTGCTTTCTTTTTAAACTCCACATCTCCCACGGCCGTGCTAATAAAAACTATTAGTGCATTCTATCCCATTATCCGAGTGGGACTTGCATACACTACCAACCTGTAATTAGCAAATAAAAAAAATAATAATACATACCTATGAATAGTGAGATACAGTCGCATCAATTCAGTGAACTGAGGATCGTCAAAGCCCAGCATGTTACAGTAATTGGCAGACCAGTCCTTGTTGTCGTCGATCGCGCCAATACCTTTGCCATCGCGGTAGGTATTGCGGTATATGGTCGCGGCGATCACTGGCAACTTGGCGATTAAATTCATTGAATCCTCGTAGACATACTGTTGGATAATAATTTAGTGTTTTTTATTTTCTCCTTTTTCGTGGATTTAAAAAAATGCTACCCAATTAAGGTGGCGGAGGTACCCAGTGGCGGCTAAACAATTATTTATTCGCGAATCTAATCGGTATATTGTTGGCACATGCATATTAATAAAAAGAATTCCAACAGTTATCGATAGCAATATTCTTTGTAAACGCGTCCTCAAATGGACTAATATATGGCAAATTATCTTTTATGATTTCTTAATGAAAACTGATGAAACATGAAACGAAGTCTTATTTTTAAAAGACAAATTGACAATGACACTACGGAATATCAATTTCAATTGAAGGAGCTTTTCAAAACTGCCATACAAGCAAAATATACAATGCTTTTCCAACCATTGCCTAAGTGTGTGTGATAAAAATTATTCAAGATGGTCAAAAACTGCAATATATATATTATATATGTACTTGTTGTTTATTTTGTGTATTCGCGGCATTTTTACGGATAACCCGCGAATAAAGAACTTTGACTGTACTTGTAAATCATTGTTTCCCATTTTACTGATATGGCGTGCTGGGTAGCGGAACTCAACGTCGCGCTTCGTCTCGCTAGATATCCTTAACCAGGTGTGTAGAATGGCGATACAATGGCGAAGGACACGTTATAGAGGAGTCAATCTTGTATTTAGATCGTCTAAACCTATGATGGGTTTGCATTGCTATGGATGGTTTACAGTATTTGGTCCAGCGGCACTTAATACTTATTAACTTCGAACGCGCTAAACCTATGTAATCGCGGTAGGTATTGTGGCACTGCGAACTGGCAATTACCTGTTCAGTAGTTTGATCTTATTACTTCTCTTGACATTTATTCATTTGAAGATTAAGCGTTAGTTTGTTTTACATTTTCCACAAATTTTGTAGTCGAAACTCAATGTCGCCTTTTAGAATTTATAAATAACTGATACAAATATCAAATTTGTTAAATGACTTAAAAAAAAAAACAATAAAGTTTGATTTTATATAGGTGACGTCGTGAGTAAACACCGAACTGTTATAATATCACATGCATCTGTTTTATGAAACAGCCGTTGATACGACCTCCAAATACTATACATATTTTGTTTACTTTTTCAGAAATAATTATTACAATCGCTTTCGTCGCTTTTTATATTAATATTTAATCAAAATTCTAAATAGTCATTTTTTTTACTGAGTCTTATTACTGATTCGAATCCACCGCCCGCCCACCTATATATAAATATATATATTGAAGAAATTGAAGTGTGAAGTGCTCTTCATGTACTGTGGATTTAATAAGAACAATTTAGATTTTGAAGTGAATTTACAATCAATACGATGGCTTTTAAACAATCGATATTTATTACATTATTTTATATTCAATCGAAATGCATCGCAGCTGTGATCGTGTGTAAAGTTTATAAATGTCGATACACGATTGACCGTGAAAACTTAAAACATTAGGACTTCTCACTAAACTATGGACCAAATGTAAACAGCCTTGGACTTTGGCATGGTATGTTAAGTAATAGAAGTAAAAAAAAACAATAAAATAACTTTAAATTATATTAAAAATTATAAAAAAATCGAGATTAGGTACATATTATTTTTGCTAATATTATATATATATATATATATATATATATATATATATATGTAGATGGTTAAATAACTAAGGTAAATAAACCTTCACTGTTTTCGTATTTAGTTATTTCAGATCGAATTGAATGACGCAGTATATATAGAAACTGGATTTTTTTTAATACTCGTAAAAAAAAAGTAATACTAGCCGAGATGTGAACCCATATCTATCGCGTAAAAAAACACCTAACTGTGCAACTATGGCGATCATTAAAACACATTTAAAAACTAATAAAGTTATGATGTAGCAACATATATTTACTTTACAATTTTCTCGAACGTTCGCTGGTTACATTGTTGGGCAAAGTCACTTATTATTGGTCGTCGAATTAATTATCATTTTGTTTCAATCTCACTGTACTTTTTTTAAACGATTGGGTTTTTATTTAAATAAATTATTATTGTAATTAAATAATGTTCAATTACCACCAAGTTATATTGACGTTAGATTACTTTTTATTTAAATTTACTTGAATATATTAAATAAAATTATTTTTTTCACGTATTTAATCTCGAGACTTTACATTGTTGTTGACTTGTCGTTTTTGCGACGACGTTCAATCAAGAAAAGTGAATTTATTTCATAAATAGAAAAATCATAAAAAACACGAATATATTATTATACGTTTCAATTTATTTACTTATTGTTTGAAATTAGATGCTATATAATAAACAACATTCTTAGATATCACTGAAAATATAAAGCGGCCTTTATTTATATAATCAACGCGACCTTGTAATAGCTCGTTTAGAACTATAAAAAACCTATTTCCTATAATTTTCACATTAACGAGAATTGAGAAGAATCATACAAATTGAAGCCACATTGCCACTCATTTTTATATAATATATCATGGCGCAGTTCGAAAACCTAAATTATTACTATACATGAGATGGTTATGGGTTCGATACCTATTTGACTTCATCATAAAAATGAATAAAAACTTTTTAAAAAAAAAACCAAAGTGTAAGTGAATACGCAATCCGCTTTACTACTCTTAGGGTTAGAATTTTCGGTCGAAACTTTTATGAGACCAACTTCAGAATATACTCTATATTCATTAAAAAATAATCATCAAAATTGCTCTAATCAAAGTTCAGCGTATGTTAGACATATATAAAAATTTTGTTTTACGTCGGTTAGAAAACAATAAAGCACCTATATATAATATACATATCCTTACCTCCCAATACTTGGATTTGTGAACACCCTCAGTGTAAGCTTGTACGAACTTGCTTTCACTGTTCAGGGCTGTTACAGCGGATGAGAATTGAGACATGGGGTGTAGTTTGCCAGGCATGTTGTTAAGCATTGTCACCACGTGGGCAGGAAGCTCGGCCCTGTTGGAGTGGCCGATATATAAGGAAACAGCAAAAGAAATTGACCAAACCGGGATTTGAACTTGCGACTCGTGCTTTCTTTCATTTATACGCTTGTTACAATTTTAACCTAAATAGGATTATCGTAGGATTTTTTTTATATTGTACTCGAATAACATAAAATCTAAAAAAAAAACTGTTGAAAAATATTTATTTTCTCAAATTAAATATGAACGCAACAGTTACATACAAACAAACTAACATAATTAAGAATGCCACTACAATATTATAATTTTATGCAATATATAATGCGAATTTGAAACATAAATATATATCAATTTTATTAATAAATAAAAGGATAAAAATAAAAAGAAACCAACCTTTGCGCCCATTCCTTAGACAAAGCCTTTACTTGTGCCTCGGTGGGTATTTCCCCGGTAACGAGAAGCCAGAACAGACCTTCTGGGAGAGGTTCTTCCCCGCCCTTGGCTTTGGGCAGCTGTTGTTGGCACTCAGGGATGGAGAGACCACGGAACCTGATACCCTCATCGGGGTCTAACACTGAGGTCTCCCATACTAACCCTTTGATACCACGCATACCACCATACATCTAAGTAAGATAAATTATATTTAGTACTTAAGATAAATCGTATATGGATCAAAATCATTCTGCAAATATTGAACAATGTGTACATGTATTAGAAACTAGCCACTGGACCGCGGTCTCGCCAGGAAAACTATTTAGTGTTTTCAACTTTAATTTTTTAATTTATAAACCGAAATAAAATCAACACTAAATGTTAAGGAAAGTTTACCAAAATACAATAGTCAAAATTGTATTTAAATCAGTTGGGCCGTTTCTGAGATTAGCGTGCACAAAGTACAGACAATCAAAAAAAAATATTAAGTCAATATTTTGTGTTCTCCATTACATTAATAATTTATCTCATATATCTTCTACGTATAGCAAGCGATCAGTTACATTTCGTTGAAAATATATATAGACACATGTTTGGGCTGATTGTGCATTTTTTTTGCATAGTACAATAATATTAAACATAATACATCCATAAAACTTGTAATTAATTAACTCAATGTCGTATATTATATATTTATAGAATAACAGCTACATGGCGCTAGTAATAGTCTTGCATCTAAATAAAATTTCATTTTCCTTGTAAACAACTCTGTAATTAGGACGCTTTAAGGTCGCATGCTATTTTACGATAATTTCAATGATAGCGTATACAAATTACCTACTTTGCAATCATCCAATTTTCAGTAATTTAAAATAACTAAGTATAACGAGACGTATACGAGTATATATTCAATAGACAGAAATACATATAAAAATAATACGTACGTCGAAGGCTAATATGTTTTTAATGAAAAAATTAATTAATTATTATCTTTAGAGCCTCCACTTGTTACACCTGTGTCCTCATGCAAACCTTCCAAAGTACCGGGTTTTGAACCCAATAGCTGTCGGAGGTATATTATAATAAACGTATAGAGTTTATTTAATGAACAAAAAAAATGTAACTCACCATATCGACGGTGACTTCGCCGACTTTATTGTTGCCATGCTTCTTGCGGAATTCCTTGATTTTCTCCTGTTCACGGGGAATTTTCTCCTGCAGCACGCTCTTCAGGTTAGTGTGCTCTGCGCTCAGGTTTCTCAACAGAATCGATGCCGTTGGGCATGATTTCTGCATATTAAATAAATACCAATTTAAATAAATAAAATTTATTGTTTAATATTTTATTTATACCTACGAATGAATAATAAATTACTTAATTTCCTTTATATGTACTAAAACCGTCATGTGTGGGATCACTTGTACTAAAACCATCGTCATAGAAATCTCTCCTATGTTGGTCATCAATTAAAGCTATTTTTACTATTTTAAAAACATAAACTAATCTATAATATAATAAAGCAGTTTTTGTTATATAAACCTGGCCAGGACTTAAGGTATAATTTATTTCGAAGAGTGTAACACGTGATGTAGACCTACTAAACTATAAGAAATAAAAGAATTGAAACTTTAACAAAAGTTGTTCAGCATTATCAAAAATTTACCGCTGACATATTAAAATTAAAGACCTGGAACATCTAATGAGGAACCAATAAGTCTAGCTAAACTAAATAAAGAAATGTCGCCTAAGCAAAAATTGATCATCGTGATGGACATTTGGCGTTGAAATATAAAGTATTATAGAAAATAGCAAACGCCCTCGTGTAAAAATCATTAAACTTTGCGGCCATCGTGCCGCAGTGGGGTAGCGTCTGACTATAAACGTAATAGTCGTGGGTTCGATTCTCACTTGATGGAATGGTTATATTTATATTGTCTCTCTCCGGTAAGAATAAGACAGGCGTTGAATTTCGGCATTCAATTCAAAACATCTCAAATTGGAACGTATTGTTTTGAAAATATTACAATCGTCTAAAATTACCAGCTTTAAGGAATTGTTATAATTTTAGGCCCAAGTTCCAATTTCAACAGTATTTTGATCTATAAGGAGTATTTTGTTATATACCTTTTAAGCCTGTGCAGAACTTAGAGTATGTTAAGAATTATGTAACCATCCAGACCATAATGGTATAAGAAATAAGTATATGCTTAATTTGTAAAAAATATTGAACTTTGCGGACAGTGGGATACGTCTGACAGTAAAAGAGATGGTTATGGGTTAGATTCCCACTTCAGGGAATGGTTGTATTTGTATTGATTTAAATTTTTCTTCGCGATATGACAAAGATGGGCGCGAGTCCAAAACATTGTTTCTGCATTTAATATGCAACTTCTCCAATTCGAGAACGGAGTATCACTAGGTCCTTTTTGCCGAAAGACAAAAGCGTGAACCTGAATAAAAATTACAATAGTCATAGCCAGACGTCGGTGACGTCATCACGATCGAACCGCTGAACCGATTGTGATGAAATTTTATACGGAGATACTTGAGGGTCTCGAGATGAGCGTAGAATAGGAGCATAATTTTCTCCCCTTTTTAAATATTTCCAGGAATTTTATTGTTTTACAAAAAAGCCGCCGAAAATACGAAACACCTATAGTTTACGCAGCCGAAGCCGCGAGCGGGTCGCTAGTTATAAATAAATACATTAATATTGCCACATGAAATGTTAGATACTGTATAAGGAGGGAAAGTTAATCAGTATGACTAGTAGGGTTTCCCCTCGGAACTACTAACAGAACCAAAGAAAAGGGCGTGAATGCATAAATTTATAATTACGTTGTTAACGTACTAATATTGTATGCAATACACTCGTATACCCACCCCTTTAAAGCGCATTTATTAGTATTTATGAATATAAGAATACCTTACGCTTTTACCCACTCACTTTCCGTCCTATTCACAATTTTACAGTTTGAAAATATGCACACGTGTCCGGATTTAACGACAATACAATGTTTCCAGTAGCAACAGCTTGATAATTTAACTTAAGACGATCAGGACAACGAGAAAATAATTAATGTGTAATTGATTCTATAATATGAATAAACGTTTTCAGTAAAATTTATTACAAAAAAATTGTATAATAGAAATTTGTAAAAATGTCTCTACAAAGATACTAACAGCAATTATAAGTTGCAATAAGAGTATAAGAGTTTCGACGTAGCTGGGATGTAGAACGCATGGCTTAGCGGTCAGAGCACTTGAACGGTTTTCAAGAGGCGCGGGGTCAAATCCCGCTGCGTTCAATTTTATATACGTTTTGTAAATATGTCATCTTCCTTAATAGTATATAGTACCAATATTTTTTGATAGAATTTAAATTGCGCGAAAATATAATCACAAAAACTTTCTTGAATACATAAGAGCTCTTGTAAACGGAAGACAAATTAAAAAGCAACGACGATTCAATGAAACAATCGCCGGTTAATGGTTAATCAATGCTGATTTTGGGTCAAGATGGGCCAGAGTGTAATGCTATTGACATTATTATTTAGTACACCACTGTATAGATTTGATTATTCCATTAGAAAAGTAAACGCCAAGAAATTGTCAGTTATTGTCCAAAATATAGGTATAAAAGACATATTTAGAAAACGTATAAAAATTTGAACGCAGCGGGTTTTGAACTAGCGCCTCTTGAAAATTGTTCAAGAGGCGCGGGTTGAAATCCCGCTGCGTTCAAATTTTTATACGTTTTCAAAATTACTTTTTCAATTTCTAAAGTGTGCGAATAAATTTTTTTTTGTATGTACTTATTCGATATTCAAATTGAATAAAGTACTTACGTATGAATGGCTCGTAAATTTTTCAAAGATGGAAAACAAAATGATATTAATTTATTGTTATTTATTTCTTTAAAATACTAAAGCTAGAAAAAATGTCAAAAAAAATCTGTACATATGGAATTTTTTTTATAATCTTTATAAAGATAACCAGAACAAACAACAAGTGGTACTTCTATAAAACCGGTTGATTTATCATTTTTAAATCCACGTTGGTATCAAAGTCAAAGTATATTCAAGGCTACAAGTATTTAGTTATCATTTATAACCGATAAGGTTGATAGTTTTTCGTGAGTTCAACTCCCACTCGTAACAATGAAAAGAATTATTTAATTTTAAAACAAAATATAATATTATATTTTGTTTCCTCAAATCCACTCGACACATAATGTCTTGATTCTGGGCGGAAAATTAAGAATGGCTGTCTGTCTGTTCTGAATCTGCTGACTGTTCTGATATGCTCGTTATATTAGTTTTATTTATTTTTTTTATTCAATCGACAAGACAAACGAACGTTCGGGTCACCTGGTGACAAGTGATCATCGCCGCCAACGACCCCGTATAACACTAGAAGAGCTACAGGGATGTTGCCGGCCTTTAAGGTCGAAATAGACGCGCTTTTTGAAGGTACACATGTCGAATCAACCCGGAAACACTGCCGCAGGCCATTCCACAGTTGAGTGGCATGTGGAAGGAAGTTCCTACGAAACCGCACAGTAGTTGAGTGCCACGTATCCAAATGGTGAGGATGGTATTTCAGTCGGTTAAAGTATACAATAACTAAATATATTTCCATATATTGAAATAAAATTGCCATGAAGCTGTGGAACAGCTGTGTATTACGAAGTTATACAAAAGAAATTGTATTATATGAAGACATGCTCGACGAGGATGATATGTCGTTTCTTGGATTTTCGCGATAATAAGTCCTTTATATATTTAGGAATAGGGAATCAATTTATTACCTTTTCTTAGGAAATTTACTAAATAAAATATATATATATTCAAATTTTCATTACGAATAAACATGTTATATTCAAAATATATAATAATAATTCAATTTCTTGTCTATTATATAAACATTGAACAGTTTCATTCATTTAAATCCCTACAATTTTTTTTCATATAACTGTGACATTATTATCACATTCGTCTATGAAAGTCTTCATATATATTTATACAAATAGTAAAGCGCTTACAGCTACAACCAAATGCAATAACATGGGTAATTCAATTTCGTACACGTCATGTGTCAAAACTACACGAACAAATGATACATGATTTTAATGGAAATTACATAAAACATATTCATTTACGCTGCTTGGCTCTCTTTTTCTCGCAAAGCAGGATAGACAGATAGAATTTAATGTCGAGTGTTCGTGACATTCTGACTTAGTAGCGGAACTATAGCCCGTGTTTTGTAGTCTTAGACAAAGAAAAATGTTTATATAAATAAATATGCATCTCATAGACATTGCCGCGTTGCGCAACGACGGCCTCATAAAAAAAAATATAACTACAAAAAACCTATTCAGCCTACAGAAACAGGTCGGATTAAAGAGGTCACAGCGCAGCCGCTATAGACGGAAAACAGAGTTCGTAAGCAAATACCCAAATGATTTTCCTTGAGGATATTGCAATTGTAAAAAGCCCTTCAACAAGATGAAACATACGGAAACTTACTAAAATTGTTTTTCTGTTCACCTTGGATGACGTTTTCTTGTTTAAACTCAAATAATTTTTCTTGTTAGTAAATTATCTATAAAAAATTTACATGTAGAATTACAAACGGTTGTTATATTCTGAATATATTAAAAAAATACGCACACATAATATGTGTATACTTAACACACATTTTCACACTAGTATGTGTATAAATGCGTAAGAACAATGACGTCATAGAAAATTGGGCGCCAAAACACGAGCAACGACATTGAAACCAGAATAGCCTTCATAGTATTGCGTAACTGAGCTGGGTTAATCGCGACAATCTTGCCTCGCGTGGTGTTTTACTATCGTGCTGCTTGTCTAAGAGTGCCACATGGGCCCTAATTAAGCAGTAGAAAAATATATATAGAATTATCTTGAACTTTACTTGAAATGGCCATAGTATGTATAGAAATAAATAAGTATATATTTATTTATTTGGTACATCAATATATATATATATATATATATAAAACGTACAATGTGTGTGTACTGTGTACAATTTTTTTAAAAAACGATTTATTGAAGTTTTATGTCTTGGTTTACACCTCTCTGCGCCTCAACATATTTCTTTTTTTTAAAAGATAAATAATCTTAAGTATGTTTTATTACATTATATAATAATAGATGCATTAGATTTTTATGGTAAATTATTATTAGTAAACAGATTTATAGGGAGGCCGTTTGCTAAAAAAATTCATTTGGCAAGTTATATTTTAAAGACGAAGCTATATATCTTTCAGCCTAGTACGATCTAGAGCATTCCGAGTGATAAGATAGAAGATTCTGATAATGATTGTAGGTGAAGTCAATGTCACGTGAAAAATGAAAATTTATGTTGCGATGCTGCAAATGATACCGAAATATAAAAAAAAATCTTATAATAAACATTTCTACGTACAACAATTAATTATTTATAATTATGCACATATAAGAAAATTGTGCATTTAAATAGATAAAAAGAACATCCGTCAAGTTGCCATTTGGAATGAATCTTAAAAGGTTTCGCAGGCATTAGGTTCGGCCTTAAGAAGCCGTAGCTATAAACGACCCTGAGCAAATAAGTTCACTTTAGATTCTTGATTTTACTGAACTTATGATTTTTCTCATTTATAAGAAAATCTGTATGCATTGAATACTTTTATGTATATTCTAAATTTACATAGAAATATATTTCAATATAATCGATTTAGTTCTCTATATAAAATTTGTTAAATGTTTGAAGCTACGTAACTGGAAATTATTCATAGTACATTTATTTGAATTGTTTCATTTGGCCTTCGTTTTCTCCAAATATAATGTATAATTAAGCAAATTATGCGTAAAAGATATTTTAATGCTTACAATGTCTTGAAAACCATTAACTTTATCTATTAGAATATTATTATATATAAAACTAGATGCAACTATAGTAGATACATAACATTTAGGCGCGCATTTATAACCTACGACCCTGTTATCTTCTTAGAGGTTGCGGACATGGTCAAAGTCAGAATAAAAAACTAATTTATACCATAAAATTTATAAATGTTAAACATAAACGTGTATAAAGTAATAGAAAATGACAAAATTGAAGAATTTGCATTATTAAAAGTTATATTAATAAAAGTAAATTCGCATTTTTTTCGTTCAAAAATAGATTTAAGCTATAAAGTAGTAAGTTTGACAATTTGTCATAGCTTCGATTTTAAATGACAAAGACAGTAAAAACAGGGTTGGATGCTATCGAATTGAGGATATTTAAATAAAATACCGTTGCGACTTACAAGCGACTTGGCTGACCATGTGCCAACATTTTACCATTTGTTTGAAAAAGGTATAGTACAATAGAAGTAGAGAATTTTATCAGATAAAAAAATAAGATATAAGATGTCTTGTAAGTATTTCTTTTGGTGAAATACGATATATATATATATATATATATATATACACTAAATTCAAAACGTTCATAATTTTGTATGGACGTTTGTAATAAAAATTTGGCTTTTCTTTACGCAATTTTTTTTAAGCGCTTAGCAATTATTATGTAACAGTATTCTCAATCTTATATATAGATAGATTTAATACTCTGGATAGATGTTATAAAGAACTCCAAGTACCCTTTATTGCTAGATGATCGAGTATCACCGAGTAAAGGTAAAAAATTATATAATAAAATTTCAAATTAATTAAAATTGAAATTTATATAAATATATTTTATTTATTGCATTGATATTTATTTAGTTATTACAATACTTAATGTGCAAAACGTCTATGAGTCAACTTTGAAGTGATACGCGCGGCATCCTTTAATAGCCCGTCGTGAATTTATATAACACATAATAAAATAACGGCTTTTGAATAATTTTAAAAGGAATGTGAAGTCCAAAATACTACAATATTTGTACATTTAATCCCAGAATAGTTTCATTCACATTACATAACTACGAACTCAAAATGTGGTAAGAAGGTTATGTATAATTTTTTTACATATAAAATATAATATGACTAGGATTGAGTGTAATTTATTTAAATAAAAATATTATTATTAAAATTACCTGTATATCGATTAATTTTGTAGAGGTGATCCTGAATAGAGCCATTTTTAAACCCACCGAGCGCTAACCAACACACAATTAATGTACACCTCGCTATCGATCGTATTCGCGAGTGGAATTTTTAAATGTTGGCTAACTTGGACGGTGGCGAGGTGAAACGTTTCGCTACGCATCAAATGGCGCTAAAAATGTTGTCATACTGAATCCAAGAGATGGCGCTGAGTTAAATTATTTTTAATTTATTAAACAAAAAAAACTTAAGGTTTTATATCTTTATCTTTTCGTTTATTATTATTCTTCAAGTAAACTTTCTGTCTATCATATTAGCGTAATATATATTTTTTGTTTTAATGATCATTAACATTCACATAGTGATAATAAGTTTGTAGTTACTTTTTTTTTGTTTTAACAAATAGTTGACAATTTTGATTTGTTGTTACGAATATTTTTTTTAAATATTTATAGAAAAATGTGAATAATGTAATGGTATTAGGTGCTATGAGATCTATGTGGCAAAACTTTATAAAAATATTAATATACTTACATTTTTATTTAAGTAAGCAAGTATTACCATAGTACAAGTAGGGAGTAATAGCAAGTAGTACCATATTTTTCAACCATTAAATCAAACTATTGTCAAATTTAATATTTAACAAAAACAGCCATTTTACGATTTAATTTTATATCAATGAACACTAACAATATTAAACAGTGTTACTAATTTTTATTGCCATTTTTTCAATTAATAATCTACACCATTCCTTCTATATAACCATAAATTTTACTCTCAACACGGTACATTGAACGTTAGACTAGCAACATAGTTTAAATACATCTATGACATCTAAAAACCATATTTGTAATCTGTATTGTATGAATTTAATTTAATTTGTTTTAAAATGACATATTGTCAATGTTGACTTGCTGAGCATTTAACAGACGTCAATGTCAATTTATTTAAAATATTTTGTCGCTTTAAAATTCAAAACTGTTACAAGCGAGGCTAGCTAGTAGACATTAGTGTGTAATTGGTTATAAGACTTTCTTAGAAATCAGACAAAATTTATAATGATTCGACCCATATGCTGTATTTTATTTTCTTTTAATTTATTAATATTAGTAGACTGTGATAAGCATTTTCGATTAGGTCGAAGTAAATGTGGGAATTTAGGAGAGCCGGAAGGTGCTGAAGACCTAGCGTTGCCACCCGCGCAATGGTTTACTCAAAAATTGGATCATTTTAGACCTACAGATAAGAGAACTTGGCAACAAGTAAGATTATTATCAGTGTTTCTATTTTATTTTTTATAAACTTTAGGCATCTACAAACATATAACTATAATTTATAAGACAATGTATATCATTTAATTTTAGGGATATTTTTTTATTTGTTTATTTATATTTATGCATCTCCTATATTTGACATATTCTGTTCTGAATTACAAACAATATAGTATATTATGCCAGAGAACCCAATAAATAACTTGATACATGAATTATTACTTTATTATAAAAATTAATATAAAAATAATTAATATTTTATTGTTTTAGCGTTATTTCGTTAATGAAAGCTTTTACGATTTTAATAACCCTGGGCCTGTATTCTTAATGATTGGTGGAGAAGGCACAGCAAGTCCAAAATGGATGGTAAAAGGTACATGGATTGAATATGCAAAAGAGTTTAGAGCATTGTGTATTCAACTAGAACATCGTTTTTATGGGGAAAGTCATCCTACTGAGTAAGTTTTCTTTTTCTATATCACTTAGGTTAAAGATATTTAAAAAATTATTATCAAATATTTATATGATAAATTTCCTTGCATTCTTTGTGTCAATCCTGGTGTGCAACAGTGTGCCACACTATCATACAAAAAAACACTTCTGCTGTGGTGAAAAGCATTTATGTATAATAGAAAGAATAATAGACACTTATTTTGGCAAATCCATTGCATATGTTATAGTTTTGAGTTAGTATTTTACTTGAAAAATTATTTATGCCAGTAAGACAATGTATAGATGTACCATTCAATATAGCAATGTTTCTTAAAAAAATAAATAAATAAAATATAATTAATAAATTAAACTACAATATACAAGTTTTAAAATCATAACAAAATATGCTCAAGTGACTGTAGATAAACTATTCTTTGTCAATATGTACTGTTTATCATGTTGGGAATAACCTGTAGAGGTCACTTCTGTGATATATAAATTACTTTTACCACAAGCTTACAAATTATACTAACATTTTCAGAGTGATAATGAAAAAATATATTTTATTTATTATACACTTTATACATAGCAGCCTGACTGTATATGCAATTGTTTGTTGATTCAATTTCCATATGAGAAATAATTGTATTTAAATATTTTCATTGAGTTCTGCCAAAATGGAGAAGGGAGTCTGACTACCCTGCTATGTGGGGAAAAACTGAAACTGCCTTTCTCTTATATATACATGGTATTATGGCAACTGACTGTCAAAACAATGCTTGCAGATTGTATTCCCATTCAGAGAAATAATTATATTTAACTTATTTTAATTTCCACCTCCTGGTAAGATAAAGTTTGACATTATTCTATGTCAAGTACTGCCAATATTGGCCAGAAAGTGGAGAATGGAGTGTCTTAACTCTGGGATTTTTGCCTTTATTACATAAACATTAATATGATTTTAGCATTTTCAATTTGAAGTAATCAACAGTATATTCAAGTCTTACAAATCAATTCTAATACAGGCAATGATTAATATTTAACAACAATTAAACTTTTAATTACAGAGATCTCAGTGTAAAAAACTTACAATATCTATTGTCAAGTCAAGCTCTTGCAGATTTAGCATATTTCATAGATGAAATGAATGATAAATACAAGTTTCATAAAGAAGTGAAATGGGTGGCTTTTGGAGGATCGTACCCTGGATCATTAGCGGCTTGGCTAAGACTTAAATTTCCACATTTGGTTCATGCCGCTGTATCCTCTAGTGGTCCGCTTGTGGCTAAAGTTAATTTTCTAGGTATGATATTTGCTTATTGTGAATAATTTTATATTTTGTGAGGCCATTGTGGCGCAGTGGGACAGCAACTGTATATGCGATTCTTTGTGGGTTCGCTCCCTACTCGGAGAAATGTTAATGCAGTTTCACGCTTTTTCCTGCATAGCAGAGAGTAGTCAGTCATTATATATAAATTATTTGCATTCCTCCGCTTTGGTCACATGACTAACCGTAATATCTTGTTGACGCTAGATCCTCTCTCACTACTCTGCTATGCGGAAATAAGGTTGAAACTGATTAATTTTGCTTTTATTAAATAAATAGAATTGTATTCAAAGTTTAGTGCTAATAGTTTGATTTAACATGATTGAAAACAATGAGTTTTATTTAACTAAATATACATCTATGTATTAGATAAACATATAAAAATAATCTGCACATATATTATCATATGAACTTCGCGTATATAAATTCAATACAAATTTAAAATAATCTTAAATCTGTTATTGTAGAATATTACCAAGTGGTAGTAAATGCGTTAAATGAAAAAACAGGTGACACAAGATGCGTTGACGAGTTAAAAAGGGCACACCAACAGATTGAGGCCATAATGAAAACAAGTCCGGCAACTATAGAAAAAGAATTTAAGTAAGTTATTTGCTTTATATTTTATTAACTGTTATTAGATGGATTCTCACCCGAGTTGGGATTGCACCCACATATATCGGACGCTGACTGACTCATTGCGCTCTTTGAACTTTGTTATTTTTATATATATTTTTGAATGAAAATGCGATTTTGGTGCTTTAAGTGTTATACTACCTGCATGTAGTTTATTATTAGTAATGCTAGTTTATATATATATATATGTATATATATATATATATTGAATATATTTTGGGCATTTTCAATGTTTTAATGTGCTTCAAGTGGCATAACAGCTGAATATCCTTCACCTTTAAGCTACAAAATTAAAAAAAAATATAACAAATATTATTTTAAAATTGTATCTAATTATTTATATGTAATTCTTTCCAGGGTTTGCAAACCTTTTTCCACAGCAACGGAAAATGATATTAAGAATTTTTACAATTCAATAGCTGATGATTTTGCCGATTTAGTTCAATATAACGAGGACAACAGGATGAGTGCTGATCCCAAATATAAAAATGTAACAATAAATACGGTATGTTTTATCTTTTTTTTCTCCGCTTCACGCTTTTTCCCGGTTAGCGGGTTAGTCGAGATAGAACCTAGTGTCAAGAAGCTACTGTTTTCTCCAAACACTGACCTACATCAATACATTGCGTGTTGGGTGACAGAGCTCAATGCAGCGCTTTGCGTTATTATTTTGTTATATTGTATCTATTTGTCAGTTTAAATCACAAATTGATATTTTCTTTTTAACATTTTTAAAGTGTTAATCGTACACACAGGAAATTGAAAAACATATTTTTAGAAAGCGTATAGAAATTTGAACGCAGCAGGATCGTACCCGCGCCTCTTGGAAACCGTCCAAGGTCTCTGACCGCTAAGCCATGCGTTTTGAATGCAGCTCCGTCAAAATTATCAAACGCTTAATACAACTCATTTTTGTAGAGAGATTTTTACAAATTTCTGCTACCCAAAGATTATTCTACGAACAATCGTTCGGCCATAGCAAAATTTTTATACGCTTTTTGAAAATATATGTCTTTTCGTTTTTAATTATGAATTAAATTGAATTTTTATCTTATATTTCTAATATTGAAACTGCTGAATTGTGAATAGTATCAAATATGTTTATTTAAAACAAATCGCGCCATTGACCTGCTCCACCCAACACGCAATGTATCGATATATGGCGGTGCGTGGGCAACGGGGTGTTTCGACACTAGGTTCTCTCTGACTAACCCCCAGCTATGTGAGGACGAAGCTGCTGCTACTATTTGAATTAACTCAAAAATTCTGTATATTTTATTTTTACATTGATTTTCAATAAGAAAATGATCCTTGTAGTGTAAAATTGTATTTGTGCTATGAAAAATGTTTTCTTATTAATTTTCGGCTTCTTCAACGACTTCTTTGTTCTTCAATATGCATTAAAAAAATGGCTGGTTTCTTAAAATGACGCCATGCGTTTTATTTTAAAGGCTTTTACAATTTATTTATCGAATGTTACTAATAAATGTTATTCTTAGATTATATGCTGTATTTGAATATGATTTAATGTCTGCTTTAGTTGCTGTTGTTGTTTAATTTAATATAATGAAATGGCTTTCAATTTTAAATATGAATAATTACTTATTTATACGTAACGGGATTTTTTTTTGTTTATTTGTATTTTTTTATTAAATTTGAAATTGAGTTTTTATATGTTCCATAATATTTTTTTCTTGACAAGTTTAAAGTGATTAGTAAAAACGTATTATGTATTGTTTTTTTTTAATAAAACAAAATATTATGGAAAATCTAAACGATGTTACGCCAAAATTTTATTTTAATTTGAATTCTGTTAAATGGTTGCGGGGTTCTAAATATAAAAAAAATATTTATTGATATGAGTTGATAAATACAAAAAAAAAATGGCATAAGTGGAGAAATCAAACAAGCTTTGTAAATGACTGTACCTCAGAATTCATGCAGCATCCAAAAAGAGCGCGGGCGTGATAAGTCTGTGGAGAAATTATTAAGTAACTAAGGAGGCAAAGGGCAATTATTAATAGTGCTCCCACTCTACTTTCGTTGTTCTATATTTAAAATTAATTTACCCGTACTTACATATTCACCGCCACGCATCTTCTTGTTTGTTTGTCATGACACTAGTTTCTCTTTGATTATTATGCAATCCGAAGAAAAAGTAAAGTTCCTTTAAAAAAAAAATACAATTGCCAATTTAGTCGTCAATGTCAAGCCTTGAAACTCTTAGAATATTTAGCCAACTTCATAATAAATGGTTTCGCTTAATTTTTTTTTATACGCAATATGTTCATATGGAATGGATATGGATATTACATAATGGCCGCGATTTAAATGCAATTTTTTTTTCGGCTTTTGCTGCCATTTGTCTTGTTTTGGTGACTGAGATTTTGATAAAAAGCCTCTTCTTCTAATATTGTGTGATTATGAAGTAATCCATGAATGAAGATGCAATTTTTTAAGTTAGTTTCTTTTTATTCTTAGTGTGTTATATATTTGCATTGCAATGCTTTGTTTTTTAAACAGTATTATATACATGAAATATTTCAATTGTATATTTATATATTTAGAAAATAAAAATAATTTATTGTATTTAAAAAGAAATTAAAAAGTATAATTCATAGATTTAGTATATAAGAAAACGTATAATATTTTAAACGTAGCGGGACTCTAACCCGCGTCATATAATAATTTAATATATATATATATATAAAAAATTATTATACAATTTCCAAAAAAATATTGTATTTCTCGTATATGTAGAAACGTGTAAAATGGATGGACTTTTGTCACAAAACAATGAATTTGAATGAAAATTATTGTTATATTTTTAATGTAAAGATTACTCTAAATTTGAGTTCTTCGAATATTTGAGTTCACTAGTAATATATATCTATCTGTATTTAGAAGAATCATATATGTTATAATACTAACACAGGTTTTTTTTTAATTGTTCATTTGAATGGATGTTATTTATTCAACTGAACGTTGACAATGTTAATCGACATTTATAACGACTTTGATAAGACCTGGTTTTCATGGTTTTGTTTTTACGAGTATATGTTGAATGAGATAGGCATTTATTAATGAATTAATTTTGTTATAAGTATAATTTAAATAAGGACGAGGTTTTTGAATAGGCTGTTCTTTTAAATATAAATATAATTAAATATAGGTATATGTTTCGCTTTGTAGATAAGTTTGAGTATTTTGTTTTAATGTGAGGATAGGGATTTATTTTAAATGTACTCTACATATAGTAGCAGTTATTTAATATATTTATAAAAGTTAATCATACAATGAAATTGTATATATAGTAATCTAAATGTAATATATGAAAAATGTTGAGAAATATAAGGTGTAACAAGCGTTGGCACAAAAATAAATCATGTGGCTCGATTAGAGTGCTTGGATGGATACCAAGAGGAGCAGGTTCACATCCTGCTATGTTGAATCATTTATACGTTACTACATAGTAGATATTTAGGTTTAAAATTATACTTCGATTTTGCATAACCCAAATATTTATTAATAATATTGATATTTATTAAAATATTGTATATAATACGAGTTTCATGTATAAAATTATATGAAATGAGCTTCGTACTGAGTTGTAGTCTGTCAGTCAAATAGTATTAAGTATTATAATATGAATGTACTGTGTACTGTGTGTATACGGCCAGTTGTTTTAGAGAGAACCTAGGCTAGAAAAAGTATTATTAAAATTTTATATAATTTTATATGAGAAACTTGCAAGATAACATGCAGCTGTTGGTTAGCATTTTAAACTATTACTTAAGAAACTGAAACTGTAACTTTTATACTTAGGAAATTGAAAAAACATATTTTTTAGGAAACGTAAAAAAAAATTTATCCGTATGAAAAATGAGTTAAAATTCAATTCCCATCGTATGTAATTCTTAGTAATGTATAAATTAGATTTTTGTTATCGCATTATTGATTTAAATGTTTTCAAATGAGAAATTATCAATCAGTTTTTAATACGCTGGCTTAGTGTTGAATGTATTTAAATTAATTGTGTATTGTGAAAGTTATATGAGACGTGTCAAGTTGTAGCAGTTTATATTCATTTGACAAATACATATTAATTGTATTGTGGCATATTGAAGGTTCGATGCCGTCGCGGTGCAGTGGGACAGTGGGTTATGGGGGTGGATATGGTGGTCCGGTCCTATTATAGTTTAATTATTTCCGTTTCTCCGTATGGACAAGACCAAGTACGGCGGTGAGCTCCGCCTCCTCAATTAAAACCCGCCCAGTGCTCCCGAAGATGTGCACATACAAATATTGTTTAGTATATATATAAACTTTTATATCTAAATGCAATTAATATGTTGGAAACGTTTTGTTTATTAGTCCCATGTTAAATCAACTCTAAGCCGTTGAAGTATTAAGTGGTGTATTGAAATAAAACTATTTTAATCGTGTATAATATTAGCATTCGAAAATACAGTTTAGAACCCGACGTTTCGAACACTTTACAGTAGTCCGTGGTCCTGTCATTCGATACAATTGTTATATCAAACTACCGCCAACGATTTCTTAGTTGCCTCGCGTACTGCCCTGGCATATTCTTGCAGAATGAGCTGACTGTATCTTGCTCTCTGGTGGAATGACGTCGGGACTCTGAAATGTATTTTCTAATACCAAATTTATACGCAATTAATCCGGTTAAAATAGTTTCGTTTCAAAATGTGTAATAATCGTGAAAATCAAAGAACTTATTATTAAGCGGTGTGTTGTTGTATTTTTTACCCGGTATATAATGTCGTCTATTAGCAAAAAACACCGCCAAAGTAACGATACTTACATTACTCGATACGTCAAATCAAATCAACGACACAATATATAAAACCTAAATTGATTTAAATTAACATTTTTTTTCTGTCTCCCTTTTCGTTTCTGTTGCTTGCTAATTGACGTGTATGATAATTGTAGTACAATGGTAGCGTTCTTTGATGTTCGCCTATATTGATTTGAAAAATGTATTTTGGCATCGAATTGCTTGCAAAAGCTTGTGGTTTTCTTCTATATTCGATGCTTAAAACTTTATATTAAATTATATATGTATGACATACATACATATATAATGGCATACATATGCATACTGTATACATATACAGACAGATATGTATACAAAAAAAAGTATTTATAAGATAACAATTTATTTCAATTTTGTATGCGCTAAGATTTAAACACTATTATTGTTAATATTACGGATTAAATAATGAAATTGTCGGTTCGTACAGATTTTTTTTTTCTATGTTTTGTATGTTTTCATGTATATTTATTTAATTTTTGAAAGTAACCTCGTCATCTATAAAATATCTGCCATCTAATTATAAGATGATTTATAAGCCGTTGCGATAGAACTCTGGGGATCTAGACTCATTTTTATCAATTATCATGCAAAAAGATATAGTCGGTGGGACGAGGTCCGGCGAGGAAGGAAGATTGTCGATGGTTCCTAATTAGAGGGGGGATGGGATGGGGGGATGTTGTGTCAAAACTGTTTCTCGAACAGTGCGAGGTGTGAGGGAGTAATAATGGTGACGGTCGATTGATGAGTTGGGGCCGTTTTACTGCGAGCCACGCCATGATAGTTCAAAGTTCTGCATAGTAAACAAGTGCTGTTACCGCTTGGCCGAATCGGAGGATGGTGAATTCACTTCATGGTGTAAATCAATTGACCACCAAACAGTTACCATCACCTTTCTATGGGTAAGCTTCGATTTATTGCACTCTTGTGGAGATTGCCACTGCGCTTTTTCTTTGCGCTTATGATTGTCGCAATACAATACATTTCACGTGGCTTCACAATTCGGTTTCTATTTTACAAGAAAATGCAAGCTTGTAGGCGTTCTATATATGCTGTAAAATCATTTGTTGCAAATGGGACAATATGTTTGTGTGTATTATGTATTATAACCAAACCATGCATCTAATTGCTATCTGAGAAATACGGATTATATGATTTGATACGAATTCAAACTGGCCCGTTGGTTGAAACTGCAATATGTTATATATTATCCCTTTTTTTATTTTCCTTACGGATCTCAGCAAGAAGCTGGTGGTGTGAACCTGTCACGGGCTAAGCCAAGTGGGTCAGTTCATTGTGTATGGCTGTGGGTGTTTGAGTTGTAGATTTCAGGAATCGCCGAACTAAAGAGCAAGTGTCTATAATTACTGACTTTTGTAAAGGGATGAAAGTGATTTTGTGTAGGCTTAATTCTTTGAGGGATGTATGTAAAGATTTCAGAATGAGTATGCTTTTAACTGTGTGCTGGTGCCACATTTGTCGGATTTCGTCTGCCAGTGGGATGTATTTTTGTATTTCTTCCTTATATTTTCGGCATTGGGTATGGATATGTCTATCAAGTAGGTTATTTGTTCCTTTTTTAGAATTAATGTTATGTGAGGTCTATTGTTTGTTGTAGTTTTATCAGTTATAATATCCCGGTCCCAATGAAGTTTAGTGTGTTGATTATCTAGTACATTCTTATGTTTATATTTATAATATGGCTGTGCTTATAATTTAATGCAAGGAGTCTATGTAATTGCTTCGCTACATTGTTATGTCTTTCAGTATATTGCTTATTTGCTAAAAATGGACATCCACCGGTTATATGCTCTATTGTCTCTTGGTTTGTGTAACATAATCTACATTTGACTGAAATTACATTTGGGTCCTTAATTATGTATTTTTGGTAATTTTATTTATTTATTACCTATTATTATCTAATAAACTGCATATTTGACCACCTATTATTATCTATATGTAAATTTTGTAAAACTGTATGCACTGACCATTGTAAAAATACTAAAGTGAAATTAGCATTTTTGGTATTCATCTAACGTATGCTAGTTTGGCCTTTTTTTTTTAAATATTGTAATTATTACTTGTTAATAACGTTATTATTATTATCTAGTTTATGTATTTGTAAATGATTTTGTGGTACTCATTTTTAGTTTTTAAGTTTAATATATCCATGTAATCTCTAGAATAAACGGGCAGACATTAAACAATATTTATTATTAATAATTGTTATTTAATCTAAATAATATTTAAATTAATATTAACTTTATTAATAAAGCGTTAGCGTTATTTATATTGTTTTGGAATAAAGACATAGTACACTTTAAGCCTTTTTAATTTTGAATCCATGTATATAAATTTGTTTTATTGCCTATTATATATTACTGTACATCTTTTCATTTTGAAGAATTTGATAATAGAACCTTAATTTGTAACAGTTGTTCTCATTGTTTTTGAATCCAATGCCGGACTAATTAGTCAAAGAAGCTTTTCATAACATTCCCCAAGAAAGGATTTGAACCAGTAACTCATACTAACCTAATTTTCTATCTTGACTTCGCCAAAATTATATAAAAATGTTTTACATATTAGGTTTGCGAAATGTTGACAAAAACAAACACACCGGCTTATAGAAAACTGGCGGAGTTCAATGCACTTGTATTGAGAAAGTCTAATCAATCCTGTTTAGATTACAGCTACGATAATATGATAAATGATTTAAGGAACGACACGTGGCTCTCTGAAGGAGGTATGTATGTTAAGATATAAAAGTTTTTTCAGCTTTTTTCTCCAAAGCAGGGCAGGCGGAAAGAGCCTAGTGTTGTTGACCTAGGGCATGGGTGTTATTTAAAACTCCATTTTCTTTCTTGATTAAGTGGTGGAGCTCAACGTCGCGCTTTCTATTAACAGAGCGGTGATATGAAAATAATTTATATAAGAAATTTTTGTCAAACAAACTCGAACACTTGAATGAAATTAAATCAGAAAAAATAATTTAAATTAAAATTTTATGTCAATTTATGAATTAATATTTATAAATTTCTATATATGAAGGACGTTCTGTATATGAATATTTCTAAATAATTATTATTTTCTTGCAATTTGCTAATTTTGCTTAGACGAAGAGTTTTTGCGACGATGCACGTATTTTTATTAAACTAATTAATGATTATTAATTAATTAAAATCATTAAATTAATTAAATCAAAAATTTATATATAAATATTATTATTGAAGGTTTATAAGTGTATAGTCTTGTATGGTTAAAGAAAATAGAGCTTGATTTGAATTAGTGTTTATTTTTGTTATTTAAAATCTAATATATACACGATTTTTATAAAATCAATACAAAATCTACATGAAAACAAATTAATACGAATTTTAATAGCTTTTGTTGCTTATATACCTCTTAGCTTACAAACATAACAAAACAATTTTTTTATTGTAATATAATCGGGGTCGACGGCCCCGCGAAGCCCTTGTATATACAATTTGCATACGCCCGCCTTCTCTTGTTCTACGATAAATAAACTGTTTCAACTTTGCGTCTAGCTCTAGTCTAGCTTCCAAACGTATAAAGATGTCATTCTGTTTTGTTTATCAACAGGTTACAAGCTGCATGCATGCATGCAAGCATGGGTCATACTCAAAATTTTTATTTGCCAAAAAAATATTTTTCTTACAAGAAAACGATTAATTAAATCAATGGAATTTTACGTACCTCGCTCTGAGCACAATCTTCTTTCATTGTATTGTACTATGGTATTCAACAGCCGTTAAATATGTGGTACCTGTAAATTTTAGGGCACCAAATCAATAACCCCTAACTAAAGAGCCGATATGCATGTTTTTTTTTTTTTAATAATAGAAGCGTCAATCAAGTTAATTTATGTACAACAATTGCTATTGAGAATAATTCTCTGTAATAATAATTATTAAGTAATTTTTTTGTATATATTTGGTATATTTTTAATTTTGCAGAGTTGTGTATATGAAATCCTTTTTTTTTGTATTTACCATACAACTTCATTTTTTTGTGCATTTTATCCGTTCACATGATTATATATATTTATTCTACGATTTACTTACAGTATTGTATGGTATAGGCATATATTTATTTCGAATAACTTACAAATAAGCGAAAGAGCGAGATGAGAATAACTTAAGGAGTAGACCTCCTTTAATATCTTTAACTAGAGGTTAGGATATTAATTTTACTACATGAATTCTTAAGCTGTTTTAACTTAAATGTTTAATTAATGAAAAAAGTATAAAAAAAAGCACAGAAATTAAATATTATTTTTTTATGAACACACACATTTAAAGTAATAAGAGTCAAATTGTATATTTATATTTATAATATATATATAATTTGTATATCTGTATGGCAATAAAAATTTCGGTACTTATTTTCCAGAATATTTGTAAGAAATATACAAACTATAATTTTTTATGACTTCTTCAATTATAATGTAGACAGGGTCATAGTCATAGTTTAGACTTATTCGGGGGTCCTTTTTTGTTTTATACATACTTATTATTCTAATTATTTTTTGTCAAACGTAAAACTATATATCTTGTTAAATAAATTTAATGGAACAAGTGTTTACGAGAGCCTGTCATCTCGCTTTAACAATATCGAAAGAGCACAGGTGTGTACACCCTAATCACAAATTGCTTTCGATTCCACGATCTTATTTAAAACGGAAAATAGATAATAAATATAATACGCAAAAAATTTAATAAACAAATATTTTGTAAAGTATATTTTTTTGATTATGAGTTATGATAATGATTTTTTATGTTAAAAGTACTTTATGAATTTTAATCTGTACCATCTATCAAATACATACGACAGGTGTTCGAAATTTGTCTTATAATTTTTAGGCAAATGCTTTAAGTTGAATGCCTCATATATCTTGACGACGTGGGCCACGAATTCGTAAACATTTCAATTTACCTTATCGAAACGCAAACGTTCGGCTCAATTGGGATTGTCCCGCAGATTTGAAAATACATACAGATTAGATCAAACTAGGACAACTGCAGTAATAAAAAAAACAATTATTTAAATTTACACATGTCATACGCCATAACAATGCTAGGTTTAGTAATTACGAAAACTTTCTGTTTATTGCCGGAGCACATTTCCACCTCAACGGACATGTTATTTTTACAAATACAAATATAAACAAAATTGTAGATATTGCAATATTGAGAATCGCAAAGCTAAATATGCTGTGCCCCTTCATTCACCTAAAGTTAATATAAACCCTTAATTTTTACCTTACTAAAAATACCATATATACCACCATATACACACACACATATATATATATATATATATATATATATATATATATATATATAAATAAATAAATAAACATGCTGTGCCCCTTCTTTCACCTAAAGTTAATATAAACCCTTAATTTTTACCTTACTAAAAACACCATATATACCACCATATACACACATATATATATATATATATATATATATATATATATATATATATATATATCGACTACCTCTATTGTTTATTCTTTTGCATAAGTTTCTTTCAAAGTGTGTAAAATTTTGCAGCGAATTATTCATTACTAGGCGGATAAAGATAAACTACATTTTCATAGAACTATTAATAGCTTAATGAGCAAATTAAAAGAAAATCGCTTAATATGCTTAAATTTACGTTACATTACAAAAAATACAGTAATTACAGGAGAGCAGAATAGGAGATGGTTTGAAATGAAACATCATTTTATTTTATTTTATTTAGTGTAGACACACTTTTTTTAATTAATTCCGTTATATATTTTTTTATTGAAGATTAAATGTCTTAATACTATTACAAATTGATTATATTCGCAATCAGCAAAACAATACTATCAAAGCGCTATCGAAATATATTAATAAATTGTAAATGATCAAGAGGAAAATATGGTGACCGAGCATGCTTTTAGTATCCATTTTCGATGAACTTAAGATGCATCTTTTACAGATGATGACTGGCCACCTGCCTCGCCTGGTTCATTAGATTTCAAGTTTTTATATAGTTCGTTTATCATTTTAATTTCCTCTGCCGGTGAAATGTCCCCTAGTTTACTGCCACGTAAATAATGGCGGACAACAACAGCCATGGCTAGTTTCATGCCCAACACCATCTTTTTAGGGGTAATTACTTGTTGTGCGGGCGCTGGCATTTTCTTCTGTAACAATTACAAAAAAAACTTGATTCAATTTATTTGATAAGAAATGTGCGAAGCCTATGCGTTCATTTTGAAATGGATTGACATATTGCGCATTATACTTACGTTTAGGCTATATGGCATCTGGAAGGGATTATTATACTTGTTTATTGGATCGGTTTGACATGCTTTATCGACCCTCAACGGTTCCACTTGTTGTTCTGAAATCTTCTTCATTATAGCAGAAATCTCATCCTGTATAGCACAACTGTAGCAAATATCTGCTTTGGGAGGAGAGCTATTTTCTGTTGATGAAGTGCCCTCCTTTATACCAGAGGTTTCTTCCTTTAGATCGGAAGTGGCTTCCTCCTTTATCTCTTGTTCAACGAGGGTTTCCATCTTTTGCACGGGATCCTCTTCAAGAACGTCCTCTATTTGCACAGAGGCTTCCTTCATTAAAGGTTTACTCTCCTTCATCATCACAGGCCCAGCGGTTGCCCCTTCTTCTTCAGTATGAATTTCATGCTCATTTTTAATATCCATTTGGATATCAGGCTTGCATTTCTTTGAAAGCGTATTTGTATCTATAACGCTCCGTTTCAAAGACATGTTATCGATTTCGTCGCAATTATATATTAAAGTCTTGGTCAAGTAGCGTTAGTGCACGTCCAACTCTCAGGTACTCCAAATCGCAATTGCCGCATCGGCCTCCCCGCCGCAGCTACGCCGCCCTTTGATTTACACATGTGTTAATACACTCATAAACTTACTCTGTTACGGACTACACACAAACAAAACTGTACGTCAACTAAGTATGCAACTGCTTTTTATTATTAAAATTATTGATGCGAAATGACTAAATACATTTGTTTGATTGATTTATTATATTTTAGATATATGTAATAATTTATATATATATTTATATTTATTTATTTGTATGTAAACTGTATTGTTTTCACAGAGGAAAAACGAACGTACATTATTATTATATACACATTATTTGTGGGATAAGGATTTGTAAAAAAAAATTAGTTTAATTTATTTTTTGTATAACCTGAACTGATGAATATATATTTTTTTTTTGTGTGGTCATATCCATAGCATGTTGACTACATTTATACGAGGTAGTTGAAATATGTTCGTAGCTTCATACTTGTGTGTGTGCCATATTTCATTTTAACACAGACATCAACAGCTGTCTTAGTGTTATGCAAAATCAATACGGAGTTGAAGTAAATCGCATGTGCAGCTGCATCCAATGGGGTTAGCCTAGCTAACTAGCCCCCTGGCGTCCAGGCGCTACCGCTCAATACTATAATATAAGGACGCTGCCTGTGCCTGTGTTGCGTTGTCCACCCCTTACACCCCTTAGGGGGTCGCTTTATTAAAGAGGATGGCGTCTGGTTTTTGCCATGTTGTTAACGAAATAAGGTTGCTGGGATAATTTATTATGTTCATATATTTTTTTGCAGCTTCTATGTTTTAACGATATAGTCTTTTTGCCTTCAATGGTTTGGACGGCCGTTTGACGTTTAGATTAATTTTTATTATCTTTCAAAAAATATTTCGAATACGCTATAAATATTTGAGAACAAATATGTCACACACATTTTCAACAAATCTGCAACGATTAGGGAATTGACACTCGAGTCGCGCTTTATCCCGGTATTCTTTTCATTAACACTAGACACAGTAATAAACCTCTATAGTTTTCTAAAAATGTTTTTCATAATGAAATTTGGTATTTAATATTATATAATTAAAAAACATATATTTTATGAAAACAAATGTTAATTCTTTATATGTAATATTATTTTATATAATTATTTAAATACTATTAACATTTCGTTCTCAATTCTGATGCAAAAATAGGACTTTTTCGTGAGACAGTTTTAATTCAATTTATCGTTTAATATAGGCGATACTCGTATATTTGTTATACATATACATTATTTAAATCATAATCGAACTTACATAAGCTATACCTTATATTACCTTTAAATGTATGAGTTGAAGAGTATTTTAGATGATTTTCAACTATGCCATATGGCGTCTTTATCTATTTTAAATTTCAACATTAAAGTGCATTATATTTAATAAAAATAAATTGATAGAGTTACTGTAAACGTGATTGGTTGTGGGTCCTACGGGGCGAATGATTATATTTTAATTATTTTCATTTGTCAGCGCAGCGTTGTGTTCCGCTGATTATGGAAATAGGATTTAGAATTTTTTTATTGCCTTAACATGTCTATATAATACAATATATATATATATATAACTATACAATATATGCAAATGCGATCTTATTGCTTTAAGTGAACTCTTTAAAGACTATCGTGGTAAATAAAAAAACATATATTCTAGATTTTTATAGAATATAATAAAAATTCTATAAATATTCAAGATTGTTTATAAAATTATTAATGGCTCAAAAATATATTTTTTATTAGTCTATTTGAAGACGCATTTACAAAGAATATTCGGTTCGATACCTGTTGGAATTTTTTTTTTTATTTAATTAATTTAAATTTTAATTAATTACCCGTGTACCGATTAGATCCGTGAATTAGGAAATCTTTGGCCGTGAATATAGGAATTTGGTTGCATTTTTTTAATTCGCGAATAGTGAAAACGCTGCAAAAATGGAGGTAGCGCCAAATAGCTTTGACTGTACCACCACTGTCATCAACGTCTTCATACATATGTCTATACAAATGTTGCTATAAATAGTATATTTCATTAGAGATTTGTAGTGGTTTATATTATTTATAATTTAGATTTTTATAATATTAGTCTAAAGATTTTAATAATTTAGTATAAGAATAATATTCTTAGAAGACGTAAACATAAAAATATGTATGTAGTAGGAATGAAACCCGCGCCTTTGGGAAACCGTTCAAGCGCTCTAGCCATTCTGCCTAGGGGTATTTTGATATTTTTTTTTACGTATTTTTGTTGTTAGCATTTCTGTAGGGAATTTTACAAATTTTTACTATTTTGTTTATAAATGAGCATTGATTACACCACTGGTCAACAAAAAAACACTTGTATGCAATAAGGTTTTTTTGTCTTGATATGGTAAAAGCAACGATAAGGGGAATAAAAATGAAATTTAAATGTTTCAGACACGAACACTTTCTTTATGTAATTAGATATTTAATATATTTTTTAATTTAATTTTATCAAGAAAATATTTAGAAAATTTATTTTTCTACAATGCAATTATAGTATTAGCGGTCGGAGCGCTTGGACGGTTGCTAAGGTGTGGGTTCGAATCCTTCTGCGTTGAAATTTTTATACGTTTTCTAAATATGTTTGCCAGTATCATGGTATGGAAAGCAAGGCCAGGTTGGCTTCGAAGAAGCTGGGTATCATTGCCCTTCAGTTCACGCTCGTTTGCCTTGTCTATAGAATAAACGGTTGAATCACTTGTTTTAACGCAGCAGGTTATTACGTTTTCTAAAAATGATTTTCTTATCATAGAAGTTTTGCTATCTTTTAGAATATTTACGAGTTATGTTTCGTAAGATATTGTCAATAAATTTATAAAAGGAATGTCGTTTTCTTTCTTTTGCTTCACGTATCTCTTTTGATAACCTAATCACTTGATTTTGCCCTAATTGAGGTTATTGAATTCACAACTGTGGTTTTAATATTTTTTAGTTTCACCCTTTATTTCGCATAGCAGGGTAGTCAGAGAGAACCGAGTGTCAATTATTCGTAAATGTAAAATTTATCATTTTTACAGCTCGTCAATGGATGTATCAAACGTGTACGGAATTTGGATTTTATCAAACATCGTCTGGTGCAGTGGAAGTCTTTGGTAACCATTTCACACTGGACTTCTTTATACAGCAATGTCAAGATGTGTTTGGACCCAAGTAAGATATTTTTCAATAATTTATATTCCTATTAAATAATAAGGGGCCACCATCGTCTTTCCTACTACACAAATCATATTTTAGCCTCACGATTAGCATAGTGTCTTTGCTTTACCCTTCGGTAAAGCAAAGACACTACGTTCTCTACTTTCCGCCCGAATTCAAGATGTTGCGTGTAGAGTGGCGGAAATCAATGATTTGTCACCAGTGAGTAGAAATGAAAATAATTTAAATATAATCATTCCCCAGAGTGGGAATCGAACCCATAACCAACTCGAATACAGTCGGACGCTACGCCATAATTGTCTTACACACATTTAAGCTACTTAGCGGTATGAGGTTCTTTTTTTTTATCAATGCTCATGTGCAAGTCTCTTACAGTAGAGGATAAGTCGAGAGAACTTAGAGATCACTCTTTGCTCTCCATTTTTAGTGTTAAGTGATGAAATTAATTATTATTATTCTTTGTTAACTAAACCTTTCGAATT
The DNA here is from genome assembly GCA_038994665.1 of Podotricha telesiphe. Classification (NCBI taxonomy): domain Eukaryota; kingdom Metazoa; phylum Arthropoda; class Insecta; order Lepidoptera; family Nymphalidae; genus Podotricha; species Podotricha telesiphe. The sequence goes on along the minus strand of JAOYRR010000019.1, from coordinate 86,884 downwards.
TTTCAAACGTTTACAAAAAAATGTTGAGTTAAACTTTTACAGTATTTTACAATCATCGCTTTCAGTCTGAAATATTCATGCTGTACTGCATTATTCTATATATAAAATGGTATCCTGGGCAACAGATAAAATCAATACACGAGGTCAGTTCGCTTGTCGCTCTTTCAACCAATCACAGGTAAACACGAGTATAATCAATAACTCAGTTCAGATGTGCAAATATTATATTTTAGTATCTCCTGCTATGACATTAAAGTCGAAAGTTGAATTTCATTCCCGAATGTAGTTACGTTGCGTTCTGCTGGTTTTAATTCTGTGACACGTCTCCTCTCTTAATTTTTTATCCTGCTCAGGAGCTTTGTGCATGTTAATATATTTTGAGGATGAGTTTTCTAGCCCACTTCTTTACCTAGGGTGTTTAATTTATCGAACCGATTAGAATGCGTAACGGCAAAATGAATTTGGTATATGAATCGTAATTATTCAAAGAACAAAGGAACAAAGAAATTTGAAAAATGTCGTGGAATGTTTGCTTGATCAGAAGAAATTGACATTTAAACTTCAATAAAAACGGCTATAACATTCTATTTTCACTATAGTAAATAGACAGTATATTCGAAATAAATGTGATCTGGAACATTTTAATTTCAACTCTGTCCTGATTGTTGATATTACATCTACAAATCTCTCATTAGGGTCATTATTATGTCTTTATCTCCAAATAGTCCAATTTTAATTAAATTTATCTAAATAATGACTGTTCAAGTGTAGTATGTAAAATTTTTCTAAGAGATCATTAACATTACAGTATAGAATAATATCTAATCTTAAAATAATTTTCTCCACAGGAATATAATCTATAGGAGAATATATTATAATACATCTACATCAATCCTACTCTCACACATATAAGGTTGCACACAAACGCATTTACGCACACAGACTCGTTTACGCACACAGACTCGTTTACGTAGAATTGGGTAGTAGCGCATGCGCAGTATTACACGCAGAGACAAGTAAAAGAAAACGCACACTCTCTACTACACTCACACATTCAATTTTACATATAAGTGAATGTTTTATATGAATCAATCGATTTGCTAGGTTTCGCTTGCGTTCCTAACTGCGATCACAGTATGTTAAATTTAAATAAATTTTGACAAGAGTTCGAAAAATCTTGCAGTATATTTTTGTTTATATTAAATCACAATTTTGGTCTTTATTTTAATTAAGTACTTCCGTAGCTTTATCTTTATTTAATTTCGTATGTTTTAAAATTTTTGAACGAAACGCTGTAAAGCTTTGTCATTTTGACAGCCTGCCAGCATCCTGTCATTTACCAGACATTTCAAATTTGAATTTTAATATAGTACTATGTAAGGTTCTTACTATGCGAAGCGCCATAATTAAAAAACTGAACTGAACGTTTTATTATATAATAGTTAGTTATTAGTTAATCAAAAAAAAAAAATTTAAACTTTTGTATATACTGTGTTGATACAGAGCCATCTACATTGTGATGGATGTCCTAAAATTTGATTGGAACTTCATAGTTCGTACGCTTTAACTTCAAGTTCCTTAACTTTCCGTCCTATACAGACGGGTATGAAATTATTTAAAATAGATATTGATTATTGTTAATAATGGTGTTTGATAATTATTATAAAATTCGGACTTAGTTCAAGTTAACATCGTATCAAACATTTGACGGAAGATGGCGTAGTATACAGGTATTTAAAGGAAATTCAAATACATTTATAATTTTTAACATTTTTAAAGTGTTATTGCCACACTAAGGAAATTGAAAAAACACATATTTAGAAAACATAAAAGTTTTAACGTATTTAACGGGATTTGAACCCGCGCCTCTTGAAAACCGTTCAAGCGCTCTGACCGCTAGGCCATGCGTTCTACATCCAGCTACGTTGAAATTCTTATACGCTTATTACAACTTATATTTGTTGTTAGCATCTCTGTACAGATTTTTACAAATTTCTGCTACCCAAAGATTATTCTACGAACAATCATTTGGCAAGAGAGAATGCAATTTATTAAATATATATATTTTGTTAACATTTTTAAAAGTGTTATTCCCACACTAAGGACATTGAAAAAGACATATTTAGAAAACGTATAAAAATTAGAACTCAGCAGGATTTGAACCCTAGTTTTGTAATACGTTCTTACTGAGCTACGGTGAAATTCTTTCACGTTAATAATAAAAAAATAAGTTGCAATCACTTATTTTTTGTTGTAGGAATCGTAAAGTTTAAGAGCATATAGAAAGGAATATTGCTATTATATTTATATATTAATCAATATTAGATGTTATTATATTTTTTAAATGACACTTTTTTTACGTTTCTAAATATTTATCTTATCCTAAAAGAACTAACAAGGATGGCAATGGCAATTCATGGCTAACAGAAAGTTGAACACATTATTGGGTTAGGTCGCTGGGATGATATCGAAGCGGTGCGGGTTTTGACCTGATGTTTTTTAATATTTTAGCTTAGCTTATGTAATGAAAGATTCTAGGGTATTATTATGATTTAAGAATTCAATCATAAATCAGGTCAGTGCGTGTTGAGTAACGTTACTCCGCGCTTTGTCTTTACAGAGCGGGGAAACGAATATAATTATGTACAATTAATATATAATTACACGTGTGGTGTGTACTGTGATTTATTGTTTCCAATATATATATTACATTATTATTCTATATATATTCCAATAGTACCAAATCTTGGGATTTTTATAAAGAGAAAGAAAAAAAAAATATTGTCATACTTACGTGTTCGTCCATTCCATTGAAAATGATTTTAGGAGTTGAAGCTTCTTAAATTTTACTCCGCTGCTAGTCGTACTCGATGGCTTCCAGAGAAAGAGCCATCTAACTTTATGTTGCGGAACGATTAAATTGAGCGGTGTTAGTTATGAAATGTGTTTTACTTTACATATTTGATGTCGCTAATTTAAAGTTTTTTGCGGTTTTGAAATTAGAAAATTTCTGATACGATATTGAAAATATTACTTTTTACATGCATATATATATATATATATATATATATAAGACTAAACTAAAAGCCAATCATTTTATATTAGAGTAAGAACTATTATTACCTGTGATTTAACCGTTTAAAAAAATTAAGGTGTTCTTATAATTGTGAGTATACTGTTAGAAAATGAAACAAATGTTATAAATTACCATTTTTTGGTGAGTAAGACCGATAATGGCTCATTTTTACGTCTATTTAAATTTCTAACAGCATTAATTACAATTTAGCAAATCTCAGTTGACAGTTGTAAAAATTTCGCTTTTCTAGAATTTAACTGAAACACACTCGGTTGAGTCCATTTCCAGTCTTTTGCATCGCTGCTGTAAGCTAACAATTTTAGTAAGAAATACTTACCTTAGGCACCTTACCTTACCTAGTTTGATTTGAAATATAAAAAGAAAATCAGTTGCTTTACATTCGCCAGCAGACCGTTCGCTATAGCTTAATGCTGATGAGGTTTCCTTTCTATTATCTATTTTAATTACATTTACAAAATTCAGTAACCACGTATACAACTTCTAAGTCTATTTCAATGAGTTTTAGCTCTTAAGGTATTAAATATGAACTAAGTACTTAAATTTTAACTATTGCTTATAACTAATACTACAATAATTAATATTAAAAAAATCTTAAATTATGTTTTTAAAGCATCAACTTGGGCTGTATTTCCTTATTTTTTTTAAATGTAACATTTACAGCTCCACCCTTTTTCCCACAGAGTACCCTACCCTACTTTTTCCCACATTGACTTAACTTAAAGCATCTATTGTCTATGTAGGTTATTCTGCTACTGCTCATCTTCATACTTAAAATAATATTCAGTATTAGTTTGAGTGTAGATTTCATCTAATGCTTCTGTGAATGAGGTTATATGACCGCTTTTAGTGACATTATCGGACAAGTTTCAAACACTTTAGTTCATACAAAATTAATGTGTGTCATCGTCAAGTTTAATTTAATTTCACAATGTTCCACATAAAAAATCTTAATAATCACGATTATGAAAATATCAGAAGCCACTCTAGGAAATATACGTAAGCTGACAACATATTAATATAACTGAGACGTCCAAGAATCTCAATTTACAAGTTATTAATCCGATAATTCATCTTATCAATTTGAATCGTTCACAACTTAATTCTTTTAACGCTTTTGTGTGTTTTATAACGTTTCTTTTGACTTAATCATTCTATCTTACTTCAAGGCTTTCGTACGTGCCTTTCTTTCTATCTCCATTCAGTTCCTGACCATTCTGATTTCAGGTTCCTTGAGCATTTGATTTTTGGGCTCTTTAATCTTCATGCTTACACGAAGCCCTTTCAAACGGTACCTATTAAGCACCACGCATTATCATATATTAGTATAAGTTAAGTCGAATGTTGCAGAAGCTTCGCGTAGGGGAACCTCTACGCGTAGCTGTATATTTGTAATATTATATACTAGAACAAAAAGTTATTAGGGTGTTATAATATGAACTTTACATATATGTACATAAATGTTAATTGTTATTGATATAATATGAGCTTTACATTATACATGTAAAGCTCATATACATAAATGTTAATTGAATTGTTATGAAACTGACTGCACATTACGTGACCTATTATAAATAGTATTACGAAACTTACGTCAGCTTTCAAGTTTCTTTCGCCATTTTGTTAAAAGCAATGATCCAAGATGGCAATGATTGTAAACAATGGCAATTATAGTAAATATAAAAAAAAATACTGACACAAAATTTGACAACAGGTGGTAGTGTAAATAAAAGATACTAATAATTTTCCAATATTATTTAATAAATTTAGTCTTTAATATCCTGATTTTTTATTCAAAATAGTTATACAATGTTAAAGTAAAACGATTAAGAAATTTTTTTGACAATCACATACTACAAATAGAAATGGTGTTTTGTAATAACATTTTGTTTTTAGTATCTGAGGTAGCTTAGATGGGTCGTTCGTGCAATATTATTAATTATTATTTTATCTTTTAAAAATTACAATTTGGTGTGTCTCTGTAAATATCCATATAATCTTATATTGCTTTGCATTTACGAAGTCAAAACTACACTTTTGTTCATGGTATTAGTGGACAAGTTAATTTACTTAGGGACTGCCAAGACAGTGTCTTAAGAAGAAAATATTCTTACAATAAAACAAAACTAATTATTTATATATAACGCACTGAACACTATAGTTTATAATTGACAAGGATATCGTATTCAAATGTAAACACAACAAACATAAATATGAAAATGAATCGCGGAGATGTTTTAAAATTTTTGGATTCCGATATACGAGTATACACAAAAATAATAGAATAAAACCATTGTCAATTAATAAAATGCACAACTTCGACAGTCGTAAGTATGAGAGTTCGAAGGACTCCTTTCAAGTGTGTTCACTTATAAACACTCCTACAGAAGCAATATATGATCAATTTGAGTTTTACTAATAGTAAATTAACAAGGTTATTTGAATACTCAGAATCCAAGTCTACGGTGAGCCTAAACGAATTGGAATTTTCTATCGTGTCTACCGGAAAACTGTCTTTTGGAAGTGTGACAGACTAAAGAAATCCTAAGTAATATGTTCTGAATAGATCAAATCTGTAGATAAGATGACAGAATAGTAAAATTCAAATATGGTAACCTAGTTTTAGAATTCTAGAACTTACAGGGCCAATGTCAGTTGGACATGTGCGTGCTTAATGCGTTCCGATGGTGAAAATGTTATATTACAGAAGAATATATTTGCATTACTTTGTTTCCTCTTCAATCATTATATTTCGAATGGTGTTTAGAAACACATCCACTCCTTAATTAATAGTTCCCTGTGCAACAGAAGATGAAACAATCATTTGGAAGAAAATTGCATTGTTGCAGAAGTATAATGCCGACCTTTATCTTTCTCTATTGAAATCGTCAATTCATAGTCAATATCTGGTATTCAAATATTACAATGTTTAAATTTGCAACCGTATATTACTAAACATATGTATTTTTAAAGGAGTACACTTTTTTGTATACCATTCGGTTCTATTTGATTATAGAACGTGTATTTATGGTATCTTTCAGCTGGCATCATTCATTTTATATTCTAAATCGGCTACATTACTCCAACAGTAGTTAGAAAAATTTCTTCTTTCTTCGACCCATATCTGAAGAAAATAATATGTATTCACTAAATAATTATTGCATAACTACATTATAATGCAGATGAAGAGAAATTGATTTATTTAATTTCACATAAGATTATGCTAATAATTTACCATCAATGATTTTTTTTAACACTTAACTCGTTGTTTGTGCAAATCAAGTGTTCTTTCTGATATTGAAATTTTGACTCATAAATAATTACTTGCCAAATCACATTGATGATTCTGATATTAAAACAGTGCAGTTGACAATAATTTGTAATGTAATATGTAGATAGCTGACTTGAATTTTGTTCCAAATTTATGTTATTCAATAAATTATATGGTTTCATTTAAAACGTGTAAAAAACGCAAAAGCTAGAGATTTATTTAAGGGAACCCGGAAAGTATATATAAAGAAGTTGATGGGGATGGAAAAAAGGACAGAGCAAAACATATCAGAGGTTTCACATTGAGGTTTATAGTTACATTTTTGTTTATAATTTTGTTTTATAAATAAATATAAAAAAAGCTTACATGAATCTGTCGATAAGTATAAAAGTATTTTTTTTTACAAACCCTTTACTTATTTGTATTTGTATTCTATTTATATAGACTAGATGTCCCTTTGACGCGTAAACAACGCGTTGCCTTAGCAACGTGCATAATAATTTCTGTACTTCATCGACGTACAAATTTAAGCTAACCCAATATCCACACTGTGGACAGAGGTGTCCACACAATTTGGCGCAAAAATGGATCCAAAGTTTTCCTTTTTATTAATATAATGATAAATAATAATATTTTGGAAAATAAGCAAAGCAGTATTTCTACTTACTTGATTGTGTGATGAATTCTGCAATAGTTTTCCAATAGCAATCTTTAAATCTTAATAAAACTATTGGAAGGTGTCTAAGATCCTTTTCGACCTGAAAATAGGCATATTATTGATATATATATATATATATTTTAGTAGTTCTTCAAAAATCATATTACTATGCTTTTTTTTAATTCTTCATTTCTTTTATAAATACTACGTCACTGGCCAAAGTTCAAGGTGAATTTATTATTAATGGAATTAAATATCTGGAAAAATGGAAAGAATTCGATTTCGATGGAATTTGACTTTTGTAATAATACACGCTAAAAGTGTCCCCTTCTTCGTATATGAAGTGAAATGAAGCTGCAACAATATTCTTATAAAACTTACATGATTTCTTGATAATAGTGGAAATTAGAAATAGTAGTTCAGTCAATGATGTATTGTAATGGTTCTGAAGGAAGTCCAGGATCAGATCATTATGTAAATGTCAGAATTCTGTCCCAGGTTGAATAAATTGTTATTATATCTGAAAACAAAGTTTAATGTCATTAGGTTTTGTAAGAAGCTTAATGTTTTTCTTAATTGTTTCTTGTAGAGGCCATAGTGGCGCAGTGTGACTGCAAACGCGGTTGGTTGTAATCGGTTCGATCCTCACTTGAAGGAATTATTATATTTAAATTATTTATGTATGTACCAGATTACAAGACAAAGCGCGGTGATAAGTTCCGCCTCCCAACACGCAATGTCTCGAATTCGGGCAAACAGTGGAGAACGGAGTATCTTGACTACGCTACTATGCGGGTAAAAGCGTGAAGCTGATTTTTTTTCTTAATTGTTACAATAAAGTAGGTTACTTCACAAGTTTTAAGAAAATATCCTAAATTACAGATGACATTTATGACATATAATCTGTGATTATCAGTGATACATCGTAAATTTAGTCAATCTTATTTACGTTAGTAACATGTACGCACATTAGTAACTCAGTCAGCGTTTGTACGGTTTCCAAGAGGCGCGAGTTCGAATCCCGCTGCGTTCAAAATTTTATACGTTTCCCTAATATGAAAAAGACATATTTACAAAACGTATAACATTTTTTAAACGTTTTCTAATTATGACGTTTTCAATTTCCTTAGTGTGCGAATAACTCTTTAAAAAATGTTAAAAAATATATAATTATTTAATAAATAGCATTCTCTCTTGGCAAACGATTGTTTGTAGAATAATCTTTGGGTAGCAGAAATTTGTAAAAATCTCTCTACAGAGATGCTAACAACAAATATAAGTTTTAATAAATGTATAATAATTTCGACGCAGCTGGATGTAGAACGCATGGCTTAGCGGTCAGAATGCTTGGGCGGTAACTAAGAGGCGCGGGTTCGAATCCCGCTGCGTATAAATATTTATACGTTTTCTAAATAAATATAAAATTTTTAAAAGACGAGTGTTTAAAAATATCTTACCTTATTAAATTGAAAACTATCACTGTCTTCTGCTGATCTTACTGTAGCTGTAGCATACATCAGTTTTCCCTAAAAAACCAGAAGAAAATTTTATGAATCAATAATATAGACTCATCACCTAAATAATATGTCATGAATGGCTATAAATTATATAAAAAACATTTAAAAACAAAAGACTAAAATAAGAAATTATGTGTTCAAGTATAATATTCACGCAAAAATTCACTTTCGCAAAGCACATTAAAATTTATTCACAAATAATCTATACTGACACACTAGAATGCGTATTTGTCGCAAGCTGAACTCAAAATACAACCCATTCCATGTTTTCAATTTCAGCAAGTAGCACCTGCGGAAATACAAGCATGCTACGATCGTTTTTATTTAATAACTATACAACTAGTATTGAAGTTAAAAAAAAGGGACTTACCGTACACGATCCGTTTAGATAATTACACACAGCTGGGGAGAATTTGAACATAGGACTTGTCCGAATTGTCGTACAAAAAAAATCAACAATCATATTTGTGACAATGATTGTAACTGAGTACGAGTCGCAGTTTTGTAAATGATACTTATTTTCAATATTGAACCATTGAATTGATTGAACCATTTCAAGCCTTTGACCATTTTTTTACTTTATAAACGATAGAATTTTATTATCGTCAGAATTTCGGAAATTTCGGTATCTATTTATTATATAATGGTAATTTTATTCCATATAATTATTATTATCGCAACCGTAAAAGAATATTTGTATATATATAATATCTTTTAAAACCTAATTAATCAACAAATATTTTTTTGTGACAAATGTAAGAAGAAACATTGCAAATTTTTTTTTAAATTATATTTTTTTCACGCACTGGAGGAGTAATTACCGGATTCTTAGTTTAGTGGACTCTACTTAGTCCATGATACTAATCAAGCCGGCGGGTCATAAAACGGAGTTATAACCCGCCGAGCATCGCACACGTCCGATGCTCTTGGCAGCTCATGAGGGAAAGACCGAAGCTTGCCAATGCCTTGGTTTTCGTATAGAACTCATTAAATGCGTTTAAATTTGTTTTGAACTTTCTCTTTCATGGCATCTGAGCCTTAAGACAATTTGTATGTGGCGTAACATTTCAATAGTTTTGATTTTGCGAAGTGAAAATATAGGTCATTTTTAGTGATAGAAAGTAAACTATATAGATATATAAATATATATGTTCTATCAGTTTTCTTATTTTATACACAAGTTTTTTTATACATATGTATATATTTGCGTTAGTCTATGTTTGTTTTAGACCAACAAATGATTACTATTCATAATACCCATAATTTGCTAACAATTAAAACAAAACGACTTGTATTTTTTATAAATGTGTGCGACACACTCATTTTCAGATTTCGTAAGTTTGTTATTCATATAAATTTCTAAAGATAAGACTTTATAAATAGTAAAAAATATAACCCGTAAACATTTTTTATTGTTCTTTCGTTTCGTTCTCTGTATCGTATTTCCGTGACAGAGGCGGTGCCCGACAAATATTAGTCTGTTGAATTATGTTGGGCCGCATAAAGTTTAAAAATGAAAATAAGAAAAAACAAACAAACTTTTCTTTAAAAAACCTAATCTAATATTTGACATAAACAATTGTTTATGTCAAATATTAGGTTTTAGACATACTTGGTAAAAACTTATAAAAAAATATAGCCGGCATTACTTCAATTGATTGGTTTCGAAATATATTTTAGGAAAGAAATTTTTCTTAACAGAAAATATAAGTGATGCTTATTACATTTGCAGTTGAATCAATACTTTAATACAACGATTACGCATGCGCGGATGTGTCCAATCCGTGGACAGTTGTTTATCTGCATACCAGTAAATCGCATGCGCCCTGCCCTACGTTCGTACATTCGCATGGAAACCTGCATCTGCATTAGGGTGTCCCTTATATTCCGAATTGGAGAATTTTTGTTTAGCGTACCTTCTTATAACTTTCGTAATGATGCAATATTATAGAAAAAAAATATTAGCCGGTTTTATAATCGATGACCCGCTAGGGAAACATTTAGCCAATAAACTGTATAAATGTTTCTATTATTGACAATTCTTTAATTTAGTGGATTCATACACTGACAAGGAAATCCAGGTTTGCAGCAATAATTTTTTTTTCAGAATAATGTACCTGACAAAGTCACAGCCCGTTATAATGGAAAACTTCTGATTGGGTGTTAGATTCAACTCAACTTTAAATTGTGGAAAGTTCTTCTGGAAAATATCACTTCTGGAATATTTCGACTTCGCTCTCATCGACTCGACTGAAGGGTTCTTTATAAGAAAACGCTAATAACGATTTGCGCCAAATTTCTAAAAAAAAATGTTTTTTGTCATATAAGGGATACCCTAATCTGGATACATGTAAATCGCATGCGCTGAATGTCCGAGGGTATGATGCGTCAGTCGCACTATCGATCGTCCTAACCGCTAGCGTCATATACTGTCATATATTATGGTGTGTCCGCGAATCATCCGATTCTACCAAGACCAATCAAAGTGCAATAATTTACCGCAGTAAAACGCATGCGCACTAGGCCTCGTCTTATATGTATATGAAATAAAAGCTATTTTGAATAGTTGTGATAATTTATCTGCATACGAGTATTTCGCATGCGCTTTTGACTAGTTCAACTTATGCTGGTTAAGGCTTTGGATCAATATTTGAAGTCATGCGCACTAGATTTCCAATATAATCTTAGAATGCTGCTTCATAACTTTAAGTGATTTCTCGTAGACATGTCGTATTCTTCCGAATATAGAAATCTCGCGGCGGTATGTCAATCTTACGACGTTCGCGTACCCCCGAAGGAGGCGCGTACGCGCCGTGTGTTCTCTTTCTTTAATTGGTTTACAATATCTTTAGACTATTTCGCCGATCCGTCGGGAAAAGTTGTGTTTTCTTTAGTGTAATTTTGTTTGTGTTTTAAAATCTTTTTTAAATTTAGTCTCGTCCTTTGTTCTGTTTTACGTACTTCACTCCCCTGGAAAGTGAATGTTCCGAAGATTCAAAAGGATAAGGTAAATATTGTTTTATAGTTTTGGTTCCTCGGAACTTAAGACTATTAATTATTATTAGTATTAGTACGTGATAATGTCATATTTCCATTTTTTTTTTAATTTATCGTTACAATATGTAGTAATTATCAATTTTTTTATGTAACAATCAATTATTTCAATTTTCATCTATATTATAACATTGATCGACATACTTGGTAGAGGTTTTAATGAGCATTGTGTTACATACAGGCAAAATAATATTCTCCTACGCCATCCGTGTCGTAATAAGGAAAGGTTATGGGTTGGCTGTTGTAGCTTGTATGTGATCATACATATATGGCTTATTATGTTCAATCTAACCCCGTATTTCTACGAAACCTGCGATTCATATTGATATATGGCCGGATGGAGTTAGTTATGTCTTTAAACGTGCATCATCTGTTTCATCTAAACAACCATCCATCCCTTCTCCACCAGCCTGGTCGCCCAATGTCAGAATAGCTGGATTTTTAAACAACACTGTTGCCAACACAATTATTGCGACAATGACTGAGAAGGACTAATCAATTGTGCAGAACATAATTTAAAAGATTTTTGAAAATGACAAAATCTTAAATCAACGTAAAATAGTTTTTTATTGAAACTGTCATTAATAATAGTAGTATTAAAAATAGTCTAATGGATTTTCCAGAACTAAGTGAAACTGACCTTAAAATATTATTTAATGGTATTTATCAAATTTAATGCTGAAATATTGACTGTCAACAAGTTAAATCTCCAAATTTTAAAAGACCGTGAATATATATATTAAAATTTTATTAAAAGCAAATTTTTAAGTATTATCGAACCATATTAAAAAAAAAAACATAATTCATCGAGTACGAGGAGAATTCTAGCACCTTTGGAGATATTCTAAGTTGCTTTTGATGGTGTAATTGGAAACAGAACAGTAGCTCGTTGCGCTCTTTCTATTTACTATTTTACAGGCGCTTGTAAAACATAAATTAAAAACTAACTAAAATATCGTACAATTTGGATTCCAGAAATATAATGATTGCGGTTGAAGATAATACTGAGATGATAAGTTATGGACTTATAGCTCGTAGCTCGTTATGCGCTGTATTTTTAATTATATTTATATTTTAATTATAATAAATTATTCATTTCACATAGCTTTATTGATTTTGTTTTAAAATATATTCGAGACATTTATCAGTTTGTAGACGGTAAAAGCTCTCGTTAGATATTAAAGTGAAAATTGGACTTACCTATTTTAATTAATTACAATAATTCCAAGCCTCTAGAGAAGCTAAAACATTTTTTATAAAGATATGCGGCTTTAAAAATATTTCCTCATATACACAGGGTCAATTAAGGTACTAAAAATTTTCGTTCGTTGCAGTCTTGCTAGTACTGGTTATTTAAATTTCCTCTGTACAGAGTAAATCCAAATAATCCATTAAAACTACATTCACAATCACATTATTGGATACGTTTCCTTTTACATACTGATCCTTTAAAGAGTTTCCCAACTATCTTCCAAAGTCACACATTTTGTCAACATTTAACACTTCCACTAAATTACATTTTTACTTTATTATTTCAGTATCTTTAAATTTATTTTCCTTCATCAATGCATGTGTTCTATAGATTTCAACAAATATAAATTGTAATAAGCGTATAAGAATTTCAACGTAGCTGGATGTAGAACGCGTACCTTAGCGGTCAGAGCGCTTGAACGGTTTTCAATAGGCGCGGGTTCAAATCCCGCTGCGTTCCAATTTTTATACGTTTTCTTAATATGTCTTTTTCAATTTCCTTAGTGTGCGAATAACACTTTAAAAAATGTTTAAAAAAATATAGATTTTGACATATTATATTGTCGGGGCAATGTTGTTACAACAAAAAAAATTGTCACAGGATGATATTGTCACATCACTTACAAACTACAAAAGTGCACTTGAATTCGAGCCAAGCTCAATTTTATACACAATTTATGTTAGGACAATCGAATAGGAAAGTATATCATATTAAAATCTTTTACTGAGCAAGATGGTGATGATAAATATAAAGTACATTCAATGAGCTTAGAGATTCAAAGCGCAAGCTCTGTATTAGCAATAAATTAGCTCACGGCCAATTCATGTTCGGTCTCCAGCATTCATAAAATTCAATCTAAATGCATTCCAAATTAAATGCATTTCAGTAAATCTTAATGTATTTCAAATTCTTCCAAATCAAAATTACGTAGTAAGATTGTGTAAAGCTACCGAAAACTCTTAATATGTCTGTGGGAAGACGATAGGACGATACACTTGTTTGGTAGGGTGTAGGGTACTCCTAGATAGCGGTTAACACTTGTTGAAAATCATACGAGAAACAGTTAGTCTATTAGTAGCAAGATCAGAGAGAAATATTACAATTAACAAATGATGAATAGAGTTTTTCATCATCCAACGAACTATCCAGAAATGGCCTTACAGTAAATCTGGGCGCAGAATATTAAAATATCTCCGCCTGTCTAGAATTTATCATCAGTTTATTTCTAACACATATTAATTTTACATTTTAATTTGGTTAGGTAGAGACCAAAGCTCGCACAATGGAGACGAGCGTTTATGCGCATTTTTTAAGGGCCCCTTCAGCCTACACTTGGGTCGCAATCTTTACATCCAACATATTGTATATGTGAAAATAATGTATAGTTTTTGCTTAGCTATGCGAAAATAAAATATTCTTTTATGTTCTATCTACATTCATTTTTGTTATATATTGAATTGCGCAAATATATATGTATACAAAGTTATAAAAGCATTAATAAAATTTCAGGTTTTATTTGTTTTAAACAGCGAATTATCACAGCATGATGTTTTATTTTAATATAGATTTGTTAATAATTGGTATGTCTATTAGTGTGTATATAATTAATGCTCAATGAATTTCCCATAAAAATGCTATTGCGAATTCTAAAAACAAAATGTAAAAAACACTCTAATCGTTGTCTAAAAATTAAATTTTGATTTAATATAAATGTATTTCAAGTTGATCTTGAAGATTTAAACAAGTTTTTGTATCTTACAACTTAAACCCTAAAACAACGATATTTACACTTATCTATCGTATAATACAAAAAAATAAAGGTATTTTTTTAAAACTTTCATAACTCTTTATTTAAGCAATTTTGTTGGTGACCGTACTGAATATGGAAAAAATCTGGTCTTGCAAACTTTTGTTAACATATACTATATGTTAACAAAAGTTTGCAAGATTTTGATTTTTCGAAGATTGTTTTGTAAACTTATTATATATTTCCAAATCAGCGTGTTGCGGAATTACGGGTGTGCGTATCGCGGGATTTACGGCACTAGAAGAAAACACTTAGCCTCGCAATAGCTTGACCCCTCTGTAATTAACGGCACGGCTCGTTGGCCATGAAAATTAAAAAAAAAAAAAATGAAAAACTGAGATTCATTTGACGATTACGAGGGTAAAATAAGTAGCGATAAATCAAATACAACTGAATAGTCTACAAAAGGTAGAATTGTCGTTGAAAACATGTATTCAAAGAAGAAAAACGAATATTATTAATTTATTGATGTAATCAACAGGTTTGGACAAATTAATCTTAACGCTAAAACCGCTTTTTAATTAAAAATAATAAATTTTGTAGGTGTTAGTTTATTTAAATGTAGTTAACTGCGCGCATTACATAAGTATGTCTTAAACATTCAGGTAATACTTTTTAATACTTGTCCATTTCAAGAATAGTATTTAAAAAGCTTTACCACTCTGCCGTTCGTAAGCCCTTAAGCCTGAAGAATTTTGATACCTTAGTGGAGATGGAAAATCGCTGACTAAATTTATAAAGTTAATCCGCTATGTAACACCCCGTGACGACGCTGTGTTTTGAATATGCGCGCAGTTTCGTGCATCCTGCTCCTCGCCACTATTATTGATTGCACGTTTGCAAGGTAAATTCTTGCGTAGACATGCTTAACGACGATCGATACCCGCTCCAGTAGACTGTGATAAAACCAAGCTGAACCGAGTTGTGTCCTTTAATTCATTTAAACAATTTTTAAATTCATTATTGTTTAAGTTACGACTGTACCAAAAGCACTTATGCCTTTTCTGCTCACTAATATTTCTTACAATGCAATCCTTACAGGTAGCTATAGCATTTTGTAATTACACGATTAATACTTAAGTTTTACAGACTTTTACCATGTTGTTTATGTTAAAGAAGTTTGATTATTTGATTATGAGATTATAACCGCTGGTATCAAAACATTATAGACCGTTGTCTAAATTTTTGAATTAAAAACCAGCCAACGCCCGGTGGACGAAGTTTCGCAGCCTGCGCGCAGTTAGTGCACCCCTCTCCACCTGATGCTCTCTTTTTTATTGATTTCACATTTTGCAATATGCATTTTGACATGCGCACTGACGATTGACATCGCCCCAGTAGACCGTGATAAACCGCTGAATCAAGTTGTGCCCTTGGATTTTTTAGATCATTTTATATTCATTAGTGTTTTATTTAAATATGTGCTAAATGTGTATCTATATAGTTTTGTCCTCTACTTAAATATATCTCCACCACCGTTACAGGTAACTAGCACTTTTTAATTTCAAGAATAGTATTTAAAAGCTTTACCACTCTGCCGTGTCGTAAGCCTTGCTTGAAGCATTTTGATAATTTGTGGAGATAGGACCGTTGACTAAATTTATAAAGTTAATCCAGGCAACACCCTTGTGACGACGTTTTTTTGAATATGCGCGCAGTTTGTGTGCATCCCGTTCTCCCCCGCTGCACTTATTATTGATTGCATCGCTTCGTAAAGGGGTAAATTTTGACATGCGCACTGACGATCGATATCGCCCAGTAGACTGTGATAAAACCGCTGAACCGAGTTGTGTCCTTTAATTCATTTAAACAATTTAAATCTCATTATTGTTTAAGTGCCATGACTAAAACAAAAGTGACTGGAAAAAATTTCTACTCTTCACTCAATATTTCTTACACAATCCTTAAAGGTAGCTATAGCATTTTGTAATTACATCACTAATAGTACTTAAAAGTTTCTTTTATGATTTTACCATGGCGTTTGCTAAAGAAGTTTGATTATTTGATGAGATTATAATCGTTTATCGTAAAATATTGTATAATAACAATTTCGTTGTCTAAAATTTGAATTAAACCAGCCAACGCCCTGTGATGAAGCTTCTGAAATCTGCGCGTGCTAGGTGCACCCCCTCTCCACCTGATGCCTTTATTGATTGCAATATTTCGTAACAGTGCATTTTGACATGCGCACTGACGATTGACATCGCTCCCAGTAGACCGCGATAAACCGCTGAATCAAGTTGCGCCCTTGGATTTTTAGATCCATTTTATATTCATTAGTGTTTTATTTAAATATAAAAAGCAAATGTGTATCTATATAGTTTGTCCTCACTTAAATATATCTCCACCACCGTTACAGGTAACTAGCACTTTTTAATTTCAAGAATAGTATTTAAAAGCTTTACCACTCTGCCGTCGGAAGCCTTGCTGAAGCATTTTGATAATTTGTGGAGATAGGACCGTTGACTAAATTTATAAAGTTAATCCAGGCAACACCCTTGTGACGACGTTTTGAATATGCGCGCGCAGTTTGTGCATCCCGTTCTCCCCGCTGCACTTATTATTGATTATTGTCGCACGTTTGCAAGGTAAAATTTGACATGCACTGACGATCGATATCGCTCCAGTAGACTGTGATAAACCGCTGAACCGAGTTGTGTCCTTTAATTCATTTAAACAATTTTCTTTTAAATCTTCATTATTGTTTACATGACTGTAACTAAAAGCTGATCACTGCAGAAAATTCTTCTGCTCTTCACTCAATATTTCTACACAATCCTCACAAAGCAGCATTTTGTAATTAAGAATGATTAATACTTAAAAGCTTTATGATTTTACCATGGTTAAGTTTGCTGAAGAAGTTTGATTATTTGATGAGATTATAACCGTTTATCGTAAAACATTAGAGACCGTTGTCTAAATTTTTGAATTAAAACCAGCCAACGCCCTTGTGACGAAGTTTCGAAATTGCAGTTAGCACCTTCCACTCCGCCCGATGCCTTCTTTATTGGATTGCACATTTGCATTATGCATTTTGATATGCAGCACTGACGATTGACATCGCTCCCAGTAGACCGCGATAAACCGCTGAATCAAGTTGTGCCCTTGGATTTTTTAGAACATCATTTTATATTCATTAGTATTTTATTTAAATATGTGCTAAATGTGTATCTATATAGTTTTGTCCTCTACTTCTAAATATATCTCCACCACCGTTACAGGTAATTAGCACTTTTTAATTTCAAGAATAGTATTTAAAAGCTTTACCACTCTGCCGTCGTAAGCCTTGCTGAAGCATTTTGATAATTTGTGGAGATAGGACCGTTGACTAAATTTATAAAGTTAATCCAGGCAACACCCTTGTGACGACGTTTTGAATATGCGCGCGCAGTTTGTGCATCCCGTTCTCCCCGCTGCACTTATTATTGATTGCACGTTTGCAAGGTAAATTTTGACATGCGCACTGACGATCGATATCGCTCCAGTAGACTGTGATAAACCGCTGAACCGAGTTGTGTCCTTTAATTCATTTAAACAATTTTTAAATTCATTATTGTTTAAGTTACGACTGTACCAAAAGTGACTGGAAAGTACCTTCTGCTCTTCACTAATATTTCTTACACAACCCTTACAGGTAGCTATAGCATTTTGTAATTACACAAATAATACTTTAAAGCATTTTACCATTGTAAAGTTTGGTGAAGAAGAATGTCTATTTCATCAGATTTCAAGCGTTTATCGTAAAATATTAGAGACCGTTGACTAAATTTATAAAGTCAAAATCTGCAACCTCTTTGTGGCAACGTTCTCAATATGCGCGCGCAGTTTGTGCACCCTGTCCACCCCGATACTCTCTTTCTTGATTTGCAATATTCATTTCGACATGCATTTTGACGATTGCCCTTTGATTTTTTGGATAATTTTATATTCATTAGTGGTTAGTTAGAAATGTACCAAAAATGATTTAAAATTTTCTGCTCTACATTAATATTTGTTTTACAACTTTAGAATTTACATTTTGACATGCGCACTGACGGTCGACATCGTCTGATTAGACCTTGATAAACCGATGAATGGAATCGTATATTCTGATTTAATACAATTTTTCTACTTTGATGTAATCTTTATTTACATTGTGCATTTTGAATTGCGCTCTGACGGATTTCATCTCCTAGTAGACCTTTGTAAGCAAACCGAAACTAAATCGTTTTTTGTTTCGTTTCTCTATTTTATAATTTGTTTATAGAATAATATACAATTAAATTGTTTTGTTCTTAGATTTGTGGAAAGTTTTGTGGACGAGGTGGCAGCTTGGACGAATAACGCTTACGGTCGTTTGAAAATTCCAACTAACCGAGTCGTGTATGTCCATGGGTCAATAGATCCGTGGCACGCCCTGGGGATGGTTAACACCGAGGACTTGAACTCACCAGCGATTTTTATTAAAGGTAACTCGTCACCCTACTTCTTATTTTAGATAGTTGTCGATGTCCCTAATGCTGCTTGTCGTTTTATATTTAATGGTTTAAGATATTTCTATTAGTAATATGCATTTATTAAATATTATGATGCAAATAAATGTTTCATTGGATTATGTTGTAAATGTTAACTAATAAATATGATATCTGAAAGATATATATAAGTGTAAGATAACATTAAAAGTTTCGTTCAGCAGCGTGTTTTTTCGAGCAGCTTCTTTAAGTATAACAAGCAAATCGATATTCTGTCTCGAATTTTACTATTAAATTAAAATTGTTGTACAAAATCATAGAAAATGTTTTAAAATATTTGAAAATTGATATATGTTTATTAAATTTTTCAGGGACGGCGCATTGCGCGAATATGTATCCCGCTGCCGATTCAGACAACCCCAATTTAGTGGCAGCACGCTTAGAGATCAAGCGGTACCTAGATGTCTGGATCAATCTTCCCTGACCCACTGCTAACATGACATTGTGAGCAACGGGTCTCGGGATGTTAAAGAATGGAAAATTAAATAAGGCAACTCTGAAAACATTATCTTCGCGACTTGGTTCAGCGGTTTACGGTCTCCTCATTTTAGTTTGTTTAGTTTTTAATAATTAATAACTTTTAAATATTTTCATCTTAGTTCTAATTTACAAGTTTACCTTTATTGTCTGTGGGTGCGCATTTAATATTACATTTCGACACACGTGTAATGTGTCGGTGTCTCGGCTCCGTGATGCACTCCGGCGCGGTACTCTCGTTTACTTTAGTGAAACGACATGTTTTTTGGGATACCTTTTTATGTTTACTGTCGCGAGGAATTTGTTCTGGTGGAAATATCGAAATTTAAGAACTATATGTCTATATGGAAGGGCTTCAGTGCTCACGTTATCAGTCCAGTCGATACAAAAAAAGAATAGAATGGCCTTTGGTCACCTATAGAAGAAAGAAGGAAGAGTTATGAGATTAGGTATAAAATTAAAAACGGCACGCTGTAGTGATAGAGCCAATATTATCACATAGTCTTTTCGTTCCGCGCCTGACTTTATCACGTAGCACCGTTATACGTTATAGTTTTCGTTAACATTTTATATTTGTTTTATAAAAATCATAACATTTTTAAGTCTAATAAACACGGTCATGCAGTATAAGTATTGAGAGAGGATAATTTAAAGGTAAAAAAAACAAGATCCATTGGTATTTGACTTCAAGGTATTATGAGTAAATTAGATGCGCACTTACGACGTTAGTGATAATTAATCTTTACTATCCTATCGTTGCGTACACGCATATTGTTATAGTGTATTGCAGCTGGTATATTATCTCTTAGGAGTGGATTGTACTTGGAATCGCATATAGCGGTATTATTTACGTTATTCCGTAGGATGTAGTCGCTTTAGCTTTCACACACGAAGGCATCGTAAGAGAGCGAACATTAAGTAACAGGACCATTTATTTCTAACACCTATAAAAACGACTCTGAAACAAAACGGCAGCATGAACCTAACAGCGACTTCGATATCAGTTTCAAACAATATTGGTTGAATGTCTCTCTACGCTGCTTTTGTTCTGTGAAAGTATTTCTTGCCAAATTGAATAGGGAAGTACAGTCTATGGTAAGAAAAAAACACACAAAAAAACAAAAAAAAATACGAGTAACGTTTAGTGGAATGATAAGAGCTGAGGTGTATTCTTAAAGAGAAGGGGTCTTAATTTTGCTATTTCGAACTGTACTAATATTTGTCGGATATTATTTTTATCTTTACAAAGGATAATAAGCTCGGTGGCACCTAGAAAGCTGGAAAACTGCGTCAACCTGTGCTTTATATTTATAATTTTAACTTGGACTTGAACTTCGGCGGACTACCAGACTTGAATAAAACTCAGACAAAGACATACCTACCTTCCGTTTCCTCAATTGTGACTTAGTTGTAAGTATATATTTAAGTATAGATCCACTAAATAATCCCATTATTTTCGTGCAATAGCCTAAATGGACATCATGCAGGTTGTCGATGTACGCTACTGCACAAAACTTGGGTTGAACTAGACAAGAGACGATCACAATTTTTGCAAAAAAAAATTGTACATCTAATTATATTTGTGTGTTTGTGCATATGTATATTTTTGGACGTTTGTTCATGGACAGGTATGGCAGCCGCGACAGTTAATAAAAAAAAAATAGTTCATGGACAAATGCATTACAAATTTATATATAAATGTTTACTAGACATATTTACACAACATTTGAGGAGGTACGTACGACAGAAAGAAGTGTTGCTTTCGCGATGGTGCACTACCAGCTGACAGTGGTCGGCGTGCTATCGCCGGGGTCTTCGCAACCCCCTCATATTAACATCATAAGCGGTTCGGCCAAATGAATACTAAACAAGGCGACAAATCATGACCTCTTTAAAGCAATAACGTTTTGGTGTATTTAGTTTATCATTTAACAAGTTTTGTGTCAACACAACCACGGAAACCTACCTCATGGTGCTACGCTCAGCGTCCGAAGGCTACCTCGACTTATTCAAAAACATCTGCACCTTGCTCACCTTATCGATAATTCGGGGTGGTCTTTGGACACTGATGCATTTTTAACTTCCATTGTGCTTTGTCAATACCGCGATTTAGACGCAACTCGTTTAGAGCGTCTCGAGGTTGATACGAGTTGCGATTTAAATCGTCACGTTATTAATATAAAGTATTGACTTGAACAAAAGCAGTAGTTCAGTAATTTTTTCCGATATATGTCTTCCATAAGACGCCGGTTCCTTGTGTAGCTTGATACAAACGCTCAATCACCATCTCACCATACCGCAGCTATACAAGTACTGCACAGGAGTAACGACGGCTATTAGGCCTTAGTAGCTCAAGTGCCGGCGTCGGCGAGCGCATACTAGCCATACGACTGTGCCTTACCTGATTTAGACGTAAGAAAAATACTTCCGCGTACATAACATTTGTAGATCTTGCCGATGTACAAACGTTTGTGACAACGACATGTAAGATGAAGCTTTTATTTTTCTAACGCTAGAAGTAGTATTTTTTTTTTAATTTTGAATTACCGTTATTCATCTGCACGAGCATTTGTACTCGGATAAGACGCGATCGCTAGTTATACATATGTTAGGGTGAGAATTGTGATCGTCTTAGTGGATCGTTTGTCCAAACAAAATGGACATTGGATATGACGTAAACCCGGATATGACTTTATATCTTATTTTTTCTGTCAATGTGCGGTACTTATGGTTAGTAGCAAATGTGTTTGAGAGTGTCCGATTTCGGAAGTAACACGAGGTGCATGTATACTTATATCGATGCTTCCTTCTTTCACGTAACCGTGTTACACCGGTGAGCGGACATCTATACTTAAGTGATGTATGAGATCTAATAAGTACCTTACGACAGTACATCGTCGTTACAAACTCGAAGACTCACAGACACTCGAACGATTAAACTTAAATTTACTAAAGTTAATAAATTACAGAATTCTCTCAGAAAACAAGAACGAGCTAAATCTTAAAAATATCCTCATCATACAGGCCAGAATTTTTTAAATATAGTTGGGAGGTCTTCGAGTGAAGGAAAATTATTTGTTTTTGTATTTTCTTCTTCTGGGGTAAAAAAACTTATAAATATCATTTTTTGATTTAAATATTTTTGGAGTTGATCTTGTAGTCATTTAACAGTTTGTTATGTTAAGTCATCTTCAACTTATTACAGCCGGCGGGGAGGCGGTCTGTTAAATGTCCCAAGATCATATTTCTAAGAGTTCTGAACATCCGATGGCGCCCCCATCTGTTGACGCTGTTTTATACTTAATTGATAGACAAATGAGCTGTTGTCATGGGTTCTCCTATAATTTCAAGGAAACTAACATAAAAGGGCAAATAAAAAATAAAAATGTATGTTTTATTTTCATAAGATCGTAGTAAAGTAAAAATAAAGTCCGACAGACATTATTACAGTTTACCTCGAAATTTTGTATTTACAATTTAATTTGGTGTTCATACTTTAGTGAGCTTCATGTTTCGGATACAACTTTATCTACGTTGTATGTGACACTGGAATATCGACCAATGATTCTTATAACTTTCCAGCATCTAGAACTCACTGACGGTGTGGCTAGATATTCCATTGTTGCATTAAAAGGATTGGAATATAAGAGAAGGAAACGAACGTTTATTGATCTATGATAATCGAATATACATGATATCTACATTTAATCCATTTAATGAAAGCCGCGGTGGTGTTGTGTCTTGCTGTGTTAAGAACGTTGATTTTTGCATGGAATCTTTTTCAGGGCACGGGCCCTTTGTACCTGCGACCGACTGCACTGTCTCCTGCCTTAGATGGATTTTAAGACCGGCCACTGTGCAGCAGGGCGGAGTGTAGGTGACACGTAAATGAATGCCAAACATCATGAACTCTGAAGTGCACCATGATGTGCAAGTATAGCATTAAATTAAATGTTCCATACATTTACGTGGCATCTCGAGCCATCGACGCTCGTAAAATTCGGGATGAAAGGCTTCAAGTGTTGGAACTTTGGAACGGGGCGGGGAGTTACGGACGAATTCAACACGTGCCAAAAAGGTACTTTGGAGTGATGATTGTCAGAGCAAGACCCCCGACACAACACATCGCGAGTATATTGATATAATTACGAAGCAAGTAGTTATATTTGTTAAGCTCAATTTGCATTTATTATTCGATATAGTTATCGAATCTTCGCATAACCTTGATCTGTCAGTACTCTCTATATTGCTAAATGTTTACTAGGATAGTTATTTAAATTTCAAACAATATTAAGTGGAGTTTATTTTTAGTCATACACTTTTTCTTATAACTTTCCAGAAAGAAAGACCTGAATGTTTATTGATCTATGATAATCGAATATACAAGATATCTACATTTAATCCATTTATAGAAAGCCGCGGTGGTGTTGTGTCTTGCTGTGTTAAGAACGATGATTTTTGCAAGGAATCTTTTTCAGGGCACGGGCCCTTTGTACCTGCGACCGACTGCACTGTCTCCTGCCTTAGATGGATTTTTAAGACCGGCCACTGTGCAGCAGGGCGGAGTGTAGGTGACACGTAAATGAATGCCAAACATCATGAACTCTGAAGTGCACCATGAAGTGCAAGTACAGTATTAAATTAAATGTTCCATACATTTACGTGGCATCTCGAGCCATCGACGCTCGTAAAATTCGGGATGAAAGGCTTCAAGTGTAGGAACTTTGGAACGGGGCGGGGAGTTGCGGACGAATTCAACACGTGCCGAATAGGTACTTTGGAGTGATGATTGTCAGAGCAAGACCCCCGACACAACACATCGCGAGCATATTGATATAATTACGAAGCAAGTAGTATATTTGCTGAACTCTATTTGCATTTATTATTCGATATAGTTATCGAATCTTCGCATAACCTTGATCTATTAGTACTCTCTCCATTACTAAATGTTTACTAGAATAGTTATTTAAATTTCAAACAATATCAGGTGGAGTTTATTTTTAGACATACACTTTTTCTTGCGGTCGTTAATTAGTTTATTTATATGAAAATGTTTTTTTTTATTTGTACATCTTGTAGTTTAATTGACTTTTCCAATTTTAATTACATTTTAAAATGACCTATGTTTTCCAAATTAGTCTATAGATTGTAATTAGACTTGATAAGATTTCAATTGTAATCTTCATATTTAATCAACCTTTGTAAAGTAGGCATATACTCACATTAAAATATCGAAATTAAGAAACCACATTTGTAACTTAAACGAAAAATTCAACAGTAAAAACAGAAAAAAAAACAAAAACAAAAATTAATGAAATAGTGAGTAAATGCCTGCTACTATGCATTACTAATATTTAAATATAGCTTATTAGGAAGCAAATACTTGTTTTATTGTGAACCCTTTGAAATTACTTCTGCGGTAATAAATTAGTAATTATTTACAACTGTTAGATCTGCAGTACACTTGGGTCACAGCAGTCAACAGTGACAACTAAAAACCTTGTATTTTTCGTAAAATTTATTTGGCTTAACAACTACAAAAGCACTTATAATAACCTTCAATAAAATTAATTTAAAATTAAACTTGGATGTTAAATGAATAAGTATAGGGTCATTACCCAAAATTTTGACTATTTTCTAGTATTTTGTCTTTTTGACTTTTCTGTTAAAGTAAGAATATAATTGATAATTTTAATAAAACAAACTAAGAATAGTACTCGCATATATAGCGAGAGAAGATGTTGAGAGAAATAGAGGCTCTACCTCTGTAGATTATCTCTATAAAGCCAGGAAATTATACAGACTATTACATAGAAATGACCTCTTATTGTGAAAGCCAATTTTTACAATCTGTCAAGTGCGAGTCTAGATTACGTTGTCATTTTTAAATATCTATGATAATATAACATACTGCAGTATATTTACAAATGATCATGGACATGGATCATGGACCCATGATGCCGCCGATTTTGAGGCAACTCCTAAACTTCTTTCTAAGAACAGAACAACACTTACATAGATATCTTCATGGGTGCAGTACCACGACACTTGTAGCAGGAGCGAGTATTAGAATACGGACTGTTCTGGACTGACTGGACAGGATCGGACATCGGATGGACATTGCTTAGAAAAATAAACTATATATTTATTTATTGGACAAATAGTTGTCATATTAGCTGTTACACTAAAAAACAAACATGATTTATACGGTTCAATGTACAGCATCTTGCACATTAGAAAAATCACTTGTAATACATTGAGTTAAGTATATATAAACAGAAAACAGAGGAATGTTAACTCTAACAAAATTAAAAAACAAAAAACCACTCTAACAATATTTTTTAAGACAAATAATTCACACAAAATCTAAATAATAACAATAGAAAAAATGAAGTTCTGGTATATATATATTTATATCATATACGTGTTTTTCTACTTTTCTTTTTACTCTCACAGATTTTATTCTTGTCACATAAAAGTAATATAGCTTATATATAGGGTTTTACCTATGTTTTTCCCTATTTTATTATACCATTCCTATACATACCTAATAACACTAAGTCGTCCATGTTGTACATCAGTTTTGAATGATGTGTAGGAAGTGATTTGTGTATGTTATCAGAAAAATAATGGTATCTAAGAATTTTTTTCTGAATTAGTTATATTATTAGCCGATGTACGTTACGTGACCAAACTACACTACGGTATTCAAGATTATATAATTCATAAATAGGTAATAACCAGGGCCTTGATTGCACTTTGGGGAACTCCTGAATGTGCAGAGTACGCAGAGTAGTGCTTGACTTCTTATATTGAGTGGATTAAGTAAGTAATACCGGAACATTTCAGTAGGGACGCACAAATTCCACATGATTCTAATTTGCTTAATAGAACCTTATTACAAATTGCCTTACCACATTACACGTCCATATCAAACAATACCGTCCAACCAGCGTACCTGCGTCGACAGCATCTATAATCTCGTTTTGGTAACTAAGTTAGTACTTGTAAAATGCAAAAAGTGCAAAAAAGTGTCTTGACATTTGAAATTTTCGAATGCTTTGAAAAAAACTGACAAGAAAAATAGGTGTATAATTTGAAATGAGGACTATTTCGGCAACTGTCGAGGCTATAACTCACTATTACTTGACGATAATGCTCTAATTTAAAAGTAAGAAATAATGAAAGATATAAAAAAAAATAATGCCCACGTAGAAATGGAACATAGTGGGGTGGCCCTTTTAAATTATAAGGTATTCTAATGATGTATTCCAAAATTTTAGTTTGAGTGACATTGTCTTGCCATAATTATTGTAACAAAAAAAAATTGTACGTGGCATTTTTTTCTATTATAGTGTTTTACTTTATACATTAATTAAAACCATTGAAACTGCATAAAGCTTGTTCGAAGTGGCCTCCATTGGCTACAATACAGTCCTTCAAACGGTGAGTTCAGTTATCAATAGCAGCACGCACTCTTTCTATGGGAAAATTCTTCACTGTTAATCGTGTGGATTGTTTGAGGGACTCCAAATTATTATGGCGATTAGAGCTAAGCTTTACTCTCTAAAGTTGACTATAAATCATTATACATTGAATTGAGATCAGGACTAGAAGATAGTCAATCCGTCGGATAAACATAAAATAGAACTATTAGACCAATTACTGGTCAGAACGTAAATCGGTTCACCTGTAGCATAAGAAAAACAATCATACAGATATGGGCGAAAAAATCTAAATCAATTGTATAGCAATGTATTTAAATGAATCTCCACTGAGATTGACGCCAATTTAAAAATGAAAAAGTATATAAAATATTGAATTTAAAATAGAATTTAAATGATTGAGAAACTGTAGACGAAGCAGGAATAAAATGTACGAACTGTATAGTCTGATTTAATGTCATCACGATCTGGCCTTCCGAAGGTTAGAAATTATTAAAAAATATTTAGAAATGTTCGTATCCAGGCCAAGTCTTAATATGTAAGCAACAAAATTAAAAAATCAGATAATAAGATTAAAGCTGGCAGATCTTCCTTCAGCTGTCTGTGAACCTATTAAAATTAGAAACCAATAACATAATGATAAATTCAGATTAAGAACTTGCTAATGCTTTTGAAAATCACTTGTCCGAAATACATATTAAGTTAAATATTTAAAGTTAACTTTAATATTAATACTTTCATATTTAAAGTTGACAAAAACTAAACTAACTATAGCAAGTGATGTGCGCAGTCGCGATTTCTTCTTTTTTTGTTTGTATAGGATTTCTTCATGCAAAAAAATTACTAATCAATATTTACCACTGTATTAAATAATAATATTGTAACTTTTATAGTTTAAAAGAGCAACTGTCGAGTTTCTCGCAGGCTCTACTCAGCAGAACTACTTTCCGAGCCGGCGGTAGCTGTAGTCTAGTTAAATAATGGATAATTTAAATTTGATGAAAGGACCATTCTTGGTTATTGAACATGGTGTTATTAAGTGGCTTAACTACCTTTTCAAGAATGGTATCTTAATACACTAGTGCCGATGTTTTGATACCTTTTTCACAAAAATAGGGCTGGGTAACTCCTTCATAGCTAACACATCACCAAACCTTCACTGAAGTTGAATAATGCCCACGTTGTACTCTGTTGAGTAATGTAGAAGCTTCTGTAGAGCTTTTCGCATAAAAAGGGTTGCTCAATTAAAATTATTGTATGTAAAAATATTGTTCAAATTTTCCCATTCATATACACCAATTTTCTGTCACCTCCTTTAGCGTACAGCTTAAGTAATTGTTTTGATTTTACTACACAATTATTTTTTAAATTATCAGTTAAAAAATGACCAGTGTTTTTCTTATATGCAGAAAGTCGTAACTAATCGTTTAAAATACTCGAAATGGCCCAATTTCTTCAAAATTCTGCCACAAACAGAGGACGTTTCATTGTACCTATCAATAGCCCGGTACACAAACATTTGACTAATACCAAGTGTATAGAGGTTTTAAAAAATGTTTTTGGTATCATACCTACTTTATGTAATGCAATCACAGCAACTCGGTTCTTTTTATCACCATCAAATGGAGTACATTTAATATTTTACAATATATTGGTGCGCTAAACAATAAAATTCATGTAAAAATTACATATGCCAAATTCCAATAACATTATTTATGGCCAGACTAAGTATATCTGCAATGCTTTTTGCAAATTCAGAATTAGGTGATGGTGAGGTTTGGTCAGAAGTGTTAGAGTATATATTGAATGCTATATAAATAAAGAAGAATGTAGTATAGATACAATAGATACATTTTAGTCGTGGTTTAGATCAATATTCAGTCAATCATCGTTCTTATCTTCAATCGTAATCCTGTTGTTGCTTAAATCAGTAATTGTTGAAATTTAAAAATTTATCGGTATTTATTTATATTTATCTAATTATATATTTTATCGAATTATAAACATATTCACATATCAATGGGAATAAGGGAAGTTCAAATAGTAGTAGACTATGTTGTTTACAAAATTAAAATCTTATTATTCTTTATTCAAATAGGCTATCAAAACCATTATTGTCGATTAACATAAAACGTCAGCTTACTTATCTAGTATAATTTTATAATAACGTCATAGTTATCATAAGTCAGAAAGCACCTCCTGAGAGAGCATAAACACCATTTAATTCCACACATCAGAATAGTATTCTTGGACAAAATAATTTACTTTCCTCAATAATATGTTTCATATTGTGTTAGTGGTTTATTTCCTCTTTTTAGATCCTGAATTGTATTATGAAATTTAATAACGTTTTTTTTTAACTTCTCAAGTTCCTCATTCCACCACGTAATTCTATTAAAGCTCTTTCTTTTAGGTCTGAGTGTTTCATTGCATGTGTTCTGAATTGTAGATGTTTATTTAAATTTATTTTATCTCTTAATATCTCGTATTAAATTTTACCCAATCGGCGTTAGTTGTATTATATCTGTAAGTGTATTGCTTTTGTTGCTTAAGTTGAGAACAAATTGAATAGAATTAGGCAGTATTTATTTTCTAACAATTCATGTATTTGACTATACGATTCTACTGTTACCAATGACGCAATTAGAGTAGCCTTTTTAATATAATAAATACAACTAAATAAAATAAACAACATGTCATAGCAGCATCCAATAATAAGTCTCATACAATATTCCAGTACTCAGTCCATCCAAATTCCATTCCATAGTTTCAGCTTAGTGTTCCATAGTTTTCATAGATCCTAGACATAAGCCGGTGATTATCTCTGGGCAATTACCTGTGGTCACTCACAGATGGATCCCGGATGATGAATTACAGTAAAATACATTGCTATCCCTAAGGGTCCTCTACGTGTTGGACCTGTGTCCCCACGCAAGCCTTGCAATGGACCGGGTCCTTTGGAACCCGAGAACTTTTTCGAGAAGTACATAATAATAAGCTTTTTATTCAGACATTAAAACTACAATCACATCTTACCCTACTGCACTATTATATAAACATATATAGACGCATACATATACTCATACAGATGTGCATACCTACATACATACATATTTGTTTTTATTTATGTTCGTGTATTTGGTGCTTCTTTTATTCTGGAAATCTCTGGAAAAGGAAATGGCAAAAGGCTCCTCTAACTTGTTCCATTCTGGTCTCTCTCTAGATACGTTATGCCTGCAACATTCCTGATATTGTCATCCCATCTTTTATGTTGTTTCCTTTTGCCCTCGGATACCATTCTGTTACTATTTAGCTCTACTTGTCCTTTCCTATATTCATATGGGCCGACCATTTCCTTTTAGCCTCTTTATTTTTAAGGTTACCTTTTCCCTTATGTTGATGTTTCTTATTCTGTCCTCTCTCTTTACTCCAAGCATACTTCTCTCCATTGCCCGTTAGCAAATGGCAAGTCTGTCAGTAAAGTTTTTTGTTATGGCCCATGTTTGTCTGTCATATGTTAAAATCGGTAAGATGTAGATATTGAATAGTTTGCCCTTTGTTGTTATATGTAAGGTTTTGTATTTCATTACTTCTTTCAGGTCCTAGTACCTTTTCCAACAGTTTGCTATTCTTCTTCCGATTTCTTTGTTTATGTTTCCTTTGGGTGATATTAGCTGTCCTATGTATACATATTTATCTACATAAGTTATATGTGACTCTCCTCCATATATACTGCTTTTATCTTCATTACTTTTGTCTTCTCGAAGTTTAATGTTAGTTCCACTTTCTCACTCTAAACGACCTAGTATACGGTCGTTTAGCATTCGGTTGAGTTCCCCTTGTGTTGTTGCGAATAAAACAATATCATCGGCGAATCTTAAGTGTGTTAGTGTACTGCCGTCTATATTTAATCCTAGATTTTCCCATTTAATGTTTCTCAAAATCGTTTCAAGAACAGCAGAGAAAAAATAGAGGATCTCCTTGTCTTACTCCCTTTTGTATTTTAAAAATATCTCCAGTCTTTTCTAGTTAAATGGCTGTTGTATATTCCTTCTGTTTTTGTTCTATTCCTTTCAACCAATTATATTTTTTTTTGAACGGCCATATTTGATGTCTATTTATTGTAAATATAAGTTTGACCGTTAATAAATTGGCTATTTGGGCTATTTAGTATTTCTTGGTTTTGAGTTTTTAGGTGAGGTTGTCAACAGTTCTGCACGAATCGAACGGTCATGCAGGCCAGATGGCTCACAACGACGAACACTCATCATCGGATTAAACCAGTGAGTTAAAATTTATTTACTCTTTTTATTGTCTTCGCGACACTTACAACTGCATCTCCCTCTGAGCTAAACCATGTGTTGTCGTTATGCTAACCACGGGTCCATGCATCCACAAGTGAACCCTAGATACCGTTGGGACGCCTTGTGGAATCATAAGTAGACATGTACACACCACAGATTTTAAATTGACAAGGCAGTGCCTTAGAGAAGTCTTTGTGTACTTATAACCATGTTCTTTTCAAAAAAAGCCACATGGGTTGCTTACCCAGCTCAGAGGAAATCGTTTTAATTTCAGAGATCAAACATCACCGTACAGGCAGGCGCAGAGCACGCACCGCCTGTTAGAACGGCCGTGTCGGTAGGATGTCGCACTTCGAATTTCCGGCACCCTGTGCGGGCCCCAGCAGGGCACCCGACACACCACAGACCTTCGCCGACCCCTGAGGACCGCCAACTCTGGCGCCGCGAGCCAGACCACGTCGGCCGCCACCACCGCACAGCCTCGAAATCGAGATACCCGCCACTTGTGGTGGAGGTACTCCCCAACTGGGCGTCTCACTTTCAGACGCTCAGAGACCAGCTGGGGCACGCACCTAACGCGCGCCCCCTGGGGAAGGGGGTGCGGTTCACTCCCGCCTCGGAGGATGAGGATCCAGCGGTACCTCTCCGGGCTAGAAAAACGGGAGAACCTGTCTGGTTCTCCTACGCGCTGCCCTAAGAACGAGGGGTGAAGATTGCCATCCGGGGGTTGCCGCTCAACACCTCCCCCGAAGAAGTTCACTAGGCCCTCTCCCAGCAGGGGTTCATTCCCGAGCACGTGAGGGCCATCGTAGCGAAGAAGGGTCGCCCGGGCTGCATCTTCCTGGCGATCCTGAAGAACGCCCCAGGTGTGCTGCCGGGCATATACGACATCTGAGAACACTTGTGTGAACTGTGGGGGCGCGCACCCGGCCAACTACCAACAGTGCCCACAGTACAAGAGGGAGCTGAGGAACAGGAAAGCCGGGACTGTTCCTCTGACCAGGTCGACCCCGTTGAGAGCTTCCTCCCAGCCGGGACCGGTGCCGCAGAACGCGGTACCGGTGGACTCCCAGGCCTCGTCCCTCATGGCGCCGGCGAACCCGGCGACGGAGAGGGGTGCCGGACCCGTCCGGAGAGGTAAGAGATCCAAAGCCAGAGACAAGAGGAGGAGAGGGATCGCCGCCGCCACCGCGAAAGGTGAACCTTCAGCGCCCGCTGCGGCAGCCGTCCTGCGTCCAACTGGTTCGGCGAAGACCGCGGCGACAACACCCACCAAGCCACCACCACTGACCGCCCAGCGCCTCATCTCGCTGGTCGCGGTGATCGATACGCTAAAGGGAATCCTGGACGCCCTGCGGGAGGGCCAGGACCCCACCATATCGATAATAGACGGCATGACGCGGATGCTCTCCAATGGCTGAGCGCCGCATCCTATTCTGGAACGCCGCCGGGTGACGACCCGTCAGCACTTCCTCCGCCTGATGCTCCGCGAGCAGGACGTTGATGTGGCGCTCATCAACGAGACCCACCTGTTCGCCTCCGACCTGGCCCACCTACCGGGCTACCTCATCGTCCGGCTGGCCAGTCCGCCGGAGAGAAGGCAGAGAGGCCTCCTGATTACGGGAAGCGCTCCATCCCGCATCAGTTGCTCCCGGACTTCCGCACCAAGTCGTTCCTGTCGCTAGGCATTGAAGTGCAAGTGGCAGGCGAGCCGTTTGCACTCTTCGCTATTTACAGACCTCCATCTCTAACGGACATCTCACCACCCACCACCAGGGACGGGACGCCCACCACCAGGCGTGGAACTGCCGCAGGATTGACAGGGTGGGCCGCAGACTCTACGAGGACGCCAACAGACACCAGTACCACGTGGTGGGGCCAGATGAGCCCACCCACTATCCGAATGTGGGCCGGCGCCCCACCACGATCGACCTAGCAGTCTACCGGGGAACGCACGCCATCTCCGTGGAGATCTCGCGACGGCATTCGGATCCGACCACCTCCCGATCCTGGCGACTGTTGCTGGCAGGCTTGCGGTTGCAAGGAATCCACCAAGGCGCAGAAAAATCGTCTGGGAGAAGTTCTCCAACCTACTCGCCCAGTCGGACCTCCGGATGACGCCCCTCTCCGACGCCAACGACATTGACAGTACGGAGAGGATGCTGACCACCACCATCCTGTCAGCCCTCGTCCCCGTGGCGACCGAACAGATTCCCCCTAACTCCCCGTCACATCACCATCCTGCTGACGGAGAAAAAGGACGTGAGAAAGAGGTAGCAGAGGTCCCAGGACCCCGCTCTGAAAACAAGACTCAACCACCTAATAGAGCGCATCCGCGGAGCCCTAGAGGAGACCTCTGCCTAGCAGTGGGAAGAGCGCATAGGGGAGGCTGGGGAGGACCAGCCCTCCCTCCACACATTGTGCCGCCAAATCACAAACCGCAAGCCGCCCACCAGACCACTACTGGAGAATGGCACGTTGCACTATGACGCAGAGAACAGGGCAAGGATTAACGCGGAGTTCCTTGCAGGCCAGTTCACGCCCAACACCAGCCGCTGCCCCAACTTCCACAAACACGTGGAAGACGAAGTGCACCGAACATAGACAACCACCCGCCTCCCTTCTTCACATACTCCGCTGTGAAGAAGGCGACCAAGACGCTTCCGCCCAGGAAGGCCCCCGGACTCGACCAACGCGGCCCTGAAGTACCTGCCGTTCAGATACATTGCCCCACTCACCAGGCTTTTCAACGGGATTCTGCCTGGGCTACTTCCCCCGGGCGTGGAAGGAAGGCCTGGTGATCATGATACCGAAACCCAACAAGAAACCCAGGAACGCCGAGAATTACCGCCCCATCACCCTACTCAGCACGTCAGCCAAGCTGTTCGACAAGATGCTACTCCCTCTCATCTCGGCTCACCTACAACCGCGCCCCGAGCAGTTTGGCTTCCGCAGCGGACACTCAACCACCCTTCAAGTAGCGAGGGTGATCCACTTCCTCGCGTCCGCTGCGAACAAGAAGGAGAACGCAGCCGCGGCCTTCTTGGACGTCGCCAGAGCCTTCGACCTGGTATGGCACCCCGGTCTCATATACAAGATGCTAAACACAGAAATCCCACCAAAGATCACCCGGATCGTGGCCGCCCTTCTTAGCGGCCGCACTTTTAGAGTACGGGTCGACGCTAGCATCTCCGACCCCAAGACCATCGCAGCGGGCGTACCACAGGGCAGCATCCTATCTCCTGCCCTGTACTCGCTGTACACCGACGACGTCCCCACCAGAGAAGGCACCCTACTGGCACTCTACGCGGACGACACGGCGCTGGTAGCCAAGTCCATGGGCTCGCGCCGTGCCGCCGCACTCCTCCAGATGTCCCTGGACCTGTTGCCCGACTGGCTGGCGAGGTGGAGGCTGACCCTCAACGTCGCCAAGACCCAACTGGTGATGTTTGGGGATCACGGGAGGACCCCCTCGCCGCTAGTCCTGCAGGGCACCAGGATCGAGTGGCAGCGGAAAGCCACCTACCTAGGGGTCGTGCTCGACCGTCCCCTACGACTGACCCACCAGGCGAAGACGGCGTCGAACTCTGCCAGAACCGCCCTCTTCCTGCTCCAACCGCTGATGTTCTCGAACCTTCCGCTCCGCACCAAGACCGCCCTCTACAAGACGTACGTCAGATCCCGTCTGACGTACGCCACGCCGGCGTGGTACGCACTCGCCAGCGCCAACTCAATGAGAAGCATGCAGCGCATCCAGAACATCGCCCTACGCCGCATCACCCGGGCTCCTCGCTTCGTGAGGAACGCAACTTTACATCGCCATCGCTTTACTCCGGATCGAGAGCCTGGAGGACACCATCCGCCGCCACACAGCGTCTGCATTCGCCCGCGCCTCGAACTTCCCGCACATCAGGGACATCGCGCCCTGGCACGCTCGCCCGCCCGACTTTAAAGCTCTACCCAGGGACATCCTGCTACCTTTCCCCACTGACTCCGACTGAGCGGCTGCCCGGTCGCTGATCGCCTAAGCTGGGCCTCCCTCGTGTAGACGAGGGTCTCACCCGGCTGGGTTGATCGCCCAGGCAGCATATCGCTCCTCCCCCCTGGACTTACACACACTAGCACGCACTCACCGTGCCACGACAAGCCGCACACAGGCCCTTATAGGGCCCCCCACATGACCCACTTACAGTCGTGAGTGGCACAGAAAGTCACGACAAGAGGGCCACGCCCTGAAATCGTTAAATCGAATAAATGTACAACAATTCCATAACTAGTAAGTTAGATCGAAATAACTTAAAGAATCCAGCTAATTGTGTGTGTGTGTGTCTTGGAACAGTTAATGTATTATTTCGTTTTGCGATTGCAGGAGC
Organism: Podotricha telesiphe; assembly: GCA_038994665.1. NCBI lineage: Eukaryota > Metazoa > Arthropoda > Insecta > Lepidoptera > Nymphalidae > Podotricha > Podotricha telesiphe. Next base: position 51,121 of record JAOYRR010000019.1, on the reverse strand, counting down.
AGCCCGTTGCACGAACATGTATCCGGCTGAAGCCAATGACTGCTCCGAGTCGGCGCGGCCGCGAATCGTAAACTTCGCGACTTCAGGTAGCGGCTTGTGGTCTCCATGTTTTAGTTAGAAATAGTTAAGTAGAGTTTCGAAAGTTTTCTTCTTAATTATTTAAATTTAAAGACCGACATGTAAGTAAGTAAGCCAGGTCAACGTTAACTCAATACCTGACATCGGTATTGAGTTATCGTTATCTCATCGGTCGGAACATCCTGGACGGCTTACAGCAGGTTCAGCTTCCCGCGTAACGTGGTCAGCCCGTAGTAAAGGAACTTCCTTTCTCACGTCGGCCTAATCATTGCGCAGCTTTATGTTGTGAGCACAAAGCTGCGCCACCTCCTCTGTTGCCGTACGCTGAACGAGTACGTAATATGTTTTGTCTATACGCTGTCATGTTCTTGTTGTGGTTTGCTTTTCTGTCGGGGTGTGCTCCCCTAGGCAGTGTGCGTTAACGAAGCACTAAAGGCACGCCCATGCCTACTGGTTTTGGTCCGCGCCGGGAATTTGACTTTCCACTCCACCTGCCAGCCAGGGTTATCCCATATCCACCACGCGGGTGACGCGCCCAGTATAAACCCAGCAACTCCCTTGGGTTTAATTAACTCCTTCCACACTACGCTTAAACACCCAGGTTCGGAGAAGACCCTACAGAAGGTCAAAGAAACCTACTGGTTTGACGTGATGATTTCTAGGTTCGAAAATAAAATCAGATACATTTATTGTGTTTTGTTAAATAACACACCTAATGTTACTATAAAAGGCCGAGCGCGCGCGAACTATTACAGGTCTTTTATTAACACGTCTTTCGTCTCATATATAAAGGTTTACGAATGAATGTACAACAACTCTATTACTAGTAAGTCAGATCGAATAACTTAAAGAATGCAGCTAAGTGTGAGTGTGTCTTGGAAAAGTTGATGTATTATTTCGTTTTGCGATTGCAGGAGCAACCCGTTGTACAAACATGTATCCGGCCGAATCGTAGCTTACTTTGAGTACTGGATTAACCTTCCATGACCCGCCACTTACGAGACATTCTGAGTGAAGAGTCTCAGGATATGGAAGAAGAGAAAATCAAATCCAAGTGGACTTTTATTTCCCCCACACTCGTAGGAATCATATGGAGACTTAATTTTTAAAAACCAGACGAATGTGCCTGAGATAGGCGGAGTTAATGATGTTAGGCCTGCGATGGGCGGTGTTGCGGAGGTATTACCCGAGAAGAGAGAGCCACAGGCTAGAACCTGTTATTGGCTTTGGTGAGCCATCGGTGTAGATGAATACAGATGGTGCTACGGCTAAGAACATGCAGATAGTCTTGGAAAGACTCAACTCGAGCGAAAGGACAAGGTCAATGTCCTCGTTATCGCAAAATCCCTTTTTGGCGGCTTCTGAGTCAGAGGCTGAGAGCTGCATGTCGGTCGAATCTCAGAACTCTATGGCGAGACGTGAAAATCGCAAATATAGGAAGAGACCACGGAGTAAGAAGACAAACTCCGACACTTCAGATAAAAGACAAGCCTAAAGCTAAAATGGTCTCAGCCAGGCGTGAGGAGCTTCGGGTCCAAGCGGAGGCGGAAGTGTCGGAAATGGCCCAGGCAGTACAGTCGAGAGCCTCCAGGCTCTCAGATTTGTGCCCGTAATTAATGAGACCGAAAGTGGATGACCTCTTGGTGCAAGATCTGCAGCACCAAGTTTCAGACAGCTTGGCCATTATAAATAAAGATGCTACCAAGTCTGGCAACGTCAAGGGGACTTTTGTCAAAGCCCTGTAAAGGAGGCTGCGGGCTCTATTAACACGGCCGTCGAGATATTGGCCAATAGAACTGCAAGCGAGGAGCTCATTCAACTGCGGGCGGCAAACACCAGCTTGCATCAAGAGTTGACGGAGCTGCGGAAGGAGATGTCGCTAATGAGAGCAGACCTCGAACGCTCAAGGGCAGTACCGCAAGTTCAGGATAAGAAGATGGAGGAGCAAATCCAGGAAGTGGTGCGCACAGTTATGATGCCGGTCGGCACCATGCTCAATGCGAGGCTTGAAGCACTGGAAGACAGGCTCCTTCCGGCTAAGATAGTCCGTCCTCAATTGGCAGCGGATAAGAACCGACAAGCCAAGCCAACATCTTAACGCGTTGTGGCAGAGCCTGCCGTTTCTACCTTGGTAGCGCCTGACAAGCCAGCCACAAAATCGCATAAAAAGGGGCCTAAGAAGAAGGATGAAAAAATTACATTCTCGTTAAAAAAATTCGACCACATTACCGAATGGAACATGGAAAAAAATGAAAATAGGATGCAACTTAAATGGCTCACAATGAGACATAGTCGTAAGTTACACTCTTTTGCACTATCCTCTTTCACCCTAATACCTCAGAGTACCTCAAGTCAAAGTTTTGTTTTCTTGGTATCAATTATTCCCTTAACCTTAGGCCACAGAGTGATCATAAATTGGAATTACCACTGAGTCGTAGACAACATATGGTTACTCTTTCACTATTAAAGCTACGATATTGTGGAACACTCTTCCGCAGGTATTACGTGAGTCTGACTCTGTTTATATATTCAAGCGTCGTCTTAAAAACTCTTTTCTCTCTACAAAATATAAATGTATGTACTTTGTAGTCATCGTTTATGTAAGTTTATTTTATATTTATATATTATGAATATGTATATGGGAATACTTCTCTATGTATATCTGTGATGATATTTATGTAAATTTGTATGTTATATATAACATGTAAATTTTAAGTAAGTTTATCTTATTTATTTCTGTATATCATTTGTACACCTACCCAATTCTTTGCCTTCTTGTCTTTTTTCTGTAAGGGTTGCCTGGAAGAGATCACCTGTGGTGACCGCCTTTACACTAAAATTGTTATATGGTGTTCAATATCAACATTGTTTCTAATATCTTGGTGTAATAGAGTTAAATAAATAAAATGGGCATCCTGTGCGTTGTCGATGTATGCTAATGCACAGAAAACTTAAGTTTATTAATCGATTTGAACGTGGTTTAGGTTTATTACAAAAAATCAGGTACATGCGTAAAAGAGAAGAAGATATAACTGAGATATTATAATTTTGTAAATGAAAGATGGCAGAACGGCAACGTTTAATAGTAAAATCTGTTATTTAATAGTTAATACATTACAAACAGTAGGGATTAAGTAAGAAACACTAGGGAATTTTAAAAATCACAGACACAACTAGTATTGTTTAATTGAATGGTAACAAGCAAACTCGAATACTGTGCTATTATATGGAATCCATTTAATCAAATACATGAGGACAGAATAGAAAGAGTACAAAAGAAAATTCTAAAACATTTAAGTTATAGAGATAACAAGGCAAAATAAAATTATAAATACAAGGACAAAGGACATGCTTAGATGTTATAAAACGCTTTCCTTAACAAGCCATAGAGTCGTGCTAGATGTTTTTTTATTTGATATATATATATATATAGATTGCAATGATCAACTTTAAAAAACTTAACTTAAAAAACTTACTTTATGCAAAACCGACACAAAACGCAAGAGTCCACATAACGAAAAAATACACTTTTCGAATTAGAAAAGTTAAATCTAATTAAGAGTTACTGAACCTTTTAAACAGAGCTGTCAGATCCTATAACATAATTTTGAATGCAGCCAGGATTTATATATTCAAATACATTATTTAGCAATAAATAAAAAAAATATTTAGTGAGCTGTGAGTAGGGAAAAACAATATTATTTTTAGTGTGAAATTTATAAATTATTAGGTCGTTAATATTTTTTTATATTTTTTAACTTAAAGGCATTTTTTTTTCATTGTGTCAATTTTGGGTGTAGGAAATTATATAAGTTTGGTTTTCTTGCATTTATATCATGCTGAGCTAGTCTACACTTGTAATGTACAATGGAATATTCTTGTTTCTATATACTATAATTTTTAAACAAATGTATATTGTCTGTTACATTAGCTTGCCTAATAAATAAACAACTAATGTAGTAGTAGAAGACATTTACGTCATTGGTCATCGTGAAGTCGAAATAACAATCCTGCGCCTAAACTACTGATGAGATTTATTTTACTTTTTCTATACGCCCTAGAAATATTTTACCTTTTAATATAGGTATAGCTGTAACGTAACTATAGCACATACACCCTGTATATATAATCGAGTTGTTTAAGTTGATATATCTGCTTTTGTCGATTCATTAAGAACTTAACATTACGACTGCTACTAGGTTATACTTTTCAGTCTTCCATTATTTTCAAATAAAACTATCGTATTGTATTAACATTTTATTTTGACTTAAATTTTAAGATGATTTAATATTAAATCTATTAATATATTCAGTATGTAGATGACAAGGTTTTATCAAATTGTGCATCCACTTTTTCGTATACTCTTGTTAAGTATGCAAAATATATTCGCATATAAAATTTCGTAATTCGAATAAAAAATATAATTAAAAAGTAATAAAAACCTTTGATTCGAATAAAACAGCGTGTAAATGTATATTGCTGTTAATTTCATAGCATTAAAATATAGCTTAAAACTAAAATAAACTTATAAACTACGAAAAAATATATATATTTTTTTATCACAGCGAAGCCTCTGAAGTACCCCTATCGTCCTGGATATTTTCGGCCTCTAATTTTCTCCCTTTTAACATGATCTCCATAATCCTAAAAATATATTATTGTTAAGTTACTGAAAATGTTAATAAGCAAGACGTACAATTTCTTTCTACACTTTTGTCCATCAGCCAGCCAAAAACCTGGTCACTTTCCGCTTGAATCAGATATTATAATTTAATTTATTAATAAAGCGACGTATCGAATTCGCGTAGTGTTTTGACACTAGGTGCTCTCTGAGTACCCTGCTATGCGAGTAAAAAGGTGACTAAAGATTGCAGTGGTCTCACTATATCGTTTTAATCAAATTTTAGTCTCCACTAATCTTTTTTTTTTTTTTTTATTGAAAAGACCAGGCAAACGCCCCCCCCCCCCCCCCCCCTTGAACACCAGAAGAGCTACAGGGAAGTTGCCGGCCTTACTTATTAGTACTTCCTTTCTAATAATACTGTTGTATTTCTTTCATTCAATAGACAAGGCAAACGAGCGTTCGGGTCACCTGATGGTAATAATATGGTAATTCCTTTCTAATAATACTGATTTATTATACTGTTGTATTTACTGAATACTACACACATCGCGTATACAGAGGATGCTAGACAAAAAATACTAAATAACTATACTAAGATACTTACATCATGAGAAGAAACACCGCAGCTTGTGTTGACATCGTTAGGTAAAATATTGCGTTAATATACGGTGTATCGAGCGTTGCTTTGTAAATTTGGGAATATATGACCGATGCGAACATTGCTACTGCATTCTCCATTACCGACAAGAAGGCGAAAGCCACGCCTGTAAATTGATGTCAGTAGAAAATGATGAATTATATATTTAGTACAACAATTGTCGTTCAATCCAACGCTATTTCGTTGAATGTGACACTCATTATGTATATATAAAAAAAATATGAAAAATGTATACATTTGAACGCATTTCAAACTCTCAAGTTGCTGTTGACAGATAAGCGATACGTTGTTGTCGTTACATCGAAATTCTTATAGACTTGTTATAACATTTTTTGTTGTTAGCCTCTCTATAGGGACGTTAATAAGACATATCAGTACATTTTCTGTGTACCTGATACATAAAAAAAACATGGCTTCCCTAGAATGACTAAGATATTTCAATATAATACAAATTGTGGCAAATTACTAATTACTTTTGTCATCGAAATTCTATTCAGCTTTACACTTTGTGTTGAGTGTCAAGTCAATCTAGTGTCACAAGGCGGAACTCAACGCCGCTACATACATGTTTATGCAAACAAAAACAATCAGAAAAAAAACACTCGCCTCTCTCAGCAGGAGCTAGTAGTTTAGAAGTCATAGATCGTATAAGGGGGGCTACACACGGACCGAGCGCTGCCGCAGTGGCCCCCACATACATAGTAATATAAGAGTTCGCGTGAGCATATATAAAATGGCCTGCCATATGAGCGGAGGCACCCAACATAACTATTACCTGATATGAAAGAAAAACATACAATTGAAAAAGTTTATATCTTAATATATTCGACCTAACTCAAAATTTCACGTTTGCACATTTTTGGTATAGGCCACTTTCATTTTGTAGTTATAATTTTTACTTTACTTACTGTGTCTCTCCAGTTGAGCACTTTAGTCATAAGAGGTATGCCGAAAAGCATGACAATGACATATGCCGTGCTCAAATAAGTTCTGAAATTGCTAAAATCTGTCGCATCCCATTTGAATACTTTAGATGTATAAAGATACATTACAGGCCTCTCATCTGTGAATGAGAAAATAATAAATTTTAACGAAGAAACTAGTTTAAATCATTTTCTAATTACATATTTTATCAAAGGTATGGAGGTTATGGGTATAGGTGTTATGAAAATGTATTGAATTATCAACAAATTCTATATATCTAAATTCCCTCATCTAATATAAGTATAAATAACGACAAGTAGCGCTCAAACGCGGTTAAAGTGAATCGTGAAGTCAAACTGAGATTCGAACAGTAGATATTTATATAAATTGAAAAGAAATATGTATAGAAAATTATCAAATATATAAATGTCAAATAGAAGCTTTTGTGTAATAATTAAAAATTAATTAAAAAGAAAGATATATATATATATATATATATATATATATATATAAAAATCATATGAATTTCATTCGAAAGGAACGACTCTTGGTTGTATAACCGTTAAAATAAATAACTCTCGTTCAACACAATTGAATTAAAAATGTAAAATCTTTGAAAGTATCCATGATATTTATACTTAAAAATTTTACCAATTTATGTACTACATTCTGAATGTAAGTTTCAACATATATTCACAAGATGGCAGTACCGTATAACCTCAAAAACACTAACCAAATACTACCTATTAGTAAGAACGATATGCGATAGATGGCGTTATTTAACTAACTGCAGTTATCTTAGTAAGTTTAAACATATTTTTAATAATAATAAATTTAATTGACATTAAATTTAGACACAAAATATGGGTGAATATTTTAGAAACGAACCTAATGTCAAGAATTGAATATTGCGTGTTGAGCGTAGGATCTCAAGCCGTGCTTTGCTTTTCCAAAAAGCAAAACAAAAAATACAACACTTCCTATAATGGGAATCGAACCCACAACCATAGCGTGTATAATCAGCTGTATCACTGCAACATAACGGCCTCTGTAACAATTCAATTCTAAAAACGAAATCACACTTACCTCTCTGGAATGTATAAAACGCCATACATATCAACAAAAACCATAGGAAAAGCCTCCGTCTCTCCGTTCTTTTTTTAGTCAAAGTATTCAAAGTCTGCTTAATATTTTGCAAGTCAAAAAAGTCTTTAACGGGATTAGTCACCCCCGCTTGCCTTAACGACATCTGTTCAGGCCTTGTCTGCCATTCCAGGAATATAAGGCAATACAATGTCGCCACAACCATTAGACATGTATTTATTGTAAACATTGCTGTAAATGATTTATTCACTACCTTGTTGTATAGCAGGTTTCCTGAAAACGAAATGTAAGAAAAAAATACTATATATATAATAAAAATGTAACTGATCGCTGTCTGTACACGGGAGATATATGAAAAGATATATATTAGCGGAATTCACCAGTATAATAGAACCCAAAACAATGATCACACAGACGCTGTACCACTGCACCACCATTACCTTAAAGGAGAACTTTGGATACCGTTTTATGAGAATAACGAGAAAGCCAATACTTGTTATAATAATGCATAAGAACTACATCATATTATTAAAAAAAAATTTAAAGTGTTATCGCACACTTAGGAAATTTAATCTCTACTGAGATGCTAAGTAATAAAGTTATAATAAGAATAGCTGGACGTAGAACCCATGGTTTAGCGTTTAGAGCGCTTTAACGGTTTTCAAGAAGCGCGGCTTCGAATCACGCTGCGCTTAAATTTTTATACGTTTTCTAAATTTGTCTAAATTATATTAATAAAATAAATATAACACTCTACCATATGTCCGACGTGTACAAAGTGACATATACGTTGCTATGACAAGGCGTATTTTGCACGAGAAAAAGCTAGCTAGCTTAGCTAACATGAATGTATAGTCATCGAAATTTTAACCGTATCATATTCGCCTATACAGGCATTGGCGTTACTTTATGCAATTTATTCGACGACGCAATATTTATGATGAAATACGATCCCAATAATGTATAGCGTGTACTCGTATTAGAAAATAAAATTTAACGTTTATGCTCATATTGTACTTTTATAGTAATTCCAGAGAACGGAGTGTTTTGACACTAAGTTCTCCCTGATTACCCTGCTATACAGAATGGGCATAAAGCTGCTTGCTCACTTGCTACCAACAACCTTGACGCTCTCTGGCTTTCTGTCTAAAATCTGGTATTGTAAAATTACTTCCACCGTTCTATATGTTTATCTATTTACATATTTATACAAAACAAACATGTTCTAAGTCTCTCAGAGTACATTAATTGTTATCATTAATCAGTGACCGAGAGACAATGTATCACCGAAACTAATGTGGGAGGGGGGAGCGTAGGGAAGTAAGTACAGCAACGGAAAAACGGCAGTTTTCGTTAATAGCCCACGCAAACGAAGTCGCGGGCGATAACTAGTACTCGTATAAAATTAACATAAAATGACAAGTATTTTAAATCTATATTTATATACATATAACTTTTCCGTTGCCGAGTGAAGGACAAACAATGGATAACCGAAAATATTGGTCAGCTGAAGCAACTGAAGTTTGGCAAGTAGTTGGTGAGTGTAGGGGAGTACTAAGAGAAGATTTCCCGAAATTTCTACGGCAACGTAATATTTGATAATATTGAAATATTTGCTTACAGTCCACGGAAACGAAGTTGCGGTATTTAAATCAATTATATAAATAAACTATATATACGTCATATCTATATATACTTAAGAAATAATTATATACTTATACCAAGTTTAGTACTGAGTATATGTTATTTTAGGCGTAGCTTGATAGAACCTATGGACGATTTCCAAAAGGCGCGGATTCGAGACCCGCTATGATAAATTTTTTTTACATGTTTTATCTGTAGTCGAGATGTTGGCAGGAAATTGAATCTCGAAAATCTAATACGTCATATATAACTTCTTACTTTTAAGACACAACTTATGTAATGAAAGCAAATAAATATATATTATCTTTCTAAGAGAATTACGAGGACGGAGTATCAACTTAAGGAGTGCTGAATGCTAATATATTTTTAATAAAGCATAAAAAAACACATAAAATTAATAAGATAAATGTAACAGAACACATGTGTGTGTGTGTTTGGCATACACGTCTGTATACATATATATCATATGTACATAGTGTTTACGCGTTAACGGAGCTGTTAGTTAATATAAAGAGCTATGGTAAATTAAAATTATTTCAAATATAAGGCAATGATTTAAAGCTATTACTGAGTGCATTTAAAAATATATACTGTTCCTATAAGTTATGTTATTCCTGTAGGCTAAAGTTATTTTTTATACTAGGTTTCTAATTAGAAATACTAGGCAGGCAGTTTCAAGATTTCCCTCGCATATCGCAGAGAGAACCTAGTGTCAAAACACTCTGTATCCGTCTCCGAAATTACAATTATTATTATTTAATAGTTATTGAATGTAAAAAATGAAATTTTATTATATAAACTTTTATTAATTTCAATATATGTTTTTTTATTTGTATATACTTTTACTAAGACTTGAAGTGTGATATTATTTAACTTTAAGCTGAAACTATAGAAAAAAAACAAATAAAGCCATTTTTAACATTTTTTTTAAGTATTAATCGCGCACTTAGGAAATTAAACAAGACATATTTAGAAAACGTGTAAAAAATGTTCAAGAGGCGCGGTTTCAATTCCCGCTGCGTTCAAATTATTACACGTTTTTTAAATTTTTTTTTTTTAAATAAAGCCATTATAGGGAAATAGTATAAATATAATTCAAACATATTAATTTCCTATTGGAATATAGAGATTCTTATCAAAGGTTAAATGTCGTAGCCTATATTTAGATCAAGCTAAACTACGAACCATTTAATATGTGATCATAATTTATTTCATAGTATATAGCTTTACGCTTTATCGAACATGATGACGGCGGAGAGACAACGATGTTCTCCGCTTACCGCTTGAATTCGATAGAGACGGAATTCAACGCAGAGACGGTCTTCGCAGAGCGGATAAAAATAAAATAATAAAAGTATAACTAGCCACTGAGCGGGAATCGAACCTACAACGAACCTAACCTAAAAGCCAACGAACCTAAAAGAAAAATACAATATACCTGTTTACTTAAAGCTGTTTACTTATTTAAATCGTTTAATCTAAAACGGTAACTTCATGTTAATTTGTCCATACAATATTGCAAACAGTCGTGATTGTTAAGAAGACTGTATGAATGTTTGAATTTATTGATAAGAGATAAGAACGATATAGTTATAAGCAAGTTTTCTATTGAATATGTAAAGTTTAAATAAGTTTTGAATACATAAAAAAAATACCTCGATGTGTTAGAATTTTGTAGAAATATTTATAATATGTTACTGTAAAATCCTAAGATTGTCCAGTAAATCTAAAGATTTACAAACTAGACTACTAGAATTAGTTGAAGTAGGAACTGTTCTACGATCATTACTAATTTCAAAGTTATATCTCGGTAAAACTTTAGTTCTATCCGTACGAGATATAATGACAGTTTATGTTAATAAGTTTAATTAAAGGCTAGAAAAAGTTCAGAACTTATATTATACATATAGTATAAATGAAAAATGTAAAACAATAATTGTTTCGCTGTAATAATTTGTGCCGAATCCCACTAACAATTTTCCTGTCGCGTCAACAAAATAAAAAACGGTGATATTAGGCTTTCCTCCGAAAGAAGCAAGACAAGAAATACCAAATATAAAAAAAAACAACTTACCAATAGCTACACCAGTGGGCATTGTACTCAAGTACACTACGTCCAATATTCCGACCCTCAATGTCCGATTTTTTATGGAGGATACATCAGCTATATAGGCGAAGCAGCCAGCGAATATCGCGAGATCTGCTCCGGTTAAGGCACTTGGAAAAGCCGCTGTATATATTATATATTCTAAAGGCCAAGCTGGAAAGAAATATTAGACGATTTTGATTTATTTATAAAATAAATTATAGTTTCAAAAGCTAAAAACCACGCTTTTATAGCTAATTGATTTAACTAAACAGTAAATATAATTTTTAGGATAAGTTAAAATTATTCATGAAAATTTAAATGCTTTAAAATGCACATTAACCGCTCGCCTTCACTGTCCGAGCTCCGGGCATAATTATATTATTAAAATCAGTTCTTTGAGATATATTCAGAGTATTAAATTAAAAGGACAGTGGATAAAGTTGTAAGTTTAAAATGGATAAAAATCGAGTTTAAATTTTCCGTGACATAGCCAGATATATTTATATTTAATCTCAACATCTCAACATACCTGCTGCTATTTTCTTTTTTGAGATTTTCAAAACACTGAATCTAAGATGGTAAAACCAAAAATGCTCTTTGTCTTAGAAAGGAGAGAGGTAGCGGGATAAAATTTCCAACAAGTGGGTATCGAACCCATAACCATAGTCTCTACAGTTAGGGGCTTCTTAATTGCGCAGGATGATCCAATATTTCGAAACACACATATATTTGTATTGGCATATAAAACTTAAATAGGTTCAAACTGAGAGAAACAATTCTCTTAGTAAAATATTAACTGCAGTATGTAAGGAACAAATTTAAATTAAATTAACAAATACCAACAAAAGTTAATATTAAAAAAATGATTTTAATAATCTATTGTGTTTGATTATCATAATTATTTTAAATTTTTGTAAAAAAAAATTACACAATTTTGAAAATCTATAATTTTCACTATTTTGTCAAATTAGACAATAAGGCACTGAATCAAGTTTGCTACTACCTAAGTTATACTACTTAAGTAATATTTGTAAGCTTAAGTGAACCGTGAATGTCGTTTGAAAATAATATTGTATATGAAACACTAAAGCAAACAATACACTAAATATTCACTCACCCATCATAGTGTTAAAAGTTATAACGAATGAAAAATAAAGTTTTCCCAAGAGCCCACCCAAAAGCAAAACTTTACGACCTCTCTTATCACTATAGGCACCTAGGAAGAACGCCAGTAATAATGGTACTAAATGACTTGCAATACCATTCCATTGGTGGAAAGTTGAGACTGTCACCTGTAAAGGAGAAACATTGCACAATATAGCAAATTGTACAATAAAATTGAAATCACTTACAATAGATTATTCAAATCATTTAATCTAAAACAGTTACTTTATTTTAACTGAAACTGGAGGATCCATACAATATTGCAAACAATTTGGGTTGTTAAGAAGACTATAGGAATGTTTGAATTTATTGATAAGAGATAAGAACGACACAGTTATAATAAACTTTTACAAGAAATATCTAAAAAAAGCATATTATTTGTAAGAAGTTTTCCTTGTAAGAGATACGGTAAATGGTTATTAGTTTAATTAATGTTAAAAACTATTCACAATTCTTTACCATTAAAGTTGGTAAATCTTAAAATTAACCACGGGCCTTTAAAGTATCATATATATGTTACTTATATAAGTACAATATTGTAAACGAATTGGTTTACCGCAATCATTTTGATTTTGAATCCCACTAATAATTCTCCTGGCTTAGATAGTACAATAAAATTGAATGTATACTGATATTGTAAGATAATAATATGTTAATACGCGAAGGAATATTAGATCTAGGTTGAATGATTTTGATCAATCTTGCATCAATCGATTCGTCGTAGCCTTGCGATTGTCACTAAATATCTGGACAATAATCTAAATTCTCCACGATGACAACCAAGTGCTATATTGGCAAGATGTGTAAAAAATAAAAATAAATAAACAATCTCATCTCATATGGAGTTCATTAGATATTCAAAAATGATTTTTAAGTATTTTTATAACCTTTTTCAACGGTTTTATATCTATACAAATAAATAAAATCGGAGTGTCTTTTACTAAATGCATATGTACTCGTATGTATACCCGTCTGTATATCTGCATGTCCATCTATCTATCTCTCAGCTGATGTAATAAGAGTAACTTGGGTATTTTAGGATTCCACGCGGACGAAGTCGCGGACACAGCTAGTATATATATATATTCTGTTTTAATTTCTTATATATATATATATATATATATATAATAGTTTTATTATTATATATATATATACTCAAGACCGCAAGAATCCATATACGAGTATAAAATTTCTGCTTCACAAAGATTATTCTACGAATAATTTGTAAAAAACTTTCTACAGCGATACAACAAATATAAATTGTAATAAGCGTATAAGAATTTCGACGTAGCTGGACGCATGGCTTAGCGTTCAGAGCGCTTGAAAGGTTTTCAGGAGGCGCGGGTTCAAATCACGCTGCGTTCAAAATTTTTATACGTTTTCCAAATATGTCTTTTTCAATTTACTAAGTGTGTACTAGGTTATCTCTATGTCAGCCATAATGCAAAAAACGTGTACATAAAAAAAAGAGCCAAAGAAAGAATATCTTTATTACTATGATTATATTCATAAGTATCTCTTTTTGTTCCATTAAATTATTTTCTTTCATCAACTAATAATTGCGTTTGTGTAAAGCTTTTCAGTAAATAAAGTTTATTCTGCGAGAATTAAACGTTGCGAGGGATTTAAATTTACATAGTAGGGATTTGTAGCTTTATTTAAATTGTCGGTACAACAGTCTGCGCTTTAAAGAAATATAAAACGAAATGGCATTATTGCGTTTGCACCAGCTTGTTTCATTCTTTCCGAGTTGTAAATGTATGAGGCATATCTACTTGATTTTGTATGCTTTTTTTAAGGTTATGATATATAACAAATTGATTTTGCTAAAATATATACCTGTTATAATTTAAGGAAACGTTAGTGTAACAGTTGATTCTCAATTCGAAACCAATTCAAGAGGTTAAATTTTTAACATATATAGGTACTTTTCACGCTATATCTTGCATAACATGGTGGCCAGAGAGAACCTAGTATCATGAAACTCCGGTCGTTTATTTCCGCCCGACATCGAGACATTTATTATTGACCAGAACTCAACGCGGCGCTTTGATTTACAAGAGCGGAGAATCGAAAATAATTGAAATATAACCATTCCCCCGAATGGGGATCGATCCCACAACCAATCGCGTGTACAGACGCTGTACCACTGCGCCACGTGGCGTCACGAGGTTCTTTTTTTCATTACGTTTTGTCTAATATAGTAAATAAATAGCGGGGTTGAGTTCCGCCGTTCGACATTCAAATATGTCTGTGAAATAGGCGGTAAGTAAACAGGAGGAGTAGGAGTTGGGAGAAATACATTTTGCAAAAAAAAAGCATATTAAGTAATAATTCAATAAAACATTGGTCTAATGATTTTCTACACGTAATGCGCTATTCAGGTAATGTTATGCAATGCAATGCTTGCATCAGCAAGCTAATTAATGCCTCGTTTTAACACCATTGTGGCGAAGTATACGAGATTCACTAAACACGTTTGTAGCAGGTTCATAGCTCACTTGGGGCTATACATAAGGTCGCCTTTTAGAACCTTCCTTGGTGTAGTTAACATAATACGTATAAAATAAACAGTGATTAATTACTTATTGTTCAGCTTTCATTTAGCTTATCGAGCTAGCTTTTTCCCATAGCAGGGTGGGCAGAAAGAACCTAGTGTCAAAACAATCCGTTCTCCACTTTCCACTATAGCAGAATCTTTATGCCACAGAGAAAACTTATTCAGCTATACTAACGCGATGGTAGTGGGATCACGCCAAGGAACGTTAAAGGAGTGTTATATACAAGGAAAACTTTACTGTAATAATATTTTATAGATATTTTTATTACTTACTTGATACGGATAATGGAATATTACTAGAAAACTTATTCCATTAGTAACGGTAGCAATCTAGTAGGTTCATTGTCGCGTAACATACGCGTTTCTATAGCAACGCATGTCATTTTATGCAAAAGTGTTTACCAGTTACATGGTAGTCAGTATTGTTAGTAACATTTAGTTAATGAAATTTAATATATTTTCAATGCATAATTATAAAGGAATATTGGCATTCTATACACATTTCATACTTTTCCGTCCGCATACTTTTCGTAAAAACGTTTAAAGTTATGCCTTTACCTATTAATGTAATATATATATAAGTACGAGTACGAGTATATTGAGTTCCCCTTCCTACAGAGGTATTAAATTAAAATGAGTCATATATTTGTATATATCGAACGTATAAGAAATTCAATACGGCTATACGTTGGCGCATGTATGTATGAACAATTTCCAAGAGAGTGTAGTGTCTCATATCTCATATCGTAAGATTTTTAATACCAAGCGATGGCATGTTTATTAAAAAAACCAATAGAAAGTTTTGAACCTTCTGAATTACAAGTCCAGATTATATTAGATTCTTGCTTTTTTTTACTCCGCATAGTAGTGTAGTCGGAAAGAACTTGTATCAAGATTCTCAAGACATTGCATTTGGGGTGTCAGAAATCAATATTGAACTTTGTCTTGGATATCAGAGCGGAGAATTGAACAAATACTTTGAAATATAATCATTCTACCAAGTGGGAATCGAACTCACAACCAATCGCATTTACAGTCTGATGCTGCCACACTGCACCTAATTTTGATCAAAAGATATAAAGTAAAATAATTTTTTTTGATTAAATCCAGTTATACTGGTGACTATAACTTATTTGTCAAGTTTCAACCAAATCTTGTCAAAACGCCTATTAATACTGTTAATAAATATTAACATATATCTTATATTCTAACGTCATGCCATTTGTATACCTAAATAACAAGCCGTTATTGCATTTCTCACAAAGCCGAATCCAAGAATTCGAGTTACACTGACTAAAGCAAATAAAACAAAGTACACGTGCAAAGTGAATACGATACGTCTTTAATGTACACACAAATACAATGCATTTGCATGCTCTAAAATTTATCTAATATCATAATCGTAAATATTTTCTAAGTTGATTGCTATATTTAAAGGAGAATTAAATAATTTTCGTGAGTTATGCCTAAAAAATCTGAACTTAATGCAGAATGTAGTGTTTTGATAATATATAGTATATCATCAAAACATTACATTAACATACATTCTGCCATGCCATAGCATATAATGGGGAACAAACGTCCTTCGCCGTACGACAGCACAATGTCTTGATCTTGTCTAATAACTAAAGTACTAAGTTTTATTACTAAATACCGTAAATTACCTTTAGTACTAAATTCAGTATAAATACGAGACCTTACACAGAACAGTGCCTAAAAATTATATGAAAATCTTATGTCCCAAGATCTTAAATATTAACGTTGCAATATGCAGTAAAACAGTTCCAAGAGATCCAACAGTTCCAATGAAAACCGACAGAAAAAGGGTCACTACCGATCGGTATGACAGACTGTTGATTGGGCAGTCTTTGCGAGACCTAAAAAAAAAGCTATGGACCTCTGCACAGGTATATCGGAGGCAAAAGGCAAACTTGTGAGTGCATACCGTGCGAAGGCTTCTTAAAGCTGGATTAAAAGTTTGCAAAGCGAGAACGCAGCCATGGCTGTCGGAACTCAATATGAAAACTCGGGTAGAAGATTGATTGAATATACTATGGTTAGACTTATCTTGTGTTGTACTGCTATTTACTTTAAATGCTTTACATTCAAAACTAAATACCAATGAAAATTTGTTTTGTAACGAAAATTATACCGTTTTAAAAAGTAAAATGTTTTTTTCTCTTTAAACAGGTGTTTGGTACTCCTGGTGCATCCTATGTAATGTGTCGAGTGGGTGATGAGCAAACCTAGAGTGTGGTGCCTACTTTGTAGGCTCGATTGTGGTAGAATTGCATGTCAGCCGATGAATTGGGTGAAATGGTGCTGTGTGGGGACGAATTCATATTTATTCATATTTGAAAAGTAAACTGAAGTCCTAGAAACAGCTCTAGCACTATCGAAAACGAAAATTTATGGCGACATAACAGTGAATTTATTATAGTTTAGCAGGTCTACTATAGTTCTATATCAGGTGTTCCACTCTTCACAATCAATTATACCCTAAGTCCTGACAAAGCTTAAATGGTATACAACAAAAAAGTTTAATTCAAATCGGTTCAGTAACTACGAAGTTGTGCGCATGCACAAACAGACACACAGTTACAAAAAAAATTAAATCATATAATCATATTCTTTTTATGTTTGTACACATACCCCTAAATTGTTATTCCTAAATATATTCAATACACAGACACAACTTTTTTATACTATGTACTTGAAATAATTTATGCATAAACCAATTATATCACTTTCAACCATGTATGTCTTCAATTTATAAAATGCAAATTTTATATATTTAAATTTTTTTGATAGCTAATTACCTACTATTTTAATTCGAATAATAAATATTATAATTGCGAAAGTAACTCTGTCTGAGACGCTGAACTTATTGTGATGAAATTTTATATAGAGATACTAGAGCGTCTAGGATCTATTTCTCCCATTTTTTTAATACCCAAAACTACGAAACAGCTATAGTTCACGCGAGTGAGGACGCAAGCGGGTCGCTAGTATTTAACACTGTCAATAAAGTCCCTGTTCTTCACTTTCCGTCCGAACCCAAGACATTGCGTGTTAAGTGGCGATATTCTACGCTGCGCTTCGTCTTGTCATATAATCATTCCCCAGAGTGTGAATCGAGCCCAAAACTATCGCATATACAGTCGGACGCTGTCACACTGCGCCACAATGGCTTAAAAACTAATGACTTATATATACTGACTATTATCTTTTTGTTCATATTTTAGTCGGTCAATTCATATTTTTGTACTGTTATATTATTATTATTATAATAAATGTCTACAACAAACTTTAATAATATTTGTTATGCATGGTTCCCAGACTGGGATTGGCCCCCACCAAAGATTTTATTCCCATTTTTCTCTATCTTATTCAGTTTGCCACCAATTAGAGCATAATTAGAACTCTACTTAGTCTTGCCATAAATATTGTTACAAAGAATAACAACTTTTTTATTATTACAGTGTGTATCATTTATTATTATTACAGTGTGCTAGATTCATACATTAATATAAAACTATTAAAAGTGCATAAAGCTTATTCGAAGTGATCTCCATTGGCTGCAATACAGTCCTCTAAACGTTGAGGCCAGTTATCAATAGCAGCACGCACTCTTTTTAGGAGAAAGTTCTTCACTGCCAATAGTATGGGTGGTTTTAGGGTCCAAATTATCATGGCAAGCCTTCCTCTTTAAAACTGACCATAAACCGTAATCCAGTTAAGATCAGGACCAGATGACAGCCAGCCCTGATAAAGACTGGAACGTTCGTTTCCAACGCACATTGAGTGTATCAAACTTTATTACCCGGCGCCGAGTCTTGCTAAAAGGACCATTCTTGGTTATTGAAAATTGTGTTGTTAAGGAGCTTTACTACCTTTTCAAGAATGGTATCTTGATACACTTGAGCCGATGTTTTGATACTTTTTTCACAAAAATATGGCCCGGTCACTGAGTCACAAGGAGTGAGCTCCTTCAAATCTAACACCCCACCAAACCATCACTGAAGTCAGATAATACCCACGTTGTACTCTGTTTATTAATTGGGAAGCTTCTTTATATCTTTCAGCATAAATACGGTAATTGTGATTTTTAAAATATTGCTCAATTGTACTATACGTTTGCGTACTGCTTAATTAATTGTTTAGATTTTACCACAATTCTTTTATAAATGATCAGTTAAAAAACTACCCGTGCGTCTCTTACAGGCTGCAAGTCCCTGTCATCTTTTAAAATACGCGACATGGTTCTAGGTGCTATCTTCATCTCCCGAGAT
Source organism: Podotricha telesiphe (assembly GCA_038994665.1). NCBI lineage: Eukaryota > Metazoa > Arthropoda > Insecta > Lepidoptera > Nymphalidae > Podotricha > Podotricha telesiphe. Next base: position 31,984 of record JAOYRR010000019.1, on the reverse strand, counting down.
AAAATCTTTTGCTTTCGGACAGGATTTCTTCGAATTTGTTTCGTTACTGCTTTGATCGCCTTTTGTGTACGAACAGTACGTGTATCTTTTTCTGTCAGTAGCAGAGGAGGTTTCACTGTACCGTTGTGCCATGTGCACAAACATTTGACTAATACCAAGCATATTGAAAATTTTAAAAATTGTATTTGGCACCATACCTACTTTATGTAATGCAATCACAACGATTCAGTTCTATTTTTCACCTCACTCCATTGTAATATCACAAAATAATTTACAATATATTGGCGCGACAATAAGAAAACACAATGAACTATCACATAAAAATGAGATTATAAATTCGAAAGTAATACTTTGTTTATTTTTAATTATAACAGTATTTATGACCAGACTAATTACGACATAATATACGAATTAGTAAAATGGCTATTAAAATTTATAAAGATTTGTTTTTTTTTTATTTTCGTACTTCTCTACCATATGAAGGCATATAACTGCAGCTAACTCTTTAACCAGTCTTAGAGAACTTAGTGTGTCAAGACACTCCATTTTTCACTTTCTGCCCAAATTTAAGACATTGGGTGTTGAGTGGCGGTACCGAAGGCCGGGCTTTGTCTTGTATATCAGAACGGAGAAAAAAAATAATAATTGAATTATGATCATTCCCACGAGTGGGAGTCGAACAAACACTAACCCTGTCCCACTGCGCAACGATGGACTCTATTCTCTCTGTTAATATATATCGTGAATGAAATTACTAAGTTTACGTTTTTATATCTATATTTTAAAATATGTGGAAAAATATTTCAAAAACATCTTTAGGGAAGTTATGTGCACGGTGGTAAGAAAAGTATTAAATTTGGTACAAATAAAAATCTGATATGGAGAAAAAATGCATAAAGCCAATCATTTTTAAACTAATCATGTCATAAAGTCGTTGAATAAAAAAAAAATTAATACCACTATATTCAGTAGATTACTGTCTGACTATGAATAGAATGATTTCAGGTTTATGTTTCAACAAAATTAATGAATATATATTGAATTTCCTGTTTGTAACAAAAGAAAGTAAAGAATACTTTTAGTTTTATATTTAATATAACACATTAATTTTCTCATCAATTTTTAATTCAAAATTAAAAAGGAAATGTCAGTTGCCAGTAGTGTCAGTCAAAAGATTAGTATAGATAAAAACAAATAATATTCATATATTACCTGAACTTCCTTATTAATATCGTCGTATTGGTTAATAGCGTAGCATACATTAGCACTATAGCCATGGTTGACAGTACACGCTTGAAATACATAGAATGTTTGTTCGATAACATTTGTTATCATATACGCCATCATGTAAAAAAACATGACTGGCTCCACTGTTATATATTTGTACCATGGCTTTCTTTCTCTTTCCTAGAATATGAAATTGTAAATTAACACTAAGCTTATTTTTAATAAAAAATATATATTTTTTGCCAAGAAAATTTGAATGTAGACTCGAACTGGCACCTCTTGGAAACTGGGCAAGTGCTCTGACCATTAAGACATATGCTGCATGGAAATTCTTATACAATTTCTTATCCTAAATGTGAATAACACTTTCAAAATATTAAAAATATTTAATATTGCATTCTCTCTTCCCAAATCAAATTCAAATTCAAAAAAATCAAACTAAAGGTGTTAGAAATAATCTTTGTGTAGCAGAAATTTCCAAACACTCTCTCTACAGAGATGCAAAACATAAAAATAAGTTTAAAGAAACACCTACGAATTTTGACATAGGAAGATAGAATATTTAGCGGTCAGGGCACTTGGACAGTTTGCAATAACCTCTGTTTTGCTTAACATATTCTTTTTATCCTAAATCTGTGAATCTTTTAAATTATTAAATACTACAATTAATTACAATTAAATTATATATTTTTTCTAATTGTAAACAGCTGTATACAAATACTCTTTATTTAAATTGTATTACTGAGTTTAATTTCATATTATAATTATATAATTAAATTATAACATTTTCAATTGTTCTGCCAAATCCAAGATTTCTTAAAGTGATACATAATAATAATAGTGTAAACTGATATATATTTAAATTTATTATAGCCTTGCTTTTAATAAAAAAATTATAGATGTGTTTACTGTGAGGTAGACAAAGTGCAGTTGGATGACAAAGAATGTAGTTGCAAAAATTAAATAACTGACTTGTATATCTCTTTTAACTAATATATAAACTTGTGACATGAATAATAAACTTGTGCTTGAATTTAAATACATTTGTTGATTGATCAATAGTAATTCTCTTACTCTTTGTGATATACTTGCTCAGGATGTGCAGTATATTTAAGCTACTCTACTTCTTACATCTTGGTAATAATATCAAGATAACTTGAGTATATCTATATAAAAAAACACTGCTGTTTTAAGATGACAGTATTTTATGATATGCTATCTTAACTAACTACATGATACTACATTGAAGGTGAAGTTTAGGGAAAATGTCTCAATTCAAAATTGAAATTTAATATTGATGTATTTTTATACTTGAGTCGAATTTCTATCAATATACTAAATTGGTTAATTTATAAATACAAAATAAAAAGTGTTTTGAAAAAGTTGAAATAGTTTCTAAACTTTAATTTTTAATTAAAGTTATTATATTTAACCAATTATCAGTTTCCAATAATATGGCTGGCTTTATGTTTGTGAAGAAAATGTTCTTTTTCTTTCGAATTTTATCACAATATGCGTATCTGAAACGTAGTGGAAAAGTAATAAAATTCCAAAATAAATTATACGTTTTAGTCAGTTAGGTATATTACCATATAAATAATAAGAAATTATATTTATTAAACTATAATTATTTTTGAATTAGTTAATATAAAAAGAACATGGGAGGTTATCATAATGTTTTATTAATATAGTAAAAAAAAGTTAAGCACTAACCAAATAACATGTTTCTTCAGAGTCCTTTGCATTCATTTATAACTTTTAAATAAACTATTATAAAAATATATTGATATAATTATAAGGTTCTGCCTATTTTACGAGAAAATACTTAACATTCTACGAATCACACAACCACACAGTTGCAGAACATTTGAAATACAACATTAAAAACATCGCGGTATTCTAATTGCCGCCACGAACTGACAGTGACAAATGTCAAATGTAGATTATATAATATTTGCCCATGATCAAATGCCTAACAAGTATTACAGATACAAAATTGCATTTATTATTGACAGATTAATTATAATACATTATTTAAACTTTAAGCTGACATTATTTGATTAGTAAAAATTATATTTATTTCAACTTTAATTCATTTATAAATGAGAAATATTTAAAATATTGTCCTGTGTGTACTGCATCTAATTGTAACGGGACAACTTCATTGTGAACATAATGGCGGGAAATGAAAGTTTCTTGTTTACATCCGCAAGCAAACTTTTTGAAAGCATTGTGCTATGAGTTATGACCACTTCGTTCAGTAGTTTATATTTGAAAGTTTATAACTGGTCAATATGCTGCATTTTTTGTTACTTCCGTACTAAATATATTTGTAAATATAGCTTAGGTATATATATACGTATTTAAAAATGTTGTTACACTATCCTAATAGACAATCATTATTGTAATAGATATTGACATTTGTCAATCAAAAAAATTAATACGCTTCAAATAGAACTGTTATAAAAAAAATATGCCTCCCGTTGAAAAGAAATATGACTTAAAGACAAAACCGGTTAGTAAGTACTTTTAAATTACTATTTTGCGAGTTAATCTTTAGATTTAGTTATTAGACGCCAGTGCTTTTATAAATTTGCTAAAGACGAACCACTGACCAGGTTTGAAAATATCTAGTCTATCCGTTGATAAATCTATTCAAAGTTTATAAACATTTGGGATCTAGTCCAATATTTCTAAGAATTTTAAATGTTTGGCATAGTACTCACGTTCCTAATTATAAATAATAGAAATGAAATGGATAGAAGTATGACCGAAAAATATTTCAATATGCTTCAGCTTCAGAGTCAGAATGACGGTTTTTTTGTTTTTGTCGTTACATAACAAGCAACCAAGTTATAACAAGCAGTTCTGTTAAATATATTTAAAAATGAATACAAAACTAGTAAAATAAAAATGGGCATTTATGAGCAACCGTGAATAAGTTATCTTATATTGTGTTATTTCTCAACAACCTACTTACAAACATTTCACATTATCCGATTAGATAGAAAACTTTGATCGGACAAGCCGGTTAAGAGATACCTGCCATACTTTCGTTCCATTCATAAAAAGTAACAAAATACAATACTAACTATACAATACAAAAATATTCCAGACTAATTTCGGTGCCCAAATATTTAACAAATACTGCCCTGCAACACAGACTTGCTGTTTTTGCATCTTACCTAGAACGGCGACCATTATCATATCTGCATGTGGTTTGATACATAGTATATATTATCTTTATTTCTTTTTTATTGGGGAAGAGATGTTACTAAAACTCGGCATTAGTCCCGTATTGGCGCAAGTTGTGATACATATTTACGGTATTCTTGGCATCTTATTATTTTCAATTAATATTATATTGCTTATAGCGTCTATAATTTATAATGAATCACTAATTTTACTGTACCAGTGGACTATTATTTTGTTATGCACTATAGATCTGTTTGTAATTTTGTATGTCAGCCTTATAATAATTATTAATAATGAATTTGTAATTGGTGTGTTTCTATCCTTTTTTGTTCTGCTCTGTTGGATATGTTATTATTTTTTGATATTTCCTGTAATAAACGGCTTTAGAAGGAGCATTCACACTATTCTTATAGTTTTAGCATAATGTTGATTTACTTACGAAACTGATTTAGGTAATAATCAAAAGTGTTCATATTATTATTGTAAGATATTAGACTTAATTTAAAAAAAAAAAAAACTGCCTTATTATGAGACTATCTACATTGTATTTTTATTTAAATGTTTATATGTATTTGTTTCTTATTAAATTCTATTTTGTTGTATCTATTGTTTTTTTCAGCGTTACGCTTTTCCCCGCTTAGCAGGGTAAGTGGAGAGAACGTAGTGTTAAAACTCTCCGTTCTGCACTTTCCGAATGACAATTACTCAACGTTGCGCTTTGACTGGTCACCGGAGCGAAAGAAATATAATAATTAAAGGATGGGAATCGAACCCACATCGGCCTAAATTTGTTATATATATTTCATAGAGAAACATACTCTCTTCGCCAGTGTCAATAAATAGAAATTATTATCTATGAAATAAATAGATATTAAATGTCCATGGCTGCTAAAACATGGTGCGGCGGATTATAACTGAATCGTGCGTTAAGTCGAAAATGAATTAGCGTATTGCTGGCCTAATGAAATGATTTATTGAATTACAATCATCCGTAAGGCTCGTTCAGCCATTTAGAAATTGCCTCACATTGGATACGTCACATTTTATTTTATTATATCATGCTTTTCTGTTTCAAGGCTCTAGTACATTCTGTTTGTATCACCACAAATATCGATAAACCAAAGGAGCTTCTGACACCAACATAATATTCGGAGCAATATGTCATCGAAATTGGTCAAATTATCTTGTTATGTTTACTGATGCACCAAAGCTTTTGGAGGAAAGTTTTGTTGGCGCGGCTTGCTGGATTCCTAAATTCAAAATGATATTACAATCTAAGTGTCCTCCCGAGTCATCCGCGTTTAACGGAGAGGCTATTGCTTTGTTCGAAGCAATTCCGATTACATTTTCCCAAAAGTTTAAGAAGACGGTTATTTTTACAGACTCATTAGTTTAGTTTGTTAAATAGTATTAAAGAAAAATCCTCATTCTCTTTTCATAGCAGATAAAGGTCTTCCATCATTTTGTGAATTCGTGAATAACTGTACACATACTCTGGAATTAGTGGAAATGGTTGGGCAGTCTCTTGCGCTATATTAGCTATCCAGTGTGGTACAATAGACCATTTTTCTAAGTCGACCCAGAATATATTGTCTCTTGCATCTATTTATCTAAAAAAGTCCTGGAATACTATCTGGAACCGCTCTAAATTGTACAAGGGAAAGTTTTATTCTGCGCCACCTGTCATCCCAATACGACCTTGGTGAAAAGCATATCGAACGGAGGCGGTTAACAACAATCAGTCACATGCGTCTTGGTCACGTTTGGACACCTGTTCACCTGGTGAAGATCAAGATCAAGGACTGAATGCGGTCTTGACGAAGGCAATATTTGACTATCCTATTTGATTGTCCTAAGCTACGTCATCATCTCTACAATGTACTTCTTCTTAAAGTTCCTAGTCCAATCAAGTTAATAGATTGTTAATATTATTGTCTGGTATCGTAGAAACAAAAGTTTAAGTGAAGGATGCTGAGTCTTATCTTTATCTCTTTTTAACATGCAATTCAACAGATAAAAACTTTTTCCTCTTTTTAACCGAACAATCTCCTTCGCGTGTTCTCCATACAACTTGACAACATTGAAATTGGCGAGGGGATGCTCGCTCGAAGCGTCGTAATTGAAGAACTGAACTGAACTATGTTTGTTTATATATAGGCATTTAAAAAAAAAGAACAAAATTTTGTAAATTATTTTATTTGCAACATAGTAAGTACAAAAATTTCGTAACAAAAGAAACCAAGTGACTTGAGATATTAAAAGAAGGCAATTTTTTCATTCTTTCTACATATGCATTTTGTCAGGCAAGTAGAAAGAAACTGTCTTCACGCTTAAGCTTCGTGATAGATTTTGATGCCGTACTTTATTTAAGATATACTTGAATATATAAATTCCAAATAAATAAATATTCTGTGAACGAGATTGAAGCAGTGAAGCTGCCGCTTTTTCCCGTAAGCCAAGGTGTTCTTATTTTCGATCCAATATATTGCAAAATACTTTGTGATATTAAAACGGAGTGGGGGGATTAGGAGAACCCAATCCCTGTGATTGCATTACATAAAGTAGGTATGGTGCCAAATACAATTTTTTAAGTCCTCCATACGCTTGGAATCAGTCAAATTTTTGTGCAACGGGCTATTGACTTGTATGTAACCTCCTCTATTTGTGACAGAAAAAGATCCGAGTCGTACGATGACGTAGTGTACGTCGTATGAAAAATGCGATCAAAGCATTAACGGAAAGAGTTCAAAGAAATCCTGTCCGAAAGCAAAAGATTTTTATCTCGGGAGATGAAGATAGCACCTAGAACCAGGTCGTGTATTTTAAAAGATGACTTAGGATTTGCAGCCTATAAGACACCGGCTGGTCATATTTTTAGCAAATTTTGAAATAGAATGGGGTGGTAAAATTAAAATAATTATTTAAGATGTACGCAAAGGGAGGTCACAGAAAAGTTTTATTTACAGGTGACATTTTTTTTTATTTTTGAGTAAATGTTATTATAAAAATTACTGTATTATCCTAATTCAGTGATGGTTCCTTGGGGGTGTTAGCTATGAATATAGTTTTTTGTGAAAAAGGTATATTAACATCGGCACAAGTGTATGAAGATACCATTCTTGAGAAGGTAGTTAAGCCCCTTAAGAACACCATGAATGGTCCTTTGCAGCAAGATTCGACAAGCCGCCAGGTCACACAGCTCGATCCACCCAATCTTGGTAAGAAACGAGTGTAAAAGAGCACTAACAAAGGGTTTATAGTAAATCACGAACGAAGTAGCGGGCTACCACACTCGTATTATATTAAAATAATAATCAAATTATTTTCTTGTAAATCCATATTAACGTAAATTAATAAACACCACACACATATATTTTTTGTTAAAAAAAGATTTTCTGAAATTTAATTATGAATTGACCTGAAATAATAACATCTATTTATTCACTTTTACGAAGTAAATCATCCATACATTCGCAATTCATTAAAATAGTAAAACAAATTAAAATGTACAAAAACATTTGTACGGACCAATTTGTTCTCAAATTTCAATATGAAATATGAAACATTCGTTTTGTTCGCAAAACTTAACGTTTGTGCATTATTATTTCTGGAGCATTCTGTATCATAATATCAGGTTTTTAATGAGAAATTAACGATTATACTTACATTGAATTTATAACATGACATGGGTTACAATAGGGTGACATTTTATTTCTGGCCACATTTTCCGGCATTTTTTTGGCTTTTGGACCTTATTTGAGTAACAAATGAATGTAGTTCATTTATTATTATTACTATAGTTTCTAATAAAAAGGCCGGCTAGGCGCTGGCGCTGTGGGAGAACGCCTCGCTGTAAATGAAATTGGTTGTGGGTTCGATACCCATTCGGAGGAATGATATATTTAAACTATTTTCATTTCTCCGCTCTGGTAACTTAGACAAAGTGCGGCATTAAGTTTCACCATCCGACACGCAACGTCTCGATTTCGGGTGGAAAATATAGAACGGAGTGTCTCGACACTCGGTTCTCTCCGTCTAACCGGCTATGCGGATGACATTTTAAAGCTTGAAAATAAAATTAAAAATACTAAATCTACATGTTTTTATATTGGATTTGACATAATGAATTATTAAAACTTAATTTTCAACAACGCCCAGTACATTACTTCTAATATGAGAGTGCTTTTTTGTGACTCACTTTTGTCCAATATAAATAATATTAATTTATAATTAAGCGGGCTATTGTTGCGTTCTCCAAAATAAAAAAAATATTGTTATTACAATTAACAGCTTTTGTTTAATTAATGTGTAATTTGGACACTACAGTAGTTTGAATTCTAAAATAATTCCAAGTGGTACGTCTTAGCTTAAATAGCGTTGTAGCTTATTACAATAAGAAGCGAGCTGAGCTTAACTATTTTCTAAATAGGTTATTGGTCATCAGTGTTTGACAACTTTTAATTAGTTGCGACAAACAAAATATTAACTTAACGAGACCTTTGGTTTTCGCGATTTTTACACATTTTAAAACTCTTTTTAACCGGATTGTTCGCGTATATTATTGGTATTCGAAAATACATTTTATAATCGATTTATAGTATAGGTAGTTTGATATAATAATTGTATCAACTGACAGACGAATGACACCTCAGTCTACCTGTCTGTAACCACTGACTACTGTAGAGTGTTCGAAACGTCGGGTTTCTAGACTGTACTTTCGAATACCACTAACATACGCGATTAATCCGGTTCAAAATAGTTTCATTTCGAGATGATAACTTATTAAATATATTTTTTTTACAATTATTGTTCTTAGCCATTAATAAGCGATTTACAATAAAAATGTTGATAAACCTATTATATACAACATGTTTAAGTCGTAAGTCTAATATAGAATACAACATATTAGGCAAAAGTCTTTTTGAAGCGCACACTTGTCTATTTACATTTAGTTTTAATAAATTATAATTCTAGAACATATGCTATTCTTAAATTGAAGATGACTACCGATATTGACTAGATTATTTTACATTTCACTACTAAAAATATATGTTTTTAATCAACCCCTTATATCGTAAGTCCCAGGTACTGTTTCGCACCTCTCTCTGCAAAGTGATGAGCGACCGAGTGCTGAGAATCATCATCTCAATGTAACTGTATTTCTTATTACAACTTAATTTGCATACATATTTATTATACACACACATTATGTATGTATATATATATATTAATAATATCTGTATTAGCTTAGAAGATATCCAAATTTTTTACATTTTTTATTCTACATTTACATTTTATTTTACATTTTTTATTCTGATACAGTTAGAACATTCACGTTTTTAAATTATAATAGGTACATCTCAAACACATGCATGCATATTTCACATTTTCGCATACATTCGTGAATGAAAGCTCTTAAAAAACAGTAAATATTAAAATTTCGATATGTACAATTCCATTACTAAATTAAAGTCAATTTGAATCTCAACTTAGGCTAGAGTATACGCTAATATTCTACAAAGTATTGCATTGATATCGTCAGTTGATGAAATTGAAAAGAGAAGATGTTCTAAAAGGTCGTTGTTAGCGACACAGCAAACGCTCGGCAAAATTAGCATAAGTCGAGCAAATCTAAACTCTTGACCGGAACAGTGCCTTTGTAACTGCACCAATATCTTTTCTTGAGTCATTTCCATTTGGGTACTTGAAGTGTCTAGACAATCTGTTGGGTTGAAATTGTTTTAATTTATTGATTATGCAATTACGTAATATTTTTTATTATCCACATCGTTCGTTTTATTTAATCCATTTTCTTAGGTAACTCCTGGTTAGGTCGGAGAGAATTTTGTGTCAAAACACTCCCGTTTCCCAGTTTCAACCATTGTGTGTTGTGTGGCGGAACTAACCGCCGCGCTTGTCTCGTCACCAGAACGGAGAAATTAAAACAATTTAAATATAATCACTCCTGCGAGTGGGAATCGAACCCGCTGCCTACCTATAGAGTCGGACGCTGTCGCACTGAGCCACAATGGCATCAAATATAATTATTAATCTCTATATAATAATTATTAATAGGTATCGTATATATGTCAAAGGATATTTTATTAAAAAGTACTACAGCATATTTTTATTGTTATGCACTCACTCACTGGTCACTGCCTTCTTAATATTTTTGCTAACTTAAGGAAAACTGTGTTGAGTGTCGAAACTAATAGCGCCATTTTGCTATACTAACTATAGTGGAGTGACGAGTGAAATTTGAACCTATAACCATCAAATACATTAAAACTTCTTTCGCAACTAAGTCACATTCACTATGAATACTTCGTGAGATATTATAAATTAAAAAAACATATTGCAAGGCGGACTAGAACCCCTGATAACTCGTAAAATACGCGTTGCCTTAGTAACGCTTAAGCGACCTTATACACAAGTGCATGTCAAACAGATGCTAGTGTATATAACATTTATTGAATTAATTTCATATGTTTCCAATGCATTATAACAATATTGGCTTTCTGTTTTTTTTCATCATATAAATTTTAAATATGCCAAGCCTCACAGACCTCATTGTCTTAATATGGTGTCCGAAAGTTTTCCCTCACCTATTAATTAATATAATCCTATTTTTTATTTCAATTTTCGCGAGTCAACGTTTGGGAACAATGGGGCGGAAGAGGAAAGCACAAATATGGAAAGAGTATTCTATTAACACACATAGGCCTTAGATAAAGTAAAAAACAATATTTTTATCATTTTTTAAAGTGTTCATCACACATGTAGGAAATTGAAAAACATACTTTTAGAAAATATATAAAACTTTGAACGCAGCGGGATTCGAACCGACGCCTCTTGGAAACCGTAAAAGCGCTCTGACTTGAACGCATGGCTTAGCGGTCAGAGCGCATGGACGGTTTCCAAGAGGCGCGTAAAAATATTTCTTTTTAGTTTAATGCATATGTGTGTTGATAAAAAATGTTCAAAAACTATATGTAAAAATATAGAAAACTAAATATATTATATCCAATTTTCCTTTAAAAATTATATTCTGCGGCCATCATGGCGCAGTGATACAGCGTCTGACTGTACTCACGATTAGTTATGGGTTCGATACCCACTAAGTGGAATAATCATACTTTCATTTCTCCGCTCTAATGAACAAGACTAATCGCGGCGTTGAGGTCCGACACTAAACATCGTGTGGAATTCTTGTTAAAAGTAGTCTCTGGCTATACAAGGAAGAAATATGCTAGAATTATTTTTTATCAATAAGGAAATTACCTGTCCGAAATAATAGTGATGTTTTTAAGCATTCATACTCAGTTTTATCTAATCTGCACTGTCCAATCCTCTTTACGAGAGCTGTCAATTTTCTTAGCTCGTCTCTGATATTGGGCCGCTTCGATGCGATAACCGATGATACGTAGTCTAGAGTCAAAATATTTTATAAAATATTGTGTTATACGATATTATTAACTGTATATATATTTTTATATATATACTTTGTATTTATATTAACAATATTTTCTAATATGATATTTGACTCGTTAAAATGTCAAAAAAGAAATGATTTAAATAACATAATTTAGGAGATATTAGGAAATTTGTAAAGTGCTAAATAGCTATTTAAAGTTATTTCGCCTTTCGACCAATCAAAGACAGTGTTTGCTGAGTGGTGGGGACCCCATGCCCCGTTTTATCGAACGTGTCCAGAGAAAAGCATATATTACAAATATAAACATTTGCCGTTAGCTTTAGCTAGCTAGAGTTACTTTGAACTCGTTACTGGCTAGATGGCCTTACATGCCACCGCAACCTATTATGTGAATATTTTAAAGATCTTCCTACAAAATTGAAAAAGACATATTTAGAAAACGTTTAAAAATTTGAAAGGCAGCGGGATTTCAACCCGTGCCTCTTGAAAACCGTCCAAGCGCTCTGACCGCGAAGCCATCCGTTCTACATCCAGCTACGTCGAAATTCTTATACGCTTATTACAACTTATACACAGATGCTAATTACAAGAGGCGCGGGTTCAAATCTCGCTGCGTTCAAATTTTAATACGTTTTATATGTAATTTTCAATTTCTTAAGTGTCCGAATAACACTTTAAAAAACGTTAAAAAACTTCCTACGATTTTTTCTTATATTATTTTAAGCTTATCTGAATAGAATCTTATAATAAGCATTTATTTTATTGTCAGTATTTAGCAAAATTAAATATTACCGCAGTTTTGAGTCAACTGACAGCCAAAATAATATAAGTAATCCATTTAAAAAAAAACTCAACAAAAATTGCCACCACCAAAAATTTTTCGCTAACTTCAAAAGAAATAAGAAGCTTTTACAAAGTTTCCATAATAACCTCATATCCTACACTGTTTTGCAATTAAAAAACGCCAAAGTGTACATAATTCTATTTACCTTCATCAAAATAGAAGGAGTACTGGGCTGCGTGCAATATAAAGAGCTCTTTCCAGTTACTCTGTAGCAAACTTGTTTGTTCACTTTGGGTGATCTGTTCAAACGAAGCCACGCTGTGTAACCACTTTACGGTTGCAACCAACAATTTCGCCGCCGGATCGTACATCTCTATGTCCGTTAGCAATGGGCTATGAAACTTTATTCGGCATCCTGTACTCTCATCGATACACTGTATAGTGGTTTCCGGTTGGCGAAACGTTCTAGAAGTGTCCTTGATGGCTATGATTGTCTGTTCCTCGTGTGCAGTGAAGTTTTCTTTTCCCAAATTGCGCGATACATAATAGGCAGGTGGCTCGAAGTTATTTGTACGTTGAATATTTTCTGTGGAACAGGTGTATTTTTAAACAGCTCAAAATTTTGCCATTGAATTCTTATCAACAAATTATTAAAATAAATGCCAAAATCCTGTAAATGGTGAGTATTTAATCAGCTCATGGTGGAAATCCGGATTATTGAAAGTAATATTGACTGATTAACGTCAGCCTATAGAGAATTATTATGACGCAAATTGTAGTGTGTGTCAGAGAACAATAGGCGTGAAATTTCGCTTTGAAATCATAGGATTCATCAAATATCGCGTTAATAGTATCGCGTAGCACACAATGTGGGGCAGTCAAGTCGCAACACTGGCTGGTGAAAAATCGCTTTTGCTAGATAAATTATTTATCATACAATATTTGGTGCAAATAAACGTTGAGTATAAATTTTTTTAACGTATATATAAAGTGTTCTCGTAACGTACGACTATAATACTCTTTGTTAACAACTTAGCATACAAAAAATGGAGCTAAAAGTGAAAATACACTCACGAGTTTCAACGCTACAATCAGTTTTGCAAGCTTCCTCCGAACTGGACACCTCGTCTTCTTTTATTTTGTCACAAAACTGCGAATCCGGCTTTTCTGACACGTCATTATTAAATGTTCCATAATATTTTGTTGAATTCAGACTAGTGGAAAATGTATCTAAAATATGAATAAGCTAGTTATATATTATTATTATAGTCATTGTAAAAGAAAACTTCTCGAGTGAAGTTTCACTGAAGTTATGCTTTTACTAAAAATTAAATATAAATGAATTTTAATTCTATTCAATTTAATTTACTCGCATATCTTCATAATTCGCTATAAGCAAAAGTACAAAAGGATTACTTTGACTGCCCATGCATAAAGGTGAATTGTTTTCCGACGATATTATGGGCGGGCAGAAAATATTCGTATTTAAATATCTTGGATGTGTCACTGAATATTGCAACGGCGCTGGAAAGAGAGGAATCTTGAATGGATTTAAAGGATTTAAAGGATTTGGACTATTGAATAAAGTTCCGAAGTTGGCAAGGTCCATTGGGTCTGTAGCTGGCGGAAAAGTCTGAAATGTTGGATTTTCTAAAAAATTATGCCTTCGCTCAGTCAATGAACTATACTGGTAATGTGGAAAGCTGGTAATGCCTACAGGGCTGGGAGTAGGGAAGTATGAAGGCTGCCGTGCCAAGCTGTAGCTTAGCTTTTGTAAAGCTAATTGGTGTTGGCTTGCTATTTGTCTTGGAGCTCGTTCGTGTTGAACAGCTGGAAAAGCAAAAAAATATTATTCAAACAATTCTATAAAATTGAATTCAACATACCGATTTTTTTTATATTACAAACGAATATTCTGTATATTTTAGAAAATACACAAAAGTAAAACTTTACGTTTGATAATTATTTTGTATACATTTTTTAACATTTTTTAAAGCACACTTAGCAAATTGAAAAAGACATATTTAGAAAACGTATAAAAATTTGAACGCAGCGGGCGGGATTTGAACCCGCGCCATTCTTGAACGGTTTTCCAGAGGCGCGGGCTCAAATCCCGCTGCTTTCAAATTTTTAAACGTTTTCTAAATATGTCTTTTTCAATTATTTTGTAAATAGCAACCATTTATTTTTTATTAAAAAAAATATCTAAGTGGACCGGGCCAATTGAATCAATAACATTGCTCGTGCATCGCCTAAATAGATAACATCGACTACTAAACTAACTTTGACAGCTTGCTAACTTTTTAAATTTAAAATAACATACACGACAAGAAAAAAAAAGCCGTTTCAACATTTTTATAAGTCGATGCGGCTCTTCATATAATAGTCGTACTTGCTAAGTGAATCCAGCGACTGAAATTACAAGTGTGTTTAAATATGAATAAGGGGACGCGCTAGGTGTTGACATTTTCCGCGATTATATTACCGAGGTGTCTGTACGGGAAGCTTTCTTTGCCAGTGTAAGTGACGGGTGAGAGGGTCTTTGGATTTACTTAAAAAAATATAGAATCAATTTAATAGGCAAATTAATTTTACCATCGCAAGAACCTAGAGAGGTTATATGTTATAAATCTTAAATGCCCATAGAGTTTCAAATAAAAACACTTAGAATAAAGATGTTTTAATTGATCATCATCAATTGTATTTGTAATTTTATATTTATTTTAGATAATATCCAGTAAAGAAACCGTCGTGGTGCAATGGGACACCACTTGTGGGATTGGTTGTGGGTTCGATTGCCACTCGGAGGAATGCTTTTCATTTCTGCGCTATAGTGACCTAGACAAAGCGTGGTCTCCGCATCTTATACGTAATTTCTAATTAATTATTATGTAAAATATTGACTTTTTGCAGTTCTTCTACATATGAAAATGCCAAAACTTTTTGCATAAATTTCGATAGTTTTTCTTACACGTATTTCTTAAGGACCATGGTGGTGCAGTGGTTGTGTACTTAATACCCACTAGGAGGAATGTTTATATTAAAATCATTTTCATTACGCCGCTCTGGTCTTGTCACCACAATACAAAGCAAGGATTCAGGCTGAAAGCGGAGAACGGAGTGTGTTGACACTAGGTACCCGGCTATATGGTAAAAAGAGTGAAGCTACATTAACATATAGATATAATTTTATTAAATTTAAAAGATTATTTAGTATATAATATTATATATTTATTTAACAATTTCCTTTACAAAATGCGTTCATACATTCAATATTGTAACGCAAAGTGACGTGGCGCCACTTCATGCTATATGTAGCTAACCTAACCTAACCTAACGGCGTATCGACGCCTGCCAATCGTCGAAGTATTGTTGAAAGGAGTAACAAAAGCCACCAGAGCCTATATTAGTCCATACATTTATAATGTGCTAATTTTAGTATACTGTAGTATGTTTTTGCTATTAAATAACTTCTTCATTAAACTACTGCTAGCAGAGTAGCCAGAGAACCGAATTTAGATATAATAATTACTCCCAGTAAATCGAACCTACAACCGATCGCGTTTACGGTCAGATGGTGTCCCACTGCGCCACGATGGCCTCGAATTTGCTATTCATTTGCAGATGCCTTTTATAAAGTATAGTTTAGAAAAGATTTTTTTATTATAAGTTAATCTGCATGGATTATTATTATATATTGTTGAGGCTATCTTGGCGCAGTGGAGCAGCGTTCGATTCCCACTTGAGGATTAATATTAATTTTCTTTTTTTTTTTACTTCACTCTGTTGACATGCAATGACTCGAATTCAGGCGGACAGTGGAGACCAGAGTGTCTTGACACTAGGTTCTCTTGGAGTGAGCTGCTATACTGAAGCGTGCATCTGACATTGACGTATATTACCTATACAACACCTGCTTTACGCAATACCTAGTGAAATAGGGGTAATATGATAGATGACAAAAAAAGAATAATATAACAAAAAAAAAACTCGAAGCTAACGTTCCTTTTTGCATAAAAAAGAAAACAATTTCCCCCATTATCGTACGTTGCAAACAAATTGCATTGTCACGCCTATAAAATTACATTACACACTCAATAGCAATACGATATGATAACATCTTTGCAATACCTAATGGATATTATACATAATTTGATGTATAGAGTGAAACTCGTGAGAATCGCGGCCTGCGGTGTAATCGCAACACTCACCCGCCCTTCGACTTTTTTCCCGTTCTAACACTTCTGTGCCCGCAAATACTTGAAGTGTCCCCCTAATGGAAAATACATGCTACAGAAGGAACCCTGTGTAAATACTTTATTTGATTGAGACAAGTGCCTATTTGTTGGCGAATTTTTGCTATGATTTTTCTGTTTGCAGAATGAGTATTGACTGTAGGTTAGGTGAGTTACACGGACGCACGACTTCGGCATTTAGGTTTCGAAAATATTGTAAACGTTTTATAATTTGTTTAGCTGCTAGTTCTTGGCCAGTACGCTCGTCAGGGTATATAGAGAGAACTTAGTGTCAAGACACTCCGTTCTCCAGCTTTCGTCAGAAGTTAAATATTGCGGGTTGATTTGCGGGCCCCACGCTTTGTATTATCACCAAAGCGGAGCATATAATAAAAATGTAACTGATCGCTGTCTGTACATGGAAGATATATGACAAAAAATATTATTGGGGTCATTTATTAATATGTTATAGAACCCAAAACAATGATTTTTAATTTTCTTTTCTGTACCTCTGTGTGCTTGTGCACGCTAATCTCTGGAACGGCTTAACCGATTTAAATGCCATTTTCAATCAGTTTACAAATTAAAAAGTTACAGCCATTTAAATTATAAATTGTTTTATAGTTGGTGATTTAAGTGAGAACGCGGCCGGGCGAAAATACTAAATAGTTTAGTCATGTAGTTTACGCAGGCCAAGCCGCGAGCAGGTGGCTAGTTTTACATATAATTATTCCCCCGAACGGGGATCGAATTGATAACCAATCGTGTTTACAATCAGACGCTGTGCCACTGCGCCACGTTATCCTTATTTTACGTTAATTTAATTGGCTGAGTGATTTTTGTATGCTTTGGTTTTAGTCTTATTTAGTTCAGAATGTCGTTCGTAAACATCTGTTAATAAAAAGTTCTCGCTTTTCCTAACATAGCAGTGTAGCCAAAGGCATCGCAGTATTATTTTCTTATTTCAACATTTGCTTTCTATCCGAATTCTAAATGAAGCGTGTTGAAAAGCGAAACTTAACGCCCTTTATCTTAGCGTAACGTCATATTGAAATTAATTTATATATAATAATTACCCCGAGCGAGAATCGAACCTACATGCATTGCGTTTATAGTCATATGCTGTCCCACTGGGTCAAATTTAATTAAATTTAAGTCGTTGAGAAATAAATTGAAATATTATCGCAGCAGCATTTATAATTTTGTTTCCTCTGAAAAGTATTATCAATTTCAAAAAGCAACTAGCTTTGTTCACGTCAAATTAACATCTGACGTCGATTTCATTTTTATCAGTGTTTTAATATAGAAATAGTGAGAAAGCACGTGTCCATTTGTAAAATAAAATTTATAAAAAGCTAGTATTTCTGTATAAAATTCTGAAACAAAATTCGTACATTTTATTGGTATTAACTATATTAGGATTAGAAATAATAGTCTGCTTCGCTCTTTCTCCCGCATAGAGAAACTCGCTTCTCCGTCCGAAAACGAGACATTGCGCTTAGAGTGGCACTAGTTGAACCCAACACTGCGCTTTCTTGTCACCAGAGCGGAGAAATTAAAAAATAATCATTACCACATGGGAATCGACCCCACAACTATCATATGTACAGTCAAAAGCTGTCCCACTACGCCAAGACGGCCTCGAACCAATACTACTATACTTATAGGTTCAAATTTGCAAGAATATAAAATCTTTATAGGTGCATAGAAAACGAGATTCTGATCTATTGAGACCATCGTGGCTTTAGGTTTTGTTCGCCAGTCGGTGGCATGTTTATATATGTTTCATTTTTATTTCCTCGCTCTGGTAAAACAAAGTGCGGCGTTGAGTTCCGCTATTCAACACCCACTATAACTGTTAGTCCAGTAAAAAAAATTAGCGACACGAAATGAAAAAGGACATAAAATCAAAAAGAATATTTAAATTACCGGCCAGCCGCCGACTGTCCGGCCAGTGTCGGAGTCGGTGACTAGCGGCGACTTACCGGGTATTTGCTTTTTATGTTATTTTGCAATAAAATGTATGTAGGTAGAGTAGTGCCCACGGCAATCCTCGAAACCGTAATCGGCTTAGTCGGCTAATCGGCTTAGTCGGCTAATCGGCTAGTCGGCCAAAGTCATAATCGGCACATCTCTAATTTAAATGTCCTCTAATTGAATTGACATAAGGGCGAATGGAGAACAATTTTACAATACAGAAAAGTGAATGCCGAATCTACGCAATACTTTCTCGGTTCCACACTCAAACAAGTCAATTTACATTTAATTGCCGTTAAATCTGTATAAATTTGTGTGCGTTTAATGTAATCGTAGCTAAACATTAATTGGCGTCTATTAGTGTTGCTTTAATTTATACTTGCGACTTCTAATTGTGTTGGTTCAAAGTATAAATTGTATACTAAATATTTTTTACATTTTTTAAAGTGTTAATCACACACTTAGGAAATTAAATTTACTTCTAAACTCTTCATTTCTCGATTTTGGGCGGAAACGGACCACGGATTTTTTTACTTAGATTGATACATGTTAAACTAAAACTTTGTAAAATAAAATTTGAAGTTATGAAATTATACATATATTTTTCTTCTTGTAATCTAAAAAACTTATCAAGCATTTCTTTGCTCTGTTGATCGAGACGAAGCGCGACGTTCCGTTCAATGACTGCAAACGCAATGTCTTGGATTCGAGCGGAAAGCGGAGTTCCTTGTACCTTATTAAATATGTATAAAGGTCTAATATTTAATTTATCGAATTTTAAAAACATATAATTTAAACAGTCAAATCATTGTAAAAGTTCTGGCCAGAAATATAATTATTTTGTTAGCAACCAAAGTGGTTTGTTAATAATTTGTAGTACATGGCGAATTTTTTTAATTTAACATAACTTTTAAGCTGATTTAAATCACTGGCTGAATATATTTTGATGCTAGAGGCGCAGCAGTTAATTGTGACTGTACTGATTGATAGTGGTCCGTTCAATACACACTCGTGTTTTAATATTAAGAAAAAATAAGACATCGGTGGGGGGTTCGATCCACATTCGGGGGAATGATTATATTTAAATTATTTTCATTACTCCGCTCTGGTTTCGCCACTCAACACGCTATGTCTCGATATCGGGGGGAAAGTGTTGCCTACCCCGCTATGCGGGAAAAAGCGTGAAGCTGTAAACAGAAAATTATGTGTTACTAGTCTAATTGGATTTTCGTTTTAACGATAGCTTTTAATATATCTACGAAACAGGCAATACTAAGTTAGAGGAAAATTACATTATGTTTCTACATTAGATTCTATCCGGTTGTACACGCGTTCTCTTTAAAATTGGCGAAAAGTGAAGAAACAAAAAGAAATTGATGGAAAAAAAATACTAGAACGAAACCCGGGCGAAATACTAGTCTAATAACCAGTAATTCATATTGTAAATTTCGCTGACACACCGACAGTTATTGAGCTTCACCAACAGCTTTTTTAACCAATAACAGTTGCCAATAAATGTGAAATTATTTGAACGCTTGTTATATTTCACCGTTATTGTAAAAACATATCGAGGAATCTCAATAATTCAAGTATTCAGTACTTGTGGCTTTGTATTTTAGGATTTCAAAAAAGGTAAAATAGACATCATATTGCTTTCCCGGTCTGGTTAAATTAAATGCAGTGTTAAGTTACGTAATTAAGCGCGCCGTATCGGATTCACTTGACATTAGATTTTCCTTTTACTTTTACATAAGTTGTGAATTTAAAAGTACCGATATTTTTTTAGCTTTGCACTTTATCTCTCAAACTAAGATTAGCAGAGAGAATCTAGTTTCAGTTTAAGACACCCCTTTCACCGTTTTCCGCCAAAATATCTGAGAAAAGATGGAACTCAAGGCAGCTTTTATATATAATAAAATAATAATTACATATTTTTAACATTTTAAAGTGTTATTAGCACACTTAGGAGATTGTGTCGAATAAGCTTATAAGAATTTCAACGTAGCCGAATGTAGAACGCGTTACGTAGCGTTCAGAGCCCTTGGACATTTCCCAAGAGGTGTGGGTTCGAATCCTGCTATGTTTAAATTTTTATACGTTTTCTAAAAATGTTTTTAATTTCCAAAGTGTGTGAATAACATTTTAAAATATAAAATATATATATCTAATTTCGTTGAATAATCTTTGGGTAGCAGAAATTTTATAAAAATCTCTCTATAGAGATGATAACAACAAAAATAAGTTGTAATGTACGCTATAAGAATTTCAACGTAGCTGGATGTAAAACGCATGGCATAGCGGTAAAAGCGCTTGGATGGTTTCCAAAAAACGCGGGTACAAATCCAAATTCATATTGTTATACTTTTCTAAAAACGTTTTTCATTAACTTTTTATTAATTTACTTAACAAATAATACATAAATTTATAATAAACCCAATAAGTGAAACGATAAAATCAAATTGTAATTCGAGAATCAAATATTAAAACCGACAACAGTGAGTTGAAATACGTGAAGGAAAACCTTTGGCATATTTTTACGAAAATTGAAGGAGTATGAAAATAGCTATAATTTTTTTAGAAATACTAAAAATAAATTAATAAAATACTACCATTATATATTTGACATATAGATATGTCTGTATAAAATATTATACACGTTGCTAAGGCAGCGCGCTTTTAACGCATCAGCGAGCCTTCTAGTCCTTTTTATATTTGTATATTATTACAACTTGATTAAGTCAGTCAGTCACAGTGTATTATTCTGTGACAACTAACAACCCACAATAAAAAGCTTATCAAAATGGCGGAAGATGCCATTTGTATTTTATCAAATTTATGTAAATTTAGCCTCATAAATGCTAATCAATTATTGAAGTTTCATTTCAACTTGCAGATTAAAACCAGCTCTCGATTGGCAGGGTATGCAAGAAAAAGCTACTAGTTTAGCTCCATTTTCTACTTCCCATATCGTTTCCCGGACGCTATACTGTAGGTATATTTTATACTAGCAATCACCCGCAGTTTCAGGTGCACGGACTGTAAAAAGCCGTAACCTCCCCAAGAAATGTATATGCGAAATTTCTTTCTACAACCAGTTAATACAGCCGTGCATTGACTATCTGTCTGTCAGTCAATACCGCAAGAGTTATATACGAGTATATATATACAAAATAGTAAACTCACCGTCCTTTTTCATATTGACGCGCAGGCACTTAGAGAATCTACACGCCTGACATTGGTTCCGTCGACTAACATCGACTATACACCTGCCATTGTCCTTGCACACGTAGTCCAAGTTCCTGAGAATAATAAAACGGTACTATTGAAAACACGACATATGATGGGTTTTTTCGTTTTGAAACATACAATTTGAACGTAGCGGGATTCGAACCCGCGCCTTTTTTAAACCATCAAGCCAAGCGCTCTGAACGCTAAGCCACGTTTCATCTGTCTGTGTCTAAATCCTTACACGCTTATTACAAATTATATCAATAAGTGAAGAAAAAACATTATAGCATTTTTTACAAAACTTGTTAATACTTTTTTTAATAATGCATAAAAATACATTAAATTAATAAGATAAATGTAACACACTCTACCATGTGTGTCGAACACATGCTAGAGTGTGCTACACTTATAAAAATATAAAAGAAAATATATATATATATATATATATATATATACACACACATATACATCTACAAATAGAATTTACATAGGATATTGGGGGAATATCAAATATCAATAGGTACCTTTTTTCTTGAGGGTCTCAGTACGGGGTACTTCTCAAAATCGATTATGTCGTGAAAAAGTCGAGAATAACTATAATATTATATATATATATATATATTCCTAGTACGACAAAATAGCCTTTTTCCCAGGTTTTATTACCCAAACAACATGCACAAGCAAAATGGATAGCGGAACTTATCGCCAGACTTTTCTCATGATTCAGGCAGTCCCGATGAGGATTCAGGCGATCCATGATGCGGGAGATGCGTTGAGATAATACATTGACGAACATATATGTATATTTAATTATTCAACCGTTGGTGATAGGCGACGTTGTACGGTACATGGAATTTGAACAAAGCGTTGTATGAAAACTGCAATTACTTGTTGTGTCAAATTGAGACCATTGAGGCGCAGTGGACAGTGTCTAAATGCGATTGATTGTGGGTTCCCATTCTAATTTCCTTTTGGGGGAATGGTTATACTTATAAAACCCGGCGTTGAGTTGTCTTGACACTAGGTTCTCTCTGACTGACTATGCGGGGAAGTGTAAAGCTGAAAAGGATATTGCTTTTTTGTACTACAATAGATATATTTTGAGAACGCTTCGTGTTAGGTCTTATGTTATATATAGAGTGTTGTCTAGCAAGTAGCACGGCTACTAAAATATACTAGAGCCGTCATATGACCGCTTTCTAACTTTAATTAAAGTTTCAAAATTACAAACTTTTAATTTGAACTCATTGCAAAAGATGTTTTTATTTTTAAGTAGCTTAAAATATATAAATAGAACAAAAGTAACCAAATAAATGTATCCTGTCGTTTGACCAATAATTAAGTTTGAATAACAGTTTCAAAAGCTATCATAGAACCGCTATAGTGGATTTAGGCTGCAAACATTTCAAACTCCTTTATGAGTTCTCTATTCAACATGGCATTGATTGGCAAACAGACTTGTGTCCAACGCTCTCGAAACATGACATTTCGAACCCAAAAACTGAACTGAAACAAAGCTTTTGTCCAAATGGAAGTCGAAACCACAATCAGCCTGTCATTGCAGTCCCTCTGATCCACGATGGTGCCAAAATGGTAAATGAAACTCACAAACGACGATCCATTTAACTCACGCTATAGATATCCATAAGTGTATCGGATATCATTTATAACCTAAACCTCAAAGCTAGTATAGTAGTATATAGTTGGTACAATTTTAGACGCAATATCGTTTACATATATAGAAACAAATATTTTTGTGAAAATTTGAATAATTTTAATAGCACAAATACAAATATAAAAATACAAAATATATAAAATAGTTTTTTTAACATTTTTTAAAGTATTAATCGCACACTTAGGAAATTTAAAAAGACATATTTGGAAAACGCAGCGTGATTTCAACCCGCGCAAATTTTTTAACAAATTTGCAATATTTTCCGTGTCCGGGTTCCTACATACGAGTATGTCCGGGACAATATATTTTCTAAAATTTTTAAAGTATTAATCATGCACTTGGACGGTTTCCAAGAGGCGCAAGTTCGAATCCCGCTGCGTTTAAATTCTTATACGTTTTCTAAAAATCTTTTTTACAATATATTTTCATAGCTGGAACCTGATATCCATAGCCAGGAGGATCTGGACAACTAGAAAACAACTTGAGACGTAAAGGAACACCTCTAAAGTTGTCTAGTTGTTACATTTTGAAACGAATTTAAATTATTATTATATACTATTATATTGAGTGGCGGAACATAACGCCGTTCAATGATCCTTAATTGGTGTTCAATTAAAAGTGTATTCGTAAATAATTATTCGAATGAACGTGTAAAGTGAAATTTGTAAATTATTTCATTGTACTACGAATATGTTCAACAATATGGAAATAAACGAAACTATTTTAAGCGGATTAATTGCGCAGATTAGGCTAATCTCACTTAGTCTACCTGTGACCACGGACTACTGTATAACGCCTGACCGCTGGGCTTTCTAAAATATATTTTTAATGTACAAAATGTACTCGATTACTTCGGTGAAAATAGGTACATATTTTTTTAACATTTTTTAAAGTGTTGTTCGCACACTTAGAAAATTGAAAAAGACATTTTTAGAAAACGAATAAAAATTTGAACGCAGCAGGATTTGAACCCGCGCCTCTTGAAAAACGTTCAACAAACTTGAACAGTTTTCAAGAGGCGCGGGTTCAAATCCCGCTGCGTTCAAATTTTTATAAGTTTTCTAAATATGAAAATAGATTCATTTGAAATGTGTAAAAGTCGCGATAACGATCTTCCTATATTGAAACAACATAATTCTACATGTGTACATATAATAAAAAATGTAACTGATCGCTGTCTGTACATGGATGATATATAACCCAAGACAATGATTTTTAATTTTCTTCTCTGTTTCTCTGTGTGTTTGTCCACGCTAATCTCAGAAACAGCTTAACCGATTTAAATGCAATTTTGACTATTGTATTATATTGTGGTAAAGTACCCTAAACATTTAGTGTTTATTTCATATCAATCGGTTCATATAAAAAGTTATAACAATGTAAACTATTAATTTAAGCATAGTTTGTGATTTAAGTGAGAACGTGAAAGTACAAAATTGTTTAGTCATGTAGTTTACGCAGGCGAGGCCACGAGCTGGACGCTAGTATCATATATAATTTGCAGCAATTAATATGGCAGCTTATTTGTCTTTAAAAAAAGCCTTTACTTAAAGTTTAATTCCAAAGAATAATTCTTTTGTATAATTTATTTATAATTCCTTGTCCAAGGATAAGCCCTTCAGCATAATTCATGGATTTGTTATATTAATACCAGAAAAATATATTATATAGATACAATCATATTGTTCAAGCTTCAAATGTACTACACTAATAACTTCATATACGCTTGTTACCATTCATTTTTGTTTTTAGCATCTCTGTATAGATTTTTTTACAGATTCCGATAATTAAATGTTTTTTCATATATTAAGTGTTTAAATGACAATTTAAATGTATTATTCATTTTGATTTGGAATTGATTTAAAAATAATAATACCGAATGACTTTCAACGGTTATCGTAAACTGTTGAATGATACATAATGTAGCGCATGTTGTAGTTCTGACAGGAAAATAGGTTTTTCTATTTTCGAAATTTAACTTTGAACTTTTATTTAGGTTAAGGCCATTGGGGCGCAGTGGGGCAGCGTCTGACCGTGAATGCGATTGGCTGTGGGTTCTAGTCCCACTTGGGGAAATAATTATATTCAAAAAATATTTTAACTTTTTCGCTCCGATACCAAGACGAATGGTGAAACAAAGGGTGGCCACTTGAGTTCCGCCACTCAGTAAGCAATGTCTCGATTTTCGGGCGGAAAGTTGGGAACGGAGTGTCTGGACACTAGGTTCTCTCTGACTACCGTGCTATGTGGGAAAAGGAGTGGAGCTAAAATTTAGGTTAACATTAAAAACAAAACTTTAAAAAATGTTATAATATTTAATATTAAGCATTCTCTCTTGCCAAACGATTATTATTGGAAATAAAATTTAAGTATTAAAAAAATGTAAAAATCTCCCTACAGAGCTAACAAAAAAATTAGAGAGTGAGTGAGTATAACAAGTTTATAAAAATATCGACGTAGCTGGATATAAAACGTAGGGTAAGCGGTCAGAGCGGTTGGACGGCTTCCAAGAGTCGCGGGTTCGAGTCCCGCTACATTCAATTTTTTATGCAGATCTAAAAAGTTATTAATTCAATGTTAAAATCAACTTTATTTAATAAGTAAATACAAAAAAAAATAGCAGAGCGTTTAGCCTAGTATTATTTTATTTCTATATTTTGGCGACATTCCTTGTTGGGTAATGAAACCCGACGGACTTTTTCAAATCAAACCAGAAGAAAGAAAAATATTTTAAATACAATAAATACTTTTTTCTCGTAAATTGAAGCATTACGTATAATGGTTCTGACTTAAAGTTGGCAAATGTCCTAACATTTTCTTGCGTTCCGCGCAATTTAGCGGCCGCGAGGCAAGCGACTTCCGACGGAGAGTATCGTGCGGATCATAAAAAAAGTGGACGAAGTCCTGATCTGACAATGGAAATAGGACCTGGGGACCATTGTATAGAGTATGGTGTGTTTCCTGACCTAATGAAGTTTTTAAATCTGATAGTACATCCGCTCCCAACTATTTTCGTAAAATCACTTACTTCCTGACTTAGTAAAATTTAAAAAAAATATATTTTTAGGCAAAATTACAGCATTTTGATTGTAAATCTGTTGCATGATAAACAGTATGGCTTCACTGAAGGTCTTAACTACCGATGCTGGTATCAATCTCATATAGATTTTATATGAGACTTGAGAGAATCACAGGGAACTCTTGGAATATTCTTTGACTTGTCCAAAACATTTGATTGCGTTCAGCACTCTACATTGGTCATGCAATTACACCATTTTATGTATAATATATAACCATAACACCAACTTACTACTGAATAGTAAAAAAACAAAATGTTTAATTTTTAGAACACCAAATACGAAAATTGTTAAAGCCAGTGTATTTTTGAATGGTCAAGCCGTGGATCTTGTTGATTCTAAAGTATTTCTCGATATCGCCATTGACTCCAAATTACAGTGGGGACCTCATATTGATGGATTGGCGAATAGACATAGCTCAGTAGCCTTCGCGGTTAAAAAAAAATAGAATATTAATTGACGTGGAAACGGCTCGCTTTGTTTACTTTAGCTACTTTCATACTATTATGTCCTATGGAATTATACTTTGGGGTAATGCAGCTGCAATCAATTCAATTTTTGTCTTGCAAAAGCGAAGCTATACGCACAACTTATAACCTAGGCCCAAAGGAATCCTTGAAGCAAAAATTTTATTTAAATAAATATATTGACAATTACTCCTCAATAAATATTTGAAAATGTAATATATGTAAAGAAAAATATTAATGATTTCACCAAAATCGATGATGTTTCATGTGACAATGTGAACGCTTTTAATTTAAGATCCCAGAAAACGTCCGAGAATGTTCTATACAAAATTAAAAAAAAAAATTGAAGAGCCTTTTTTGTGTTTAATGTTAATTACCTAATTAATTATTATATAAATGATAACACGTCTTGGGAATGAAATGCTCGCTCCAGTCTATATCC
This sequence comes from Podotricha telesiphe, assembly GCA_038994665.1. Lineage (NCBI taxonomy): Eukaryota > Metazoa > Arthropoda > Insecta > Lepidoptera > Nymphalidae > Podotricha > Podotricha telesiphe. Next base: position 4,242 of record JAOYRR010000019.1, on the reverse strand, counting down.
AAGGTATCATTGTCATTAATGAATATATAAATCATTATTTTGAAAAAAAAGTAGTCCCGCTGAGTTTTTTATGCCGGTTCTTTTCAGGCAATACATTTAGTAAACCGGTGGTAAACTGTTTGACGTTCAGAAAGTGAAGCATGTATTTTCTTATTTTGAATAAAATTATTTGACTTTGGCTTTCGTCCCCGGCGGATGGCCTGGTGACGGTGCAGGCGGTCCACTCCCACCTAGAACTCTGGCATCATGAGAAGCATCGGTTTCGTGATGTCCTCACATTTGCCAATTCCGCCACAATTCGATTAGACAGACGTTATTAAGATTTTGGGTAAAAAAATCAAAAACAAGAAACTACTGCTACCAACTCCAAATAAATCACGGTTGGATAAAAACGGTCAGCCCTTTTTAATAAGCTTTAAAACTTACTGTGCATTCACAAAAATTGTACGAAAACATTATATATCCTATTGATTGAAATTAAAAGGAACTTGTTGGTAATGTTGACCTATATAATATTATGCAAAAAGCGTCGTTACACGTTATCTCTTACTTAATACTTAATAATTTTCTATACTATTCTTTGCGAACCGAAAGCGTTATATATTTACCATACTATTAACAATAAAAGCTGAATTAACTAATCCGCTTGTCTAATGAACCAAATCACAAAAATTTTCAACAGTTTTGTTTTCTGGCTTATGCATACAAATTTAAAATAATATTCACTATATAACATGCATAGCAAGCAATAACACGAAGGGGTCAGTTTTCACACTTTACCGTCGGATGCTACGTTTGAAAAATCCTCTGCATCCGTCGCACGAGGGCACTCCATAGTGTTTGCCTGACGCCTTGTCGCCACACACTCGACAGAGCGCTTCTGGCTTGCTGTCCATTACCTAAAAAGATAAATAGTAAAAATATTGGACAATTTCTCGAATGCATTTTTAGAAGGAATGTGCTTTGCCCTATATTGTATGTTTTTAAAAGACTTTTCTTTTTGTCTATTTAGATGTGCTTGTCAAGCTGTTGACGTGCAAATTAAGCGGTACCTTAGTCTTAGAGACATACACGATGTATGTCTCCAAGACATGGCAGTGTGTGTAATAATAAGACATTAGTTTTATGTAAACCTTCTATATATAAAGTTTAATTAATGCAATTTTTCATACACCTCCGACCATACAATTTTCATTAAAAAGGGGCCCAAAATTCTTCTTATAGTATTTTAATTATTCAAAAATATGAAACTATACTAAGACACATTTTTATGAGGTTAGGTAATACTCCATATTAAAAATGGAGCTGGAAAGTATAGGTTTAAATTTCCCTTTACACTGCCTAAAATTAGTGAAACTGTTTAATTTTTTTAAAAGGCTGTCGTAATGTGTTTGAATTATGCTTTCCTAGCACCCGCATCACTACATGTCCAAATTATAAATAACCATTTCAGAAATTAAAAATTAAAAAGTTTAAATGTTACATAAGAAAAAAAATTATACGTACGTAAAAATGTTATTTTAAGAATGAAGAACACCGTGCTCAGGTGGTTCGAACACGTCGAGAGAAAGAGTGGAGCCTCCAGAGTGAGGAGTGCATGTATGAAGAGGTTGATGACGGTGGGCGAGGCGACAGAAGTATGCAGGGACCGTAGCGTGTAGCGCTCCGTGCTCCCTGACTACCCCGCCAGGGATACAGCGTGCAGCTAAAAACAACGTCCAATAACAATGATTGCTGGAATTATTCTTATTGATATGTAAAATTCTCTTGTAAAACATTTAATTTCTTTATAGTAAGTTCCTTGAAACTAGCCTGTGTATGCGGCGCTGTTTTATAGTCAATTAATATCGAAGTTCTTCTGTTTTAGTCTACAATTATTACGAATACTTCAAATACGTGCCAATGGCAACATGTCACGCTTAATACACCTTTTTTTCAACATCACGCTTTTTCCCGCAAGAGAGACCATACTATCAAGAGTCACTCCGTTCCCCACTTTCCCCTCTTTCACGTCACGACATTGCATATTGAGTGCCGGAACTGAATACCGCGTGTTGTCTTGCCAGAGCGGAACAATGAGTATTACTTAGATATAAAACCATTTCTCAGTGTGAGAATTGAACTAACATCTAATCGCGTTTTACAGTCAGACGCTCACCCACTGAACCACGACCTCTAACCTAATATCATAAAATCAATTTATTCTATACACACTAAATTACTATCGAACACCTGCTCCAAAAAGAAGGTACGTATGTATCTTTTAAAATATGCGCATACCAGACATTTTTTATACAATGGCCCAATCAATTTCTCGTCAGTGTACCGCCGATTCTGCAACTTTCAAAGAATATTGTCGCATCATCGGTTACACTGCATTAATAATATATTGGTAACGCGAAAGGGATCGAGTGACATACGGTTCGCGACGTTATAATATAAATTTTATGTAAAATAGATTATTGATACGCAGATTAGTTTTTATTTATAAGTTAGATATCCCGTAAGGGTAGGCAAAAAGTACGGAGCGCCAAATTCGACGGTCCCTGCGCACATGCACACTTGATTAACCTGATTTGCCGTCATTCGTTTTCTGTTCCAATCCGAAGAGGACTCAATTAATTTGACGTAGCTTTTTGTTTAGCTCCACCCTAGACTTCTCGACATTTCGGACATGGCGAGCTGTGTGGCGGTCCCCAACGCCGCTTTCGTCGCGGTAGAAAATGTGAAACGCGCCGTATTGACTAACCAGACTGGAGTTGGGAAAATATGTGAAATGTAAATATCCCTCCATTAAAATAAAAGCGAAAATCGATACAGATAAAAAATAAAAAGGAAATCTGTCCATTTTCATATAAACTCAAGCACGCTGCTGCTAAAACGTTTTCTTATAAACAATTCCGTGTACATAATTACATCGTTAAGGCTTTACCTATACTTTGTATGTAATATCGCTCAATCAAATGGCGAATGGTCATCGATATACTATAGGTAACTTTTGACAGTACTATATAATTTCCCTTGGCTCGATACTTGTCATCATTGGTACGGTTCCGAATGGATTAGAACCCTATTCCAGAGGGCTAAGGCGTTCGTTTGAACACGCGTTCGCATGAACATGTGGTTCCGTTCCCACCGTTAGGAACTTACTGACTTATGAAAGGCTATTATCGAGGCATTACTATGACGGTAAGATAGTTACGTTACGTGTATGTGATGATTTAAAGGTATATGAAATTATTAGTTTGGAGGTGGTATTTAACACCTTAGATATTGCATATTCGCTGCCTATTTTAGGGTTCTCGCGTGATATGCGGTAAACTCACAGCTATTTATTTAACAACATAAGTATAATAAATAGATTCTGGAAAATAAATTCCCCCAGAGCGGATTCGAACGTGTTTCCTTTAATATTTAAGGGCTATGTAGGCACACGTGACTCACACATGACACAGAACTGAGAACAGCAAAGAAATTAGAAAAAGAAGACAACGGCAGGATTCTTGCGGACCGACATCATCTATAAACCCACTAGGAGAGAAAAACATGCTTTGCAACTAAGTATACCTCAGACTTTGATGCGAAGAATATATAGTGTTCTTCTAAAAATAACAAAAATTCCAATAAAAGGCACGGACCTGAATAGTCTCTGGCGCTTGAAAAACATAAAAAAATTGTAATACTTAAAATAGCATATAATAAGGCACACAGTAGAGAGAAGAGTAGGACTTCCAATCACGCAGCCTGTGTTCAATCTCGGTGTTTGCGGGACTAGGAATTTTCAATCCCGCGGGATTCTCATATTCGTGGGATTCCGCGTATAGAAAATATTACTTTGTATATAATTGATAAAACATTCGAGTTAATTAACGTAACTCCACATTAATTTAAGTTTTACTATTAATATATGGTCAGTCAAATTATTCTGTTTATTTATCACAGAAAAGAAACAAATACAGATAAAAATCTTACAAAATACAACAATTTTAGTTAGTGAGCTTGAAATATACTACCATTATCCGATTCCTGTTGATTATATTGGTAAAGTATCTAACTTTCTCCTTTCCTCTCTGAATACAAATTTTTAACTACAACTCCATCATCTTCAGATTTTTCAGTTACATCTATCGAGTTTTAATTCAGCCTCAAAATCGTCGAGAGAATCTTAGTTCTGATTTGTATCTACTTTCTCCCATCTTCGATAGTTTCCCAGTGCGCTTCACCGCTAATCGTCGTGAAGTC